>CM055192.1:14948738-15311238 GCA_029224185.1 Karalla daura
AGGGCAACAACAAGGTGGGAACAAAGTTTTTGTTGTTGTTAAATAATGCCACAGGTTTTCATTGAAGCTAAATTGAAGCCGCAAAATTGATGGACTCTCACACTATCTACACGTGCTTGTACACAGGTTGTAATCAAGGAGAAAGTACTTGAGCTGCTGCTATACTTCACCAAACATGAAGAAGAGGAGGTCAAGACCAAGGCCATCATTGGCTTAGGCAAGGACGCCTTTGTTTTGTAGAAATGAAAATGTTTCATGAATGTGAACGGCACTTTATGTACTATACATGTAAATGTTCAGCAGTTTGACAGCATTTTTTTTGTTTGTTTCAAATCCAGGCTTCCTCGTGATCATGCACCCCAGCCAGATGTTTGTGCCAGAGGTGAAGACCTTGTACAACGGCATACTGGCCGACAGCGGCTCCTCCATCAACCTCAAAATTCAGATCCTCAAAAACCTGCAGACGTACCTTCAGGAGGAGGACACGCGGATGCAGGAAGCAGACAGAGAATGTAAATACAGCTGCTGTTGTCACTTTGGTCTGGCAGCTCTTTGTTTGCCCTCTGATGATCACTTCTCCTCAACACTGTGTACGTTTAACACATTACGTTTTGCATCCTTAAAGGGAAGAAACTGTCAAAACAAGAGGATCTGAAGGAGATGGGAGACATTTCTTCAGGGATGAGCAGCTCCATCATGCAGCTTTATCTTAAACAGGTGTTGGAGGCCTTCTTCCACACCCAGTCCAGTGTACGGCACTTTGCTCTCAGCGTCATAGCGCTCACGCTTAATCAGGGTCTCATCCATCCTGTACAGGTGAGCTAGAAATCTTTGTATGGCATGACAAAGTTCTTGTTAGCCTCCATTTAAACTACTGCTTAAACTTCTATGTCAACATATGCGTGTGAGCCTGACATCTATGTTCCGATCGTGCAGTGTGTACCCTACCTCATCGCAATGGGAACAGACCCAGAGCCCAGCATGAGGAACAAAGCTGACCAGCAGCTGGTGGAGATTGACAAGAAGTACACGGGATTCATCCATGTGAGTGGACGTCAAGTGCTGACAAGTTTGATGATTGTGCAGCAACAGCTCCAAGCTGCTGTTGAAGTCTGTGCAATAAAATCCTGTTTTATGGTGTTTGTAACCCTTCCTCCCCTCTCGCCCTCTCTCCCAGATGAAGGCCGTCGCTGGGATGAAGATGTCGTACAACTTGCAGCAGGCCATCGACATGTCTCGCAAGAGCATCATCCGAGGCTTCCGACAGGACGAGACCCACTCTGCGCTCTGCTCGCACCTCTTCACCATGATCCGGTCGAACCGGCAGCACCGGAGAGCTTTCCTTATCTCACTGCTGAACCTCTTTGACGACAGTGCTGTGAGTAAAGTGGAGCCTTCCCCCCGTCGTCAAACTGCAAACATGGTGAGCCCAAACATGAGTTGTGTCCAGGCTGTTGCACTCATAGGTACTCTGCTCCTCTTCCTCTCTGCAGAAGACGGAAGTGAACATGCTGCTGTTTGTGGCCGACAACCTGGCCTGCTTTCCCTACCAGAGCCAGGAGGAGCCTCTCTTCATCATGCACCACATAGACATCACCCTGTCTGTGTCGGGCAGCAACTTGTTGCAAACATTCAAAGAGGTACGGCGCCATTGGTTGGAGCAGTTTTCATGCAAAGCGCTTCTTGGCTGGTCGTGTCCAGAAAATCTGGAGCGGCTTGGATGCTTATGAATTTTCCCGTTGCTTTCTCCGTCCAGCTTCTGCTGAAGGAGCCGAGGCGCAAGGAGAAGAAGGAGTGGAAGCACATGTCCGATGGGGAGGACGAGGAGGAGAAGATGAACTGCGATTCTCCCAGGAGCGACATGGAGCAGAACAGCGACGGAGAACACGACGATGAAGAGGTGGTACGGCGGCCTAAAAAGGCCAAAAAGCCTGTTGCGGACTCGGAGTCAGAATCCGATCTGGACGATTTGGATGTGGAGGACGTGGAGAAAGTGATGAGGCGCCTCCCGGACAATCCCACGGGTCTCTTGGACTTTGCTAATGCTGTTCAGGGCATCTTGTTGCTACTGGTGCTCAAACAGCATCTGAAGAACCAGTATGGGTTCTCTGACAGGTAAAGTCTTCATCTGACTCCGGTTGCATTTTTACCCTCAGCCCCCTTTGGGGAAGAACCTGACGTCTGTAACTCGAAACGTTTTTGCTCCCCCGACAGCAAAATTCAGAAGTACTCTCCGACCGAGTCGGCCAAGGTGTACGATAAGGCAGTGAACCGGAAAAACAACGTTCACTTCCACCCACGACAAACCATCGATTTCATCTCCAACAACATCGCTCATGCCACACTGACAAATGAGGTCAAGAAGCGGGTAGTCAGACAGTACCTAGATGTAAGTAGCAACACTGAAGCAGAGTATGGGCTCAGTGCATGGTCAGGTTGAACTGGATTTTATTTTGCTGCATTGTCACATTCACCTCTTGGGGTGCCAGCGGACGTGAAGTGTGTCTGACGGGCTTGTTGTGTTCCCCCCACACAGTTCAAGGTTCTGATGGAGCATCTCGATCCAGATGAGGAGGACGAGGAAGGAGAAGCTTCTGCCAGCGCCAACATCAGAAACAAAGCCATAAACGCCCTCCTGGGAGGCTCTGGTCCCTTGTTAGGACCCAGTCCGCGCAATCAGGCAGGACCAGAGACGGATGACGACGACAGCGATGGCGATGAGAGGACCCCAGGGGTGAGACAGACATAGAAGCACGCACCCTTTCAGGAACTGTCAAGTTCGAGAGAGAAACTTCATGTTTGCCTTTTCGTCCTCCCTGCAGTCGTCCCGGAAGTCAAGGCGGGCAGGCGACTCCTCGGACCCCGGCCGCATGAGTGAGACGGTGGAGGCCATGGATGTGATCGCCCTCTGCTGCCCCAAATACAAGGACCGGCCGCAGATAGCTCGGGTCATCCAGAAGACCTCCAACGGATACAACATCCACTGGATGGCCGGCTCCTATTCGGGGCCCTGGGCCGAGGCCAAGAAACGCGATGGCCGCAAACTGGTGCCTTGGGTGGACACTATTAAGGAGTCGGACATCATTTACAAGAAGATTGCCTTGACCAGCAACCACAAACTGAGCAACAAAGTAGTACAGACTTTACGCTCAATGTATGCAGCGCGGGAAGGAGGGGCTAGCTAATGGCTCCCGTATGGTGTTTATTTTTCTTTTGTTTCTTTTATTTTGGGTCCCCCGTTCCATTTCTACTTTATTGAAATCTTCCTTCCTGCTCCTCCTCCTCCTGCTCCTCCTCCTCAACCTGCCACCTCCAACAACACAGCCAAACTTCACTGGATTCCTGCCCTCCTCCTCTCCTTCCTCATTTTTGTAAGAAAAACACGAGAGAGCAAGAATATTTGACACTACATACTTTTACATGAGTTATTCTTGCAAAAATAAAAATGACACAAAACATAAGACTTATTATATTAGAGGGACTGCTCATGGTTTGTTTGTGTACAAGTGCAGAGGATAGAATCCAGAAGGCATTAAAGGAATAATTCACCCAAATAATCCCATGAAAAGGCTATCAGAAGAGAGACCTGGAGGGAAATGTTTTAACATTGTTGTGGGAGCTCCTTCGCTGTTGTGCAGCAGATTCTAGTCACTCATTTCTACTCCCACTGTATAATAGTTTAACACGACAAAAAACTAAAATGTTTATATCTCTGAAGTAAAAAAAAGCTGTAAAAAAAGAATAAAACCTTAAGTGAATGTTGGAAATTAGTCTTTTTGATGTTCTTATTAAAGTGTTTTTGGAGTTTATTATACTACTAGCACCCTGATGGTTTTTCCTTTTAGCTTTTAGATATTTGAAGAAAAAAGAAAAAAAGAATTATTTTTATTTTTGTTCACTTTTATTTGTCCATGCTGTACAATGGCAGAGTCCTCTGAATATAATTTATTCTATTTCGAACTACGCATGCAGTATATGTGGCCTATTGCAGGAGGATATTTTGTAAATGTAGATTTTGTTGTATTAGGTCACCCTAGTAATAAGAGGAAAGGGGATTCATACCCTTTCGGTGGAACAAATACTGCAATAAATTTTCTACTTCTCTTTGTCACTTGTCTGCTCAAAGTGTTAATCTGATCTTTTCATTTTGAAATGAAGACCATGACACTGTTAAAGTACAGACAGGACTCAGAGTTTTTACAGTTTATAATTGAGGGAGTGGTCCAAACAAGTGATGCCACACAATCCTGTATATATAGACCTAAGCAAAACAGAAGGTTATCATAAGCAGGGGCTTGTCCTCATTTATTTCACTGTATTTGTTTATTTAAATCCTATTCTGCCCTCTCCGTACGCATTGGTGCCACAGGGGTGTCTGCTAGTGCCTATCTCTAACAGACTCAGATTTCTTGATTCCTTCAACACACAAAACAAAATCTGTGGTCTCATTGAAAATGCAAATGATCAACACAAATCAACAAGGAATGTCCAAGATTTGAGCATTCATATGAAGTTGAGCAGTAGAGGCTGGTGTATTTTCTCTGTATTTGACACCCTCAACCCAATTTCAGATTTTTAACGGCAAATCATGCCAAAAAGCACAAATTGTTAATCATGCCTGGGGTGTTGGTATTCCACTGTTCTATCCACCATATCTACCATTTGTCTGCTATTGAGAGACCAAAACAGCTCGGTGTGACTCCCCCCGGGTTTAGGTACACATCTTGCGTGACTGCACCGACACCGCAGTCCGTCACGTCTTGCGTTAATCAAAAGCGTCATTGGACCGCCAGAGATGCGAGAGAACAACACGTGTGGGTGTGTGTAAACATAAGAAGCAGAGCAGCGGGAGGAGAACAGCTGGACTCGGCGGTCACATGGACGATGTCGCTGAACTCCACTCCGCTCTGCCGGCAGCATGCCGGTACCGTCACACATCTACACACACATATCAGGCCCTTGTAACAGCTGCTTTACTGCCCCGCTGATTAAAAGTTCCTCATACATCTTCAACCGAGCGTATTATGCCGTCTCAATTAATATAGCGGTAAATCGGGTGCTTTTATTTTGGAGAATGACCGGATGCCAGTGGGTCAATACAGACAAGAGTTCAATCCAAATCATTATTACTGATTTATTATTTACTGGTGCGTGGCCCGTCAATAATAGTAGCCATCCTATATGTGACGGACCTGTCAAACTGACGTTTTAGTGACGGTTTAGTGACAGACCACGCAACGCAGTATGTGTAAATCCTTTATAGACTACTTTATAGTCTGCGTTTAAATTCCGTTGATGCCACCCTGCATTCCCGTAAGTTGTCCGCCTTCTTGGTCTATCCTGCTCGCCGTACTCAAGTGACGTCACAGCGGTGCGATTTTTCTGGCGCGAGTGAGACTGTCCGAGCCGTAGGAGTTCATTTGTGTTTTTATTTCAACAAAATATGGAGCGGTAAGTCTGAAAGTCACTAAATTATCATTAAAAAGTTGTTGTGAACCACTGGGAATAACCGGCAAATTACATCGAGAGGTTTGCGGGGTTCGTCTGAAAATGCAGGCTCGGTGTCTTGTAGCGTTGTGTATATTGCTGCTGAACCATTACTCGTTTAGTCTGGCGATATCTGATCTGTTTTTATCTCGTGTAAACCTTTAAAAACAGCGGACGGAGTAGAGCGACAAGCAGACTGTCCGAGCTGCGAGTGCAGGACACCAACAGGATGAGTATGGCGTACACAACACCTCAGAAGTAAGTAACAAACGCATAAATTGATGCAAACGGGACAGCCAAAATGTTGCCTTTCAGAGTTAGATTTATTGCCAGCAACCTTACACAAATAAGCGACACGACTCCGAGGAGGGTGTTTAAGTAAAGGCACAAGTACATTGAAGATTAGTACATAGAATATATAGACACAGGTGTTATGTGTAGGTTAGTGCTAATGTGCATGAAGGACTTACAACATTCCACAATTATGTCAGATCCTGGATGGATGGATGGGTGTGGTGAAGATGTCACACGAAGATGCTTGGTCCAATTGTATAAAAATGTATAAACAAAAATGTTGATGGCCAGAATATACTGTGCATCAGTTATGTCATTTTTCATTCAACTGCAGTCTGTGATGTCAGTTGGCATGCATGACATAGTCAAGCATACTTGAAGCTCTCCTAGCTCCTACTCGCTGAGCGCTTTGTCCTCAGCTGTAGAGGTGCTACTCAAGCACCTGTAGCTCTCAGCCAGGCTGCCTCACACTCGGCTGTAAATGTTCCGCTGTGAGCTTGTGATTTTGTCCATAAAATCCATGAACAGATCTAGTGATAAGGGGCAGCCTTGTCAGTGACCAGCAGCAACTGGGTTCAAGTTTGACTTAATTGAACGGCTACATGCATTTGTTCACAGTTTTGTTTCTTTTTAGGAAACAGCCTGCGTATGGAAAGCTCAACATCCCCAAACCACAGTCTGGGACCTCGGAGAGACGGACCAGCTTCTTTAGTGGCCGGTATGTCACTAAGTGTGTGTTCAAGTGTATGGACAAAATACTACAAAAATACTAAAAAAATTAAATGTGCACATGACCAGAATTGAGGGAAATGAACATCTGAACAGTCATTCATCAAAATCATGAAACTTAAATAGAGTTGCTTAACTTTAATGATGATACAAACCTTAAGGTACAAATTACAGTGTTTCTTTTTTCTTTACTGTAAAAACAAATGAATACCGTGCTAATATGTTAATATTCCTGTTGCAGGGCTAGTGGAATCAATGTGCGACGCAATAGCACCATGTCAGGGTTTGGAGGAACCGAGAAGATCAAAGATGGGAGACCACTGCATGATAAATCTTATGTGCAGTCATGTATCAGAAGCCTGCACGAGGTAAAAACGCGCAGACGTTTACCTTGTATTGACAATGTGCATTGTCTTGTTTCACACTGCTTCACCTATTTTACTCAGTATATTTAAGTGACTGTTTGGGATTCAGTGTCTTAAATTGATGAAAACAAACCGGCTCTAATGTTTTTAATGTGTTTTGTAGTTCTTGATTGAGCAAGGTTACCAAGACACTCTGTCCACCAAGACCCTCCAGTCTCCTTCAACCAAGGAGTTTGTGAAGATATTTGAGTTTATCTACCGCTTGCTTGACCCATCCTATGAGATGCCAAACTCAAAAGTTGAGGAGGAGGTTCCAGCTGCCCTCAAGTCCTTGAGGTAAAACACTGTCGTGTAAAATCAGCATGTTGTTCATACATTGGTATTTCTCTCTTTCATCTAACCTATGTGTTGTATATGTAATAACTTTATTTTCAAATGAAGGTATCCGTTTGTGCTGTCCAAGTCTTCGATGTATTCTGTTGGGGCTCCACATACCTGGCCTCAGGCCCTCAGTGCTCTCATATGGCTAATTGATAATGTCAAGGTAAGAGGCAAATGTGAGGAATTGCCATTGCCTCTTTGCTTGTGAAATGCAGAAAAGATTAGAAGTCTCAACAAGTGTACCTTTGTTCCATTCATGAACTACATGAAGTAGTGTTTGTTGATTCTGTTTGTCAGGTGAATTCATGCTGGAACACGCAGGAGCTGCTTATGAGTGACTTCTTTGAAGAAGGAGACAACATCGAAGAAGGACCAGAGTACAACAGGGTACCTGGAGTGTTTAAGCAGTATTGTGATTCATGAACAGAGAAGCACAAGTAGACCTGTCAAGACAATGTGCAGCACTTTAAATCTTCTCCCTCGGCTCCTAACAATTTGTGTTTGAAATGAATTTGGAAAATTATAATTTGTTATTAATGTGTTAAATTATTAATATGTTAAATTATTAATATGTTTGTTTTTCACTGGCCTCTGTCACTGTCCTTATACAGCTCCTCCATGACTACCTGAGTGAGACATACACTAAGTTCATGGATGGTGAAGACTCGTATGAGGAAGATGATAACATTTTGGCGATTAAACTAGGTGAGCCTGCTATTACTCTGTCAATGTGAATTGTATTTGGTGGATGTGGAATATTGCTCATTTTCCTGTTTTTTTAAGTAATTAATGCTGGTGATGAGTCTTTAATAAGAGTCGGTGTTGTGATGGAAATGTTTCTGTGTTTTCTCTCTCATGTAGGGAAGATGTACAACACTGATGAAGACTTGCTGTCGAGGATCGAAGAAGAGTACAGCCTTCTCAGTGAGGAGCTTGATCGTCTGGAGAAGGAGAGCCATGCGGTCAGAGGCCTTTTATATTGGCACAATACATTGACATGTCCATTACTACTTTTTACTTTAAAGTTGTGACACTGTGACCTGATAGCAGTCAACTCAATGATGTGTACTTAACCTGGACGTGTTAACAATTAGTAAGTCCCGCTGTCTTCTCATCCTGAACAGGACCGTCTGATGCCCAAAAGGATGGAGAAGATGACTATGCAGACGAACCTCGGCAAGCTGCAGAGTTACCTTGACGAGCTTGATTTGTTTGAGTCCAACATGGAGAACAAATGTTCAGAGTTGAATGATGAGCTGGAGAACGCGGGTAAATACCCACAATAACGTGTCCAGTGCAGTCATGCCTGTTAGCACTAAGAATGAACAAACTAAAGCTGTGAGCACCTCATCGTGTCCTTTCTTCTATGTCTCTGTAGCGAGTCACATTGAGTCCCTCATCCAGGAGGGAGCTGAACTGCAGCTGCGGCTGCAGAATCAGAAGTTCACTCCCGCTGATGTGGAGAGAATCACCCGGGAGAAGAGGGACCTCCAGCAGACCGTCAGCACCCTCAGCAAGTCTCTTCAAGATGCTGAGCAGCACCAGTGGAACGAGGAGATCGCTCTGGCTAAAGCCAAGGAGAAGGTAGTTCACCTACACCTCCTATTAGGTTGTGCCAGATAATGATTTGGATTGAACTCTTGTCTGTGTTGACCCACTGGTACTATGCAGCTGATGACAGCGGGCGTTTCCTCGTGTGACATTTTGACCTTTGCTCCGACTTGTTTCCTCGTGTGTCAGGCCGAGCTGAAGCTGGCAGAGTATCATAAGCTGGCACGAAAACTCAAGCTCATCCCCCTGTCTGCTGAGAACGCCTGCGGTCAGGACTTTGAGATCCAGCTGTCTGAATATGGAGCTGACAGCAGGGGGCAGTCCAGGACACATATCCAGGTGTGTGCGGCTCATTAGATATTTTACGCTTTCACATTATTTCTGATTCTCTGTAAACAAGTCTGTTCTGGGTGTTTAGGTGATCTCCCACCTCTGGTGTTTGTAGATTTAATCACGGATACTTCTTTACTGCATATTGCAAGTGTCAACTCCCTGTAGTGTAGTCCACTCTTCACAGCAAAGTAGAAGTTGTCAAACCTCACTTTTCTACTCGGACTGTGTATTAGATGCTCCTCAGAAAGCTGATAAGTGACGTGGAGGAGGAGAACAGTCGATTCGCTGACATGAAGATCAATCTGGATGAATCTTGTGCTCAGGTAAAATGATGGTTACTTTTTAGTTTTCCTTGCGTGGATAGTTCTGCTTCTCAGTGGCTTTTTAAATGGTGGAATATGACTGACAGTTGTTACACAGGCCGAACCCATATGTGCTTCTCTGTCTGTCTTCCAGGTGAACTTTAATATCATGGATAAGTCCAATGACTTGAAGCAGCTGAGAGAGCAGGTTCGCAAGCTGGAGGAACGGCTGGACTGTGGCATGCAGGTACAACTCATACAAAAAGACAGAAATGCTGCTGCACTAACGTTTGAACGCGTCAAAGGCGACGCCCTAATCCGTCCCGCGTCCTGTGTGCAGGAGCTGCTCCGAGAGGAGGAGATCTGGGCGCAGGAGATGGAGTCGATGGAGAATCACCGGAAGCTCCTTGAAAAGAAGGTCACCTGTGGTTACGATGAGAGCGTCCAGCAACTGAAGGCGGCACAGCAACAGTGAGTCACTCATTTCTCACTGGTATCCGTGACTCGCTCACTCACACCGATGAGCTGGGCTCCAGTGAATGAGCGTTAACAGTTGAATACCTGTGGTCATCTCCTGCTCAGGTACCACCTGGTGCTGCAGGAGACCAACGAGGAGAGGCGGACAATATCCAACAACCTGACGTCCGTGTTCACTATCGCTGTCAACCACTTTTCCGTCACAGAGGTAACTCAAACTCCAGTGTTTGCTGCGACAGCACTAACTCTGTTAGTCTCTGCTGTAAGCCATGTGCTTCCCGTGTTCCTCCAGGGGCACCTAGAGACCTTGCACAGCAAAGTGCAGCATCTTCGCCTCAAGATGGAGGAAGAGGACAAGGCTGCGGTGCAGAAGATGCAGGAAGCTTTGAGGAGCTTCATGCAAAAAGCCAACAGTCTATGAAGAGACTGGGGAACACTAAGACTGTGGGAGTCCAACTTTTCAGGCACTTTTGACATCGTTTAGTCCAACTTTTCACGCACTTTTAGATTGCTTTTTGATTTACTAATAAAATGTGTTTTTGGATTGATTTTTGCCTCTTTTTTTTTTCTAATGTCAGTTTAGGATTTCTAGGCCATGGAGTGTCAGTGTGAATAAGTGTGATATAGTTATGTCCATCTGCAGTGGTTTACTGTAATATGAGCTCTGGAAACAAACACCCCCTGAAGTAAACAGGTACAACAAAAGCGTTCATGTCCTTATGGTGCCAATTACACCCCCCTCGCTGGCATTTCAAGGTTCTTGAGATGTGAGGTCGGGTGAGGCGTAGCATAAAAGAAAGCGCCACCAGATGTCACCAAAGTGCAGAAAAAGTATGCTACTACAAGAGCAATAAGAAGACTCAGTCAAACATGGTTTCTGCAGAAAAGTCAGAAAAGGGGAAGCTAGAAAACAGTTGTAACATGCTACAGACGTATTGCTTAGACTTATTGATTCCTTATTGTCACAAGTCTGTAAGAAGACAGTCCCATGTTGCCTCTTCAACACGGTGCATGAGTGGTCAGTGCTGCAGCCTCACAGCAAGAGGGTTGCCAGTTTGTGTCCCAGTCAGACTCCATTCTGTGTGGAATTTGCACGTTCTTCTGGGGTGCACGTGCTTTTCTTGAAGTACTCCAGTTTCCTCTCACTGCCTAGAAATTCTCTTTAGGTCGATTGAAGCCTCTAAACTTCCCCCTAGGTGCGTGTGTGTGAGATCTGTGATGGAAGACCCACAAGTCTTTGCATCCCCGTCAGCGATCCATGCATCAGTCACATATACACAGTCCCAAAGATGTAGGTACTCCATCCCGTGGAGGTCAGGCTTCAAAAAACTTTGTCTCTTTCTCATCAGGTTGCAGATCCAGACCAGGTGTAAAGTCTGGGAAACCTGGAGAAATTCAAAGGATTTAATGCTTAACCTGACTGAAAACTGAAACGCGTTGTTTTAGGCACTGAACGGGATGAGTTTTTCATATGAACTCATTAGGAGTATTTTGTATTTCCATGAAAGCAGGTCTGACTTCAGATTTATTTGAGTTAAGATAAGCAAACGGAGACAAACACATAGTTTTCATTTATCGGCCTCATTTATCCAGTTTTGTAATGAGACGATGGGAGCCCATTAGACTTGTTAAACTCACTGGCTCTTTTGAAAGTGAAGCATGCAGAGTGTTGGCATGGAGCAGGGATTGCAAATTATTTGGCCAAGTTGAGTGAAGAAAGGCATTTCTCCATGTCATGTTTAACATCATTCAGCCCACATGTTTCCAAAGAACTCTTCACGGTTTTTTACATTTACATCCGGTCCGTGAGCTCTGTCCAGATATCCTGTGGAAATCTGTGCGCAGCTCAAGCCGCAGCTCGGGTTTACTTGAGGTTTTCAAAATAGTATTTTGACAAACTTAAAATCTTTTGTGCTCTGTAACTTTGGTCCTGATCCAGTGATTGTCAGAGTTTCTTATGAAACTTTAGGCTTCACAGGCCCAGAGGATATTTTTTTAAATGAAGATGTCTGTTTTGAGATGCAGCTGCTCTTGCTGGACTTGGTGGTGTTGATTTATGGTCCCAGGGGTCTGCACCTTTTTCCAATTCACCCATTATCCACTATGAAGGGAGAACACGCCCTGAACTCCCAACACTGTATTGCACCTAAAAATTCATTTTCTTTTTGTTATTTTCATAGTTGCACGTGAAAGAGTTGTCTGGATGCATCCACTCGGAGAGCCATTTTTTATCCAGGGATCTGTAACCGGAAGCCAGGAATGACACATTTGTCACTTAGCAATATTAGCAATCTGAACTGTTCCACTGGACCAGGGTTTCTTGCTGCTTCCACTTTTGGAAAGGGAAAGGGAAAGGCAATAGAAATTGCATTTTACAAATGTATACAAATTTATAGAGTTATTATTTATTTTATTTGTTTGTTATTTGCTTATTTCTCTTGGAACAAAATGCCAAAACTAGAATCTCTGCTTTATTTTCTTCCTTTTTCTTATCAGACAGAAAAAAAAATCATGGTTTTAGTACTTTTGGTCATCAAACAGACTAAATGGTGATATATATTAAATAACTCATGAAAAGACTTACTGGCTGTCAGATTTAATCTAAACATTTATCATCTTATCGCCTCTAACAAGCGAGAATTGGCCTAACTATTTTGTAGATAGAAGAGCAAACAAGCCCGAGGTGTCACCCTGAGACTTGGGCGTTGGCTCGAGCCTCCAACTCCACGCTGAGTCAATACAGTGAAGTTTTTAGAGAGGGACCGTTTGAAAGCCGCCCGCGCTGCAAGCGTGAGAGAAATGTTTTGGCAGATGTGATGAGGAGAGATGAGGTGATTGTGAGGCGCTCTGTGGAGAGAGGGAAGGAGAAATGTGATGGATAACTTCCACCACTCGCAGAAGCAAACCGTGTGTGTGTGTGTGTGTGTGTTGGATGGGCGGTGGAGGGGAGGGGCTGTGCAGGAAAGCAGAAAGGTTGGTGCCATGTGTTAACAGCTACAGAGACTTAATTCAGCTAAACAGGACGTGTTTATCAGATCCCATGCGGACAGGTGGCATCCATAAAGGCCATTTTACAAGACTGCAGACACTGTGTGTGTGTGGGTGTCTTTGCATGTGTGAGAAAATGAATGTCATGATTTGTGTATCTCCGAGGCCCCAGAAACCTGTGCATGGTGGCCAGAGTGTGTGTGCGTGTGTGTGTGTGTAACTGCTTAGGCAGGAATTTGCGTGTTTGTTTCTGTGCAAAACTGTGTTTGTATTTGTACTTTTCCGCCTGTTTCCATTCTGCTTTACATTTTGATTGATGCTGTGTATGTGTGGGTGTGTGTGTGTTTGTGTGTGTGCGTGTTTCCATTCACCTACCTTTCCGGGATGGGTGTTTTTTATCATGAGTTTTTAATACTGTATATGTTCTTCCACTCACACAGGATTAGTCTGCGACATGGCGGATGCCAAAAACCCAACTCTTTCAAGGATTGTGTGTGTGTGTGTGTGTGTGTGTGTATTCCTCAAGGGGCCTCCTATAAGAGGGAGAGCGAGGTGACAGAGACTCAGGTGCCAAGGAAAAACCCAAGATGTCAAAGTGAAGCCAGGGTTATCTCTCCCCCTGCTCCGTGACCTGGGGTATGTGTGTGTCGTACCGCGGGGCTTTCAGCAGCCAATCTGTCAGCGCAGAGACAGGCGACCACAGTAGAGCGGCGAGGTGTTAATGTGGACTCTTATTAGGGGTTAATCTCAGCCATCCGCTGCTACAGTAATCTGTTCTACAGATGTGGGAAGTGGGGGCAGAGCGAGAGGGGAAGATGGGGAGCTCTGCCTCCTAACGCCCCGCTCTCTGCTGCTATTTTCTTTCTCTCAGCTCGCTGTCAAAACACCATTGTGTAACTGGAGTCTGTCTTCCTCAGACCTACATGATGACTCGCTGGCATTTTGAAGTCCTGCTCCAGCATCTAATTGTCTCCAGATTTGGAAGACAAATGAACTTCTGCTCTAGCGGCGAAATGACGCAACTGTTTTAATAAGATTCAGATTCTGAAAACTGTCCGTCTTGCTGCGCGGAGGGAGATAATTGTTGACGTTGTGACTTCAGCGCGGTCATTAATAACAATAACAGCAATTACAGAGAAAATAAAGAAAGATTTGGTCGCTGTCAAAGTTCTGGTGTATGCTAGGGCAACATTTATTCTTCTCCGCAAATCGCTGTTGAATGCTCAAGGTTTCACGGGTCGCTTTTTTTTTTTGGTACAGCCGAGAGGGGGCAACGTCTGCTTGTCTACACAGATTAGAAATGACTTTTTATAACTCACACAGACAGATACTGTAAATCAGAGCGCTTACCTCTGGATTAAAGGTTTACATCAAGTTCAGATCACGGATGTGATTCTTCATATTAATGAGAACATTTTTTCTTCTTGTACTAATCACATAATTGCATTCCTCCGTGACCATCACTTTGCCTCCTCATCATGTTTGGTCCTCTTGAAATCTTTATATGAAATAGAGATCCGTGGTCTGGCAGATCGCCTGTAGATTTTCTGGGCTATTTTGGGTTGCGCCTGTTTGGATCAATACATATAAACACAATTGTTTGAAACTTCCACGTGGACCATTCATTCTGCATCTTGATATGGGAATAATCTGTGGGGAATAAGGTGCAAAGGAAACAGTTTGACAGGCCAAATCTGAAAAGTTAGCTCACTGTTTTGTTATTAGTAGTTTGGAACACATGAAACTGGATATTTCCTGTTTCGCCTCGACGTCTGCTCATCCTCTCGGATGGCAGCTCTGCTTCTAACGCAACGAGGGTCATGACTCCAGATAAAACCACAGATGGAGATAAATTTACTCATCTTAAGCAACCTGCAAAAAAAAGCCTCAACAAACCATATTGCAAGTCCTCTGTGGAAGAGAAATGAACCAGGATGATGTTGGAGCTATATCGACGGAGTTGTTTAGCTTGGCTGCAGATTCTAGGATTTAATTAGAGACAGGGGTGCAGAGTTTCAGAGATGTGCTTTCCTACCAGACAGGTGTGTGAGGTGGTTTTGTTCCACGCTTTGCATGATTTCACACTCCACCTTCCTGCAATTCGAGAATTCCTCCTCAGCTCGATCTGCTCTGTCCAGCTGGACGAGGCTCGCGTCAAAAACAGGACCAGGTGCATATCCTGCGCAGATCGGAGCGCAGACCTGCAGAAACACGCTGCAGTGTGTTCCCAGAGGATTCACAATCAGCGGGTGGAGTGGCTGTGGTCAGCGCCGGCAGCCATGTGGCAGCAGGCGATACACTTCAGGTTACGCTGTGGAAATTTTGGCATCCAGCTTCTTTTTGGAGGTTTCAACCACACTAAAAACTCAAAAGTCAAGGCTTTCGAGTCTCAGCTGCTTTGAATTTTTTTTCCATTGATATTCTTTGAGCTCCACATACACCTTAGAAAAATATTCTAATCCAAACAGCTCAATAAAAAGCGCTTGAATAAATCCCAAAAGCTGAAGTGAGGTTTAACTGTGGTCGTGGAAAGTGTTTCTTACTGTCATCAGATCTTTTTTCCACAGGCTGCCCCACTGCTCCAGATGCGTGTGTGTGACACCAGTGGCTCCTCCCTGCAACGGCTCCTTTGATGACTGCGTTGTGTTGACATTATGGCGGCTTCCTGCGCGTGTTGACAGCTCGCTGTGTGCTCGGCCTCAGCGTGAAGCGCTGTAATCACGGTATCTTTTGTTGAATAATAGATTCAGTGAGTGACCGGATTACACACAGCAGGCTTTTCCATTTCGGCCAGCTCATAATTCAGCAAAGGCATGAAACATAACAGTTTTCTCAAATGTTATTCTTTTGTGTCAGGACAATTTATCCACAGGAAGGAAGATCCAGCACAGACAGAAAACAACACAGAGAGCATGTCCCACAGTGATGCCACAGTCATGTAGTGCGCCACAAAAAAAATGAAGAAAAAACAGCTGCTAATCTACTTGGGATCTACACATGTTGCTTCTCTTGGGGTTAGAGCCTGTTTTGTGGTTAAACCCAGAGCTCAAAAGCTCATTTTCATATAAAAACAAATTACAGCGGGTTTGTGTTTCCTAAAATTCAACTTCATCTGTCCCAACATGAGATTTATGTTGTGGCCAGGTGAGACCTGGGCTGCACACGTACTTGAACACTACATAAAGCACAAGTGAATGATAAAACACATGGCTAGCATGTGTAAAACATACTAATACACTCAGTCCTCCTGTTCATCATTAGTGCACCAACTCCCCAGCTGCTTTTAACTAATTTGAACAAAGAAAAAAAAAGGTTTCGTCACAGATTCAGTTTTAAATCTGATGAAAACTTATCCGATATGTGGTCAAATTAAGAAACACAAAAAGCATCTGAGTACAGTAAGAGTCTCTGTTGGAGGTCCGGAAATCTCACAGTAATCTTTTACACCACAAACGGTTTCACTGCTGGTTCTAGGCTAAACCAGTTGCTTTCCATCACGAACTCAATGAATACATCAGCTACACTGCTGGCAGCAATGACATCGAAATATGGATTCCTCCTTGGCCACCAGGTGCTGTTTCGACCGTTGTCCTTTTTGGTCCGTACAGTCTTTCTGAAGCTTTGTTAGCTGCTCTTTCATCACATCTGTGGCTTATCCTTTGTGGAGGGAAAAATAATGGCTGACTTGTTTTCATTGATCCCATAACCCCACCCCAGCCTCTGATGTAATCCCGCCCCCAGTCTTGACATGACTCCACCCCTAGTCGATGTAACTCCGCCCCAGCCTTGATGTAACCCTGCCCCAAATGTTGTTTGAAACCACGCCCACAACCTCCGAAAGCAGTGGAAAGGGGCCAATATATAAAAAAATACTGATTAAAGCAGGTTCACAGGGGCTGATTAGTGTATTTTTCTGTTATCTTTGGATGAAGAATTCTTGCTTTGATATATGTCCTAATCAGCGACTCTGGTTTGTAGATACTTTTACTTTTTTAAACTTACTTCAAAATGATGTGCTGCTTAGTATTGAGTTCAGAGGGGTGCAGGAGGGGGAGAAATAGAGAAATAGGCTGCATGAATTAGAGGCATTCTAGCTGAAGTAGCCTGTGGTAGGGTTTTTGTTTTTCCATCCAGAGTGCAGAGGAGTTATTTTCTCAGATTGCTGCTGTTGTTCTGTGTACCGCAAAGGTTAGAGCATGGCAGGAACATTGCAGAGGTCAATGTTTTATTTCCTCTGTGGCGATCTCTGTTAAAAAAAACAAAAAGAAAAAGTTCCACTTCACAGTGTTGAAGGGCACTTTCCACCATATGGCACGACTTAAAAGAACCAAAGGGCAAATAAACACTGCATGTCATTATCTGCCTTTTTCCATTTAATGTTTGATCAGAGTAAAAGCTCTAACCTACCACAATCTGCTGTCGGTCACTGTGCTTGTTTCTGGGTAAATGATGCATCCGTGTGGAGCTACTGAAGATTATACTAACAAGTACAAGATCTTGAATTTAGTCAGAGCTAGATTACGTGTGTGAGAGCGAATTACAGGGCAGTGGAGCATTAGATATCAAATTTCCATCAGTTCTGTCTTTGCTCACTCAGGTCTGGATGGGGGTTATTAAGACTCTACAAGGGGGTCGTAGGAAGGTCATGGTGGACTATGCAAGGTTATAGAGGGGTTATAAAGGGGCCGTGAGTCAGAGGTTTGAACTGTTTGCTCCGTGCTTTTGCTCTGTGAGTCATTTTCTGGCTTAGTAGGATCCATTTCAGGGTCCATTCACCTCAGGGGGGAAACAGATGTCTGTTTGAGGATCAGAGGCTCGTAAATATGTGTGTAGGTATTTTTGGGATCTTACACGCCAGTGTTTGGATTTGATGGGGAACTAATAACTGAAATACCACAGTCGTGAGTCCTCATCTCCAGTATCTCACCCATCAGTTTAGTATGAGCACAGCAATGGTCCTAAGGTGTAAATCTGTTAAGTAACTTTTTTTTTGGATGTTGCAGATCTCTTTGCTTTTGGTCTGTGAATAAGGTAACCTGAAAGCTGCACATGTACTTGCAGCTGTTTATATAGAAAGAAAGTGAAAGAGGTTGAGTCAAACTTGCATCAATCTAAATCTGAAATGTTAACATTGTGTAAAATAAATTCACACCAACAAACTCTAGATGTCACACAGCATAAATACAGAGTGACGTCAGTTGTGGTTTGTCACTCATTAATAAGTGATTCCATCACATCTCAAAGTTTGTTGAAATGTACATGAAATCCTTTTGTTTGTTTTCTTCTGCGTTCATGTCGGCCCCTTGATCTTGGCTCATTTTCCCAGAGTACCAATTGGAGACATCTCAACTTTTGATGTGTCTTATTTATGAGGCATAACTGCGGTTAAGAGAGGGTGAAGAAGTCAAAAGCCCCCGCTGCAGCCCCCTTGGCGTAGCACTGAGGTGTTTATGGAGGAAGTGAGAGGTTCCTCCCTGTAACACCAGGGAATACGCAGACACGAACACTAACGCACATGCACAGACGCAGGAGGCTGCAGACAGCGAGCCAAGTCCTGGGTAGATACTCGCAAGGGGTAGGAGAGAACACGAAAACAGAAGGACTGACAGAGGTCTGGAAACATTAATGGGTGCAGCTAAGGAACATCAAAAACACGGGGAGGACGTGAGGAGGAGGAGGAGGAGGATGTGTGGAGATGAAGGAGGCAGTGAAGGATTCAAAGGAGATGTCGGGAAAGTGAGGAGCGAGCAAAGGGAGGTCTGCTGTTTCCTCGAGAGGGGAGAATGAATATTGAGTTAGCGGTCTGGTTTGCCTCCTGGGGTCTCACACACACACACACACACACACACACACACACACACACACACACACACACACGCACATACATACACACGTGTTTACAGAGGAGATTAGAGCAGTTCCACTCTGTGCCTCAGAGTAGCAGGGCCATGTGTGTAAACCATGAGAGGAATGTCCACTGATGTATTGAAAATGTATGCTGCATTTTGTAATATTTATAATCACGGTAACCCCCGAAGGAGCAGCTGTAATCTGTTCATTTGTGTCCTGTTGTTTAATGTTGTATGTCCAGTGACACGGGGTCTATTATGGAGAGTAAATAACATGATTAAAGGCTTGAACTTTAATGTTATTTTTCTGTATAAAAAAAACCAGATACAAGGCAGATAAAACTGTTTTCTTTTTAGTCTGTTTGATGTTGTATTGTAATTATAGTTTTAGGGATTTAGGGTGGGTTTTGACCCAACTGCAGCTACAGATATACAAACAATTTGCACACATTTATTTTTTTCCTTGCCCCATATTTCCTAGGAGAAACGGGCACCTAAAACCAGGTTGAGGATGACTGAACTCTGTGGTTTTAAATAGCACATAAATCATGAGCCATAATAGATAGCTGACAGTTTAGCTAGCAGTTAAAAACAATTTCTGCCGCGGCAACCTTCAATTTCATGTTGCAGTGAAATCTATTTGGATCAGGTCTGTTAACATTTCAGCAGGGACCGAACCTTTGTTGAAATAGACAAGAAAATGCCTCTGAATACGCGTTTTACTGACGTAAACTGCAGCTTGTCGAGCGAAGGGTCTGTGTCATGTGTGTCATTCAGGATCACGCCGCTTTCGAGCAGGCCCGTCACATCATCTCAGCAGCTCCCGCTTTGCTTGATGTGCTGTGTCACATCGGACCAGACAGGCCACGACTGCAGCAGGACGACCGTCCGCTCGGTCTGCGAGCTGTGTCTCATCGCTCCGCTCCCTAAACTCAGACACAAGCAGACAGGAAGTCACGTCACCAGCCGGCCCCGTCTTTCACCCCGTCCACAGATCTTCGGTTCTGCCTGTTTCGGCGTGGAGGCATCCAGTCGGAGAAGAGTTATACACATGAACTCCCACCAGGAAAAACAGAGCGGAGCGAAGGCCAAAAGTGGGGAAGAGTTCAGAGGACTTGCATGTGTCGCGTCGTATGCTACACAGCTGCTTCGTATGAAATCTGTGACTTTTAAAGAAGTTGAAAATGAAAATACATGAATAAACACAAATACACACACACACAGACACACACTCACACATACACGTACCACAGGTGTAAAGCTGAGACAGAACGTCGCAGATTCTCGAGTTGCACCTGAATATTTAACCTGATCGGGCTTCCTCCTCTCACACACCAGCGCTCAGGAGATTCTATTACAGTATATTTCTACCTCTTGCCAAAATTTCCTTCTGCAGCGCTAAAACTCCTGTCAAAATATTGCATCCACCGAAACGCTGGAAGTGTCTGTTCCAGAGCGCCTGAGGTGGCTCGGGTTTGCCCAAGTTAACTGAAATCCAAATGAGTTTTGCCACATGGGATATCAGCCTGTTGCATCATACTGGTGAGCTGCAGAAGTACCTCACAATTGTCCTTTTCTTTTGATCTCCTTTTGTTGTGTTTGAACACTCTCGCTGGCTCTCGCTGCAACAAGCAAAAGATAAATGAAGTCCCTGCAGAATTCAACACATTTTTCAAAGAAGTTGACCTCCTTTTTTTTTTTTCTTCTTTTTTAAAGCCAGATTTGGCCGATCAGACCTCTGGTGTCGTGGTGTTTTACGATGGGGCTGATTGGTCTCTCCTCTCATCTCTGGATGCCTCGGTGTATATTCCGTCTGCAGCTCTGTGCAGTCTTGACTCGATCACACGTGTCTGTGTGTGAGTGTGATGGTGATGAGTGGGGAGCCTTGCTGATGGTGGTCCAGACTGCAGGTTTGGCCACAGTCCAGTCGACTACGATCATTTCATTGTGGTTACAGCTCCACGTTAATCCTCTCTGCCTCTGCTTTGTGTTGCAGTCGCTCGTTTTGACAGCACAGCAGCATTTCTTAAACTTTGACTTGGAGCACTGACTGGTTTGCAGGCATTTCTCTTTGTATGAGTAACATGAATGGGACCTAGATTGAAAAGAAAGTTGTAGAGCAGGTCGTAAAATGCCATCACATCCTTGTTCATGTCTAAATGTGGGATACTGGCAACGATTTGGTGAAGTTTCTGTTGTTATGTCAGTGTACAATCTCATGAAACTTCCTCAGTATCTGATTCTTCCTCTGATTTTGGCCCAAACATACAAAGCAGGATGTGTATGTGTATAGTTGTTTTGCTAAAGGTATCGCTTAGCTTGAGAAAGGCGATCAATCAGAGTAATGCCCACCTATGGTGGAGCTTTGAAAATATAGGCTGCAAAATTCACACATCTAATAGTAGGATTTCAAAATGGCTTGTAAAATAGCATGTGTATGAGCCATTATGTACAGGAGTATTTCTCACCAAAGCTCCCTCCTCCTTTTCCATTCACGTCTGATATTTTCAGACTTAAAAAGGTTTTGAGAATTGCTGAATAAAAGACTCGGGGAGGCAAACTTCTCAGATCAGACCTCGCAGCTGCTTTTGATCCTAAAACCAGGGTGAGACTCAGCCTCAGTGTTGCATTGCCGTCATACTTCTCACATTGGTAGCTCTATTGTTTTCATGTGTGTTACGTCTACTTTCTCCTTCTGTGGTTGTCCTTAAAGTAACTTGTCATACTGACAGAGGTCACAGAGAAAGCTTCATGGGGTCTGACAGAGCTCCCATGAAGACAAATGTAATGATATATAAGTAATGCCATACACGCATAGGAGCTAACCTGAGTATGATCACATGTCTGCTGTAATTTGTATCTTTTATCATGCCGGCCGGCACAACAGGTCTCTGCCCACAATTGCTTCCTCTTGTAAACAACCTGGTCGCTGCTTTGAACTGATTTGAGTGACAAGAGTTCGAGCTTCCACAGAGGGGAGGAGCCCTTGAAAAATATAAGTCTTGAAACTATCCTGAAGACAGAGGCAGAGGCACAAAGGAAGCTGGAGGTTAACTTTCAACAGCAGTGTCACCAAATTGGGAGAAATGAACTTCACATGCCCTCTTTGCACTAAATAACTACAACAAAGGGTCTTGGGTTGTTCATCTGCTCCAAATTCTGATATGAGACATTTTCTTATAGCCTTTCATCTGATGAATATTAATACAAAGCTTCCATCTTTATCTTATTTTTACTTTATTAATGCTTAGCTGAGAATTGCTGGGATGTATGCAGCTTAGTTTGAGAGGTCAAAGTTTTTTTTTTTACACAATTATTTTGGGGCATATATTGAGACCATGCATCTAAGAGATCACTACCTTCACACTTATAGTTAAATTAACAACATATATATTCCCTCAGAGACATTGCCTTGCCTGCTCTGACTAAGACAGAAGACAGTTTTCTAACCCAATTATTTCGTGCAAAAAAAACCCAAGTTGGTAGATTTTACAATTCAACCACTACTTTTATCTTTCTTTTTGTTGATTGTGGTCCTTCGCCTCCATTGTACTGAAGTTTAATATTATGCTTTAAAACCGTGGGAAATAAATTCAGTGTTATGTCCGGGCATTGCCATTATTTCGTACAAATTGGGTAAAACACCGCTGTGGTTTTAATGCTATGTCAGTGAGTCAACATGTGCAACGCTGCCAGTATTTATCACCCGTTTGAAACATCATCCCTTTAACCACTAACACTTGTGTTGTATTACACCCCGGTGGAACATTATCCGTCATTACAAGCTCCTCTCACACCATCAACAAAAGAGCGGGAGACTCATCTGACTAATGACGCTATCCGCTGACTGTCAGCTGATTTACGGCTACATTTGTTAGCTATCTTTTCCACAGTGATGGGACGTGGAGTATGTTTAATTCATCCAAGCGAAGCAATTAAAACGTGGTTTACACGAAGCCAAGCGTCACCGTGGGTGTTATTCCTGAAGAAATGTTTATTTATTTTGTTTATCTAGCTGCAGTCTAGCTCTGATGGCACCAACTGTGGCTTGGAAACACAAATATTGCGTAGAATAAATAAAGACAATGGTTTTTAAAAGTAAGTGACTCACTATGAAAATTATATCTCTAAACAGTCCAAAAATGAGGGAATTAAAATTAAACATGCATTTTTCATCTCATGACACTATTGATATTTCGACTCACCAGTCCTGTGCTACAGTCACGGGCCACAGAGTTGATATCGCCATATTGTAACGTTCCCGCTGAGGTATTTCCAACATTTTCATATTCATGATTTCACGCAGAAGTGTGGAGCTGAACGAGCCTCGCAGTGAAACCCCAGCTGTCACTCCGTATTCATCAGCGGCTCTGAGCACGGCTGGTGTCGGGTTGCACAATGTCTCGCAGACAATCACGGTGTCGTTTATGGAGATAATGAGTTGCATAATAAAATAAGAGCGACTTGGCTCGTGCAGTATTTGCCCCGCGGTTGTTGAACCGAGGCCGCACTGACTCACAGCTCAGGCAGAAGGAAGGGTGGTGAAATGTGAGAGAGCAGAGGACGGATCAGATATCGACCACACACATTAGTTAAGCAAGACACGTCTTTTCTTCTCGTGTTCTCCGACTCCTACATCATTGTCTCCTCTGGATATTTGCCACTGTTTAATCAAGCCCCTCTTCTCTCATTGTCTGCTCCGTCTCTCCTCCAGCTGCCGCTCAGTGCTTTCTTGCTGTTTTCTTCATGCTAAAGGATCTTTTAACCTACATCTTCATTCACCTGGCATCTGTCTTTCATTGTCTGCCTCTCCTTTGCTTTATACTTACACTACTGTACTGTAGCTATTGTTACTCCATCCTCTTTGTGTCTAGTGTCTGCTCCTGTCATTCGATATCATCAGAGCCTATTCAGCCTTTAATATTGTTCAATACAGAAAACCATCCCCAATGCATTGTTGTTGCACTCCCTCTGCTAAATCGATGACAGAGATACTACCAACTTGTCTTTTCCCTTTCAACTTGCCCTTAAATCAAGTTTTTTGTGTCTACATCAACATTGGAAACATATAATTATAGTCAAAATACACTACACTGTATAGAATGCATTTATTGACAATTAAATGACACAATTTAGATGTGAATACTGTATAAAAATAAACCTGAAGTTGTGTTTTTTTTTAAAGTGAGGAAATCCATTTGCTGAAGCCAGCAGTAAATAATCAATGGTGCTTTGAATTGTATCACACTTAACGTTTCAGCCAGCTGTGGTAAAGGTGCCCCGGGGAGTATTTGACCACTTAAGGAGCTACAGATAAATGTTTTATCCCAGTTCTGTCTCTATCAACCACACGACCCACTGTAATAGCAACGTTATGCTCCTTCTTGATGTCAGTTCCAGAAATGCTGTCAACTGAGACTCATCAAAATTTAGCAACACAGCAATAAAGGGAGATAATAAACCTGGGAAGCTAAAAGCTACAATTTTTTAGGACAATTCATATGTATTTGTGTGTTTGTTTGGATAATACAGGAGCGCTGACACATGTTTTTAAGACTCCACAGGGCACCTTCAACTCAAGTTCCTGGTGTGTAAAAGATAATTTTTCAATGTAAACCCAGGCTTAAATTTTTGCTTATAGAGGAAAATGGATCCTAAACTTATCTAAATGAAGCCTTTGGCACCCTAAGATGTAACATAACAGAAATAAATAACATTATAAAAACAAAATAAATAACAATAAGTTAATAAATTCAGGATTTCATAAATATATATTTCATGTGTGTATAAGTTTCTCCATGTATCATATGTGCTGTACAGTAAACAGAGAGCTCGCTGGATGGTGTGTTGGGTGCGATCGCTGCTGGTCCTTCAGGGTGACACTCCATGGAAACATCAACATCACACTGAACACGTGAAGGAAATCAGGGGTATAGTGGTTGAGCTAATGACGGAAAGCCTCAGATCACTGGGAGTCTCTGAGTTGAGGTGATGCTGCTTCCTCCTGTCCATATTCTCTGCCAGGCTAGAGTCACGTGTGTCGTCAGAGAGGTTCCCCAAAGTGAGAAAAATCAGAAAAAAAACAAACAAACACTCAACATCAAACTTTTGAGTGACAGTGAATGTCACTGCTCCCGCAGCGTCTCGTCCTCGCCTACACGCAGGCACATTTCCTGGCCGAGTGCTTCCTCACGGTGTGGTAGACCAGGTTGTCGTCCAGGAAGGAAAGGTCGTCGTCGAACGCTACAGGCCGACAGCACGCCTGCGGGGGCGTGTCCTTGGCGGGGAGTCTCCTGTGGTGAGCCAGGTTGTACAGGATTTTGTCGTAGTTGGTCTCCGACTTCCTGCAGGGTCCCGAGCAGTACCTGAATATCATCTCCTCCCCCGAGCGGTAGCCCAGGCCGAGGTCCGACACGTTGAGGTGGATCTGTTTGAGCACGCAGCCCAGTCCTCGGCCGTTGCCTCCTCCTCCTCTCCCTCCTCT
Source organism: Karalla daura (assembly GCA_029224185.1). Lineage (NCBI taxonomy): Eukaryota > Metazoa > Chordata > Actinopteri > Chaetodontiformes > Leiognathidae > Karalla > Karalla daura. Next base: position 14,973,979 of record CM055192.1, read on the forward strand.
TCCTCTGACCTTCTTCGCCGTCTCCCCTCGTCCTCGTTTTCTGCTCTGCTGGCTCGCCCCCTTCCTCCTCTCTCTCCTCTGTCGGTTTCTCAGGTTGTCTCTGGACGGCGTGGAGGCGGTGGAGGTGGAGGTAGATGAGGTCACGGTGGATGAGGAAGAGCGCCGTATCGTACTGATGGTCACTTTGATGAAGTCCACCACGTCTTCCAGCCGGTCTAAAGGAGGCTCCTCCATTGTGTCTGAAACACATGTAGAAGTACTCTTAGAGAGGAACTACATTTGGGGCAGCACATGCTGTTGAACTCCAACAAAAGCTCTCCAGCTATTGGACACATGCAGAGTTGTGCCCTGAACGCTGCACACGCAGATGTACGATGTAGCACATTGTTTTGTTTCCGCAAAAGACTTCCATCTGAACCGATTCATCCAAGTTACAAATGAATCCCATTCTTATTTACACGTCACACACAGCCAACTCGTAGCATCAAAATACGCGGCAACAAGGGCTTTAAAGAGCTCATTGATTTGTGGACTGACAGAAAGGTTTTGTTGTTAAATCGTTTTTATAGTGAAGTTGGGTCGCAGCCCCTCCGTTGTGAGGATTTGCTGTTTTTCGTTGCATTTTACAGCAACAACCTGACAGTGATTAAGATTCCAAATGTTGGCCAGACACAACAAGAATGTGGAGAAGATGACACAAGTTGTCCTGCCACTAATCACTGACAGAATATTCATCGGCTTAGTAAGAAACAATAGTTGTGGCCTCGTAGCATAAAATAATTATCAAAAACTGACTAGTCTGTGGTACAGTACTTAAGCGTTTTAGACTGTGGGGAACTTACGATGAAAGAACAAGGCTAAGCCCTGCATGGTAACAAAGGTCTAAGTACCCATAATTAGCTATAAAATACATCCACATAAACATGCTTAGTATCAAACCTTGCATTTTGTCTGAAGTGAAATGTGGTTCCAATTTTGCACTTAATCCTGTCGAAACCTTGAGGTATTTTTCTCCTCCAATTGGACTCACACAACAACAACAACTTGATTATTTGTTTAAGAAATGAAAGGAATTCACGACTCAGCGGGGTGCAAAACGACTTCTTCCGATGTTTCTGCCACTTTTGGGCACTCCACATGAAACCGCAGACTCTTACATTGTTCCCCTCCTCCTCCTCCTCCTCCTCTTCCTCCTCCTCCTCTGGGCAGCTCCAGTGGTCGCTCCTCTGGGGATGCGGACAGGAGCAGGGAGCCTGCGTGCACGGCGCTCAGCAGCATCAGACAAGCGGTCAGACTATCCCATAACTTCATGGTCCAGCTCGGTCCGACCCACGCACATGGCTGAATCAACAGGTATTATCATCTGGAGCGGAGCATGGTGCGGGGCTGCAGGCTGCGGGGTCGGTGCGGTACAGCCTCACTCCTCACTCACGCACTCACTCCTCACATGCCAGCTGCAAACATCCCCGCAGACTCCGCGCAATGAGGTCCAAAATAATAATGAGACTAATAATAAGAATAAAAAAGTGCAGAAAATTGAAGCCAAGACTTGAGCAGACGTATCCACAGTTAGCGTCCTTCGGACAGGTCCTTGGAACAGTGACTCCCGTGCATCGACTCACATCAGAACAGACTGAGAGTAACGGAGAGAGAGAGGGAGAGAGAGAGAGGGAGAGAGAGAGAGAGAAAGCTGCTGACGTCTTCTAGTCCATCCTCCTGTCTTTCCCTGTCTCCACCCATCCCATCCAGACTGCACAGAAGAGATGGATAGAGTCCAGATTCACCACTGAGCTCCAGGTCCAAGGGCTGCAGAGGCTGGAGGAGTTACGAAAGAGTGCGTGTGTGCGCGCGCGTGCGTGCGTGTGTGTGTCCGCACACGTACAATAAAAATTGGTATGTATGCACGACCACATCTTTATTTTTCATTTCAATTCAATTCATTTTAGCTCAATTTAAATAAGCGTGCGTACTGTTTACATCAACAGTTGAGTAATAATAAAAAATGAGAATAAAACAGGTACTGACAGCAAATACAGATGTATAAACACACAAGCTGCTAATTCTCATTGGGTGCAAAGTATAAAATGCCGTTCATGCTAGAATGAAGTTTTATCTTCATTAGAACATGAGTTTGAGTTATTTAGTTAATGCCTCAAATATATTATACATTCAGCAGGAAAAAAAGACGGATAGAAGACCTGACTTATTTCCACACTGTGGTTACCGCTCTGCGTGTGCATGTGTCTCTGTGTGTACTCAGATGGCTGGGAGAGAGAGAGAGACGAGAAGTTTCACACTTTCCACTAACAATCCTCCGGTTTCCTCTGTCCTGCCTCTTCATGTTTGGTTGACATTGGAAGGGAAACGTGTTTCCAATCAGCCAGTCCAAACAGTCTGAGTAGATTGTGTTGCTACTTGTGGCTACAGAGTGCTCAAAATCACGCTGGTCTGCCGTTGATGAGCAGATGACATTCAACATGAGGGGCTTCAGAGCTCATCTCCATTACAGGAGATGGATTCTTAACTGGAGGAGCCCTGCCAGCAGAAAATGTTCTTTCGGTCGCTCTGTTGAGTATAATCTGAGCTGCAGAGCACAAAATCATTTCATTGCATTTCTTCTGGCACCATGGTAAAATCATCGCCTCGAAATCTGGAAAAACACTTTTCAAAAAGTGTTATGTCTGCGATACGCAGGACTCACTGATTGCACTTTCTTAGATATGTTTTTGTTGGGGAACTCTGTAGAGTTAACTCTCATAAATCTTTGAATTGTGTACAAATATGTCCAAATCCTCAATTCATTGCGTCACTGTTTTCCGATTGTTGTTGAGTAATTGCATATGAGATCTGCCAAACCGGTTGTCTCTGTGTTAAATGACAAAGACTTCAGGATTCCTGGAGCATCCCGCAGCACACGTCTGTTTTCAAGTGGTCCCGTTAAACAAACGAAACCAGGCTTTGTAGAGCCGGGGCAGCGGAGCTGTCAGTCACAGAGCCGAGAACTTTACTTGGAATTAAGCTGCAGATTGAACCGTCATGCTGCCATGTTGTGGCCCCACCACAACAACTGTCTGATCCACGCTCCAGTGAGGAATGTCACTGTGAAGCAAATTCCATCATGTTTTTTTAATTCTTCTTTTATTTATCTGTGTTGCTTTTGTCATTTTTATTAGGAGGATGTAACAAGACGGAGATGTAGGCAAAACACTGTTAAATGATGGAATTCAACACAAACCCAAGGGTTTAAATGCTTGCGTGTGACGGGTGCTCCTTCAAAGAGTAGTTAAAAGTTGTTTATTTCCCTTTGTTCTAAACTGACTGCACTCCCACAGCTGTAATCCTTTAAGCGTTTGTGTTCAGAGTAAGTAGAATAAATGTGATTTAAAGTAGGATGCTAATGTGTCCCACATGATCCAGGTCCAGATGGATTAAGGTCTGGATCAGCTGCACATTAACGACCAAAACAGACACTTTACCATCACCGCAATCATTTACATGTTCAGCGATCACCCTAACCCTAAGTCTCGCTATTGGTCACTGGTGAATCAACAGGTGCCGGACATGTGGAATCAATAAATCAATAAAGTGTGGGCTGTCATTGCTTTTTGCTTTTCATTCTAATTAACAATGACAAGATGCTTAGGGAAGAAGCTGTATCCTTCACTTACACGTCATGTTTTATCCCCAGCACAATTTTTCCAAAGGGAGAAGAAAAATGTTGTGGAATGAATAACGCCATTTCCTCGCAGGTAGTTAATCCCCAAACTTTCTAAATTGGATACAAAATACACCCTGTGCATCGGACCGCAAATCCGTATAAACATGCGTGCACGTCCGTGTACCCTTGAAGTGTTGTGTTTCATGAATCATGTTTGTGTCAGTACACGCACACATGTTAGCCATATTGTCCTGTAATCACTTTACCATACAAAACCCGCCCCAGCATCCAAATATGCTCCAAATATATATATCACACGGGGTAGCAGTTGTCTTCCGCCTGTGTTTTGAGAAGTGGGTCTAAGAGGCTTCCTTTTCCACTGAGTCGCCTACTTGTATAGAAATACATCATCCGTGATTCATCTTCAAGCAGTTAGAGCAAATACAACCAGCAGATGTCTACTGCCCTTTCCTGCAAAGCGTGAGGGGTAATCGGGGACTGATCTGCAATTTAGCCTGTCTGCCGATTTAGAGGGGGGACTTGGATTGACTCACATCTAAGGGGCTAATTGCAAAGGTCACTTCACCCGTCATTATTGGCCGGCCTGAAACCGCAGCCCCGCAGAGGATTATGGGATGCAGGTGCTGACAGCTGGAGTGGAAGCCTAATTTGGGACTTGACTGCCGGTGGAGTAATTAGCAAGAAGAAAAAAAAAGAAAGAAATTCCTGACCATGGATGTGACAGGTGTGTCCCCAGCCCTGCTTTCTACATTTGCAGGTTTTAATCTTCCACTTAAGATGCAAGGAGGTAGTTTTGATGCAGAAACTGGTGGAAACCAGAGTATAAATCCAAAATATCTTGGTTATCCACTGAGTTTGTCATTCTCGTCAACAGCATCTTTCTTTCTGAGAATAAAATCAATTGAAACTATGATAACGTTGGTGATTCATTAGAGGAATGGGTTAAAATGGTCGAATGAGTAATTATCCTAGTTGTATGGTCCTAATATAAAAGCTTTTCAGCCCTAGTTAAATCAGAAATGCCTCAGAGGCTATTTTACAAGCCCTTTAAAAGTCCTATTTTGGTGTGGGAATATTATGGTCTATTTATGTGCAGACTACAGTCGAATGTCTGCATTCACTTGTGTATCTGAATGGAGGCCAGTAGGTCCAACCTATCCTGGAGATGGGGAGTGCTGTGGTTTATGTCACTCTTGCTTATGTCACATCTCTGGCTGGCAAGGTCAGGATGTTTTTTTGTCTGTAGGAGTCACCTTTAACTTTTCACCAGGGATTTGAACCACCAGCCTGTTGGTGAGTTTCTCAAAGCATATGTCAAAGTCTATGACCTCAATTTCCTTCCTAGACAATGCAGTTGTTAACAGTGAGTGCAAAATGATGAAGATCCCTGGCTGATGATTTTGTCTCTTCTCACTGACTTGGCTCTGGGAGGGATAATGGTAATCTTGAGAATCACTTCCCTGGGGAACCGCAGGTTGCTTGGACAGTAATCCATACCATGTGTATGGTGGTGGTGCTGGAGGTGAGCAGGCCGGCAGAGCAGTGGGAGCGAATGGTGTCTGATGGTCTGCTAGTCGGCTCGGAAATGTTAGTGTCAAAACTGTGAGGGTGTTAAAGCAAAACAACGCTATTACCACGGGTCTGTCTGCGGTTTTGATACTGTGGTGTTTATACCAGCGAAGTGACTGTGTAAAATGTAAATGTCTGATTTGATCTGGATTTGAATAGAAAGTGGTCAGTGATTTCTGAAGGGGATTAGAAGGCCTCCAGATGTGCTGAATACTCACATGTGCATGTCTTCACTGTGGCCACTAGTGGACGCTGTTCACCAGTCTATTATCAAGCTGCATGTCTGTGTCCACGGTTGTCTTTATCCCTACAATATTTTACAGGCTATACTGACCTCAGAAACATTGTTATGGTCATTATATTCGTGAGAGATGTTCATAATCTCAAATATATCCTGAATATCTTAGATTGATACAGAGGTTTGTGATGCACATTAAGTCTGAAATCAATTTATTGTGATAGTTTGAGTAATCTCTGCAGTGTGTGCACATCCAGCACAGGCTGCTGGTTTTTCTCATAGTGGGAGAAACAATTTTCTAAACCAGCAGTCTGTTTTATTTGTTCGTTTTATTGAATGGAAAGTAACAAATAACATCTTGATTTGGATGAGGATAATTGGAAAACCACCTTGTGTTTCCACCTTGGTTCTAGTCACTACCCTTGGATCTCAGAAGCAATAAAATTAGGTTATTGGTCCTGTTATAAGGCACAGCAGTTTGTTGCCGTGAGAGGATTGTGTTTGGTTGCAGATGCACCTGTCATCGCCTCAGCTTCTCTTTTTCCCAGGCCCATGACTAGGTACTTTGGAACTGTCTCTGTTTCTAATGCCAAAGAACCAGCTATGTCCATTTTTTTTGTGAGAGAAGCCACAGAAATGATAAAATGGCAGCATAAAGAAGCTCAAGACTAGAGCTAAAACATGGAGGACCAAAGGTGGACCAGTGGTTGAAACCAACGTAAACATAGATGTAATGACATGACTCTCAAGGCAAGTGGGTCTCAACTGGTTGGCACATGTCCTGAACCAGTACTGCTGTTGAAAATGGGGGTAATAGAGTCCATCTTGTCCTGTGTGTTTGTCTCGGTCGACACTGCTTATTCCACCCTGGGGCCTTGTTGCTCAGTCCACTGCTGCTGATCAAGTGCACAAGTTAGATCCAAAGCAGAAGTCACCTTTATCCTTTTATGCTTTACAACATGGCTGCAGCTGCATTTTTTTTGCTTTATTTGAAATTGTTGAAACTTACTGTCAGTGCCTTAAATTTAGTCTTGATATTAAAACAATTTTGAAGTTCATGAAAAGTGCAGTAGAGCTTTGGATGAGTCAGAAACTGTTGTCTCTCTGTTACTGTAACTTCGCTGATCACAGGCACCCTGTTGGAGATTTTTCATTACCAAAGACAAATTGAAATCAGCTTCCTTTCGTCCACAGGGAGCAAGTTGAACTTGCTCTTAAATGGAGATAATGTGTCTTTCATTCACCAACCTCTGCTGAGACGCATGGTTCTGGCTGTTTGTGTCATTTTGTGATTGCTTGATAATAGCGGGTGGAGAAACTGGAATAATGAGATCATAATTTGCATCTGTGACCTAGAGAGTATATGATTACTTTGACTGGTGCATGTGAACTCTGCCTCGTTCAAGAACACTGATTCGATGATGTTAAATTGTAATTACTGAAGCAGCTTTCTTTCACAAAGGAGAATGTATGTGCCACCTAAAGGAGGACCACACCAGATAATAGGCAGTGATGAAGACAAGTGTTACTGCTTTTTCTCCACTTAAATCTGTCCAGATTGGTATTTTGGAGCTTTGACTTTCTTCTTGGGCTTTTCACAGATAAATGGCACAACATAATACTCTTCTGGCAGTACCCAAATACAGATATCATAAGTATATGTTTATGCACTGTAACTTGGTAGATAGCACTGTTGTCTTACAGGAAGAAAGATCTGGGTTTGGCTCTGAGGTCAGTTCGAGGGCTTTTGCCCTATGTTTGCTGGGCAATAATGGATGAATGAATCAATGAATGTTTAAGATTAGATTTGTCAGTAACTATAAAAATTCCCAATCTGAAATATGTGTTTTTTTACTTTGGGACTAACTTTGGGACTAAGTGTATTGATAATACCTTAGCAATACACTTAGCTAATAATAGCTGCTTTCTTTTATTTCATGACTTTAAATTGTGCCTTTCTGTCCGTGTGGGTGTTTGCGAGTGAGAGAGAGAGAGAGGAAGACATAGTCTAAAACACTATGTAAATGCAGACATTCACTGGTGTGTAAAAATGAGAGGTGTAATGTCGTGGCCTCTCTCATGCTGATGAAAATACGTCCAGTGTGCAGTGGACAGCCGTCTCTCACTCTCAGGATGGATGGATGTTGTGATCTGTGTTGCTTCTCAGATGAGGTCATTACGAAAATGACAGAAACAGACCTGTGAAATTACTCCAGGGGTCACTGATATAGTTAGTTATAGTGTATTGCAGACACTGAATATGCATTTTAATTTTTTACTCTCTCGCTCGCTGACAGCATGGGTCAGGGTAACACACCAAAAAAAAGTTAGATCGGAATTAGATAAAAGGAATTTTCAAATTACTCTGCGCAAACTGACGGCTTGAGTAATTGCTGGATGCTGCGCTCTCAGTCAGTGTGACGGTAGAGTATGTCTGGCTCAGGAAATTAACTCTAAGTAGATGACCAGCAGAGTGAAAATGAAAATGGCTTCACAAATCAGCCTTGTTCCTGGCTGCTGATTTGATTTGTTCCTCCACTGTACCTCTAATATGATATGATAATTTAATACATCTCCAGGGGGGAAACAAGGGTTTCTTTTTCTATATATGTGTTATAGTGCTCCTCCGGAGGAAAGGTATAAGGCAATTTACAGGTTACAACACTGTGTGATGCCGGTGTGTGCAGAACATGTGCCAGATAAAGCTGCATTTTCCCCTCATGACAAACAGTGTTTTATCAGAGTTAATGGTGCCTGGTACCTGATTATTGCTCCTCCAAGTCCTTCTCTCTCTCTCTCTCTCTCTCTCTCTCTCTCTCTCTCTCTCTCTCTCAATCTCTCTTCTGCCTTTCTCCTGCACCAATCACATCCCTCATAGCTGCACAGGTCGTATAACTACCTGACAATAGATCTAATTAGATCTATACATAATAGATCTAGTACATTTGTATATTTGATAGATAGATAGATAGATAGATAGATAGATAGATAGATAGATAGATAGATAGATAGATAGGTAGATAGATAGATAGATAGATAGATAGATAGATAGATAGATAGATAGATAGATAGATAGATAGATAGATAGATAGATAGATAGATAGATAGATAGATAGATAGATAGATAGATAGATAGATAGATAGACGAAAAATTCAGGGGAGGAGAGAAAGGAAACACAAGGGCAGGGAAGGAAATGCAAAGGAAGAAATCAGGATATATAATTTGCATTGTGTATAACTAAGTTGTATAACCTAACTATACTACAATAAATCTAATTCTGATTCTCTCTTTCACACAATCAGCCTCCTGGCACTAGTTGCATGTTAATGTGCACAGTTCATTGTCTCGCCCTCCCTCTCTCTCCCTCTCTCTCTCTCTCTCTCTCTCTCTCTCTCTCTCTCTCTCTCACACACACACACACACACACACACACACAGATACACACACACGCGAATGTGTGTTGCTGCCTATGCGTCAAGACATGCTCTCCATCTGTGTCCAGTGCGCGGATTAGAGGCTTGTTATCCTCTTAGCTCTAAATGGCCCCTCGTCCCTGCACTTCGCACTTCTTCTCATCTGCCGTCTGAGACGCGCAGAGCAGACGTGACACGAAAACGAGATTTGTGCGTAAAAATGACCGTGAGCACAGTGCGCACCGTGCACCGGCCGCTGTAGCCGCTGCGCACTACGCGTCCGCTCCAACCCGCGCGTCTCCTGTCTGTCTGCGCTCCTCGGTGTCCGTCTGTCCTGTCTGCCTGTGCGTCCTCAGCGCGTCCAACCCACTGATCTTTTGCAGACCGTAATCTTATCAGTGTCAGGGCTGCCCTTTCCTCCCGGGGCAGTTTCTGCGTGTCTTTGGATGGCGTTTGCGCCACAGTTTGGCTGAACGAAGAGGAGACCTCCCGCCCTCTTACCCCTTGCAAAATAATAGTTTCATTTGCAGCTGCAGGCGCGTGTGAATGTGCGAGAAGATGAACATCTGAGCGTCTTTAAACTTTGGAGCAGAAGACGACATGGATTCTAAAGAAAGGAGCCTTTTATACTTGCTTGTCTTTGCCATATGCACGGCCAGCGTTTGCCTGTGCGCCAGGAGATCAAATGTCCGCAGATCTGGTAAGTTCTACTTTTACAGCAACACGTTACGACCTATGTGAGAGATCAGTCAAGTTTTTTTTGTTTTTAACCTATCTATCTATCTATCTATCTATCTATCTATCTATCTATCTATCTATCTATCTATCTATCTATCTATCTATCTATCTATCCATCTATCTATCTATCTATCTATCTATCTATCTATCTATCTATCTATCTATCTATCTATCTATCTATCTATCTATCTATCTATCTATCTATCTATCTATCTATCTAAGAACAAGTCAAGTACGAGTATAATAACTGCCATTGCAACAGTGAGGATTTGTCTGTATCCATTTGTCTGATTATATACTGGAGCGTTGATGGAGCAAAAAGAAAAAAAAAACTTTAATCCTTTATCTCCTGGTTTGTGTGGCAATAAATGTTGGAAAATGTAAACTTCGCATCTGGATGCTTATCACTGAGAAAACACTCCACCTGTCATATCCATTTCATTCCTGTGCATAAAGGTGATTAAAAGATGAGATGATATCAAAAGGACCCCCTGGTCCACTTTATATAAAACAGCTTTTGAACCTAAAAAAAGAAGAATATCCATGTTTTCCTTAGTAAATTTGAGCTGCATAGATAAGAGGGAAATGATGGAGAGACATGTAAGGAGAAAATAAAGTGTGCCTTTTTCCTCCAAACACTGCTTGTATTGATAAAAAGCTGTCAGTATGTTAAAGAATATGCCAAAACAGAGAGGTAGAGAGGAGAAGTGTTCAGCTGCAGACAGCACGTCCACCAACAAACTTGCCACTGAGCTCCTCGGGGCAGAAACTCCAGGATGTTGGTTTCATCACCTTCACTGTGTCTCCTCTCCCTTTCTCTCCCTCTCCTCCCCGTGTCTCCATCTCCCTTTGATATCCCACTCCCCTGAACACTTTTTCCGTCCCAGTTTCATCCCTTTTTCCTCCTCTCCTTCGCCTCCTCTTTCTCCGGCTGTCAGTCTCTGTCGTCCCTCTCCCACACTTGCTTTCTCAGACCCACAGGCCATAGCAGGCTGACTGCTCCATCTGTCTGTCAGCACAGAAAACTGACTGCAGTTGGGACTGCCGCGCCGTGGTTACACCCTCATGACTGCCAGTGACATTTGTACTTGTGTTTGTGTTGTTTTGAGGTCTTCCAGGCCTTGTTCTCGGGTAGGGGAGAATGCCGACAGGGCCGCATGTCCACATGAATCACATCAACCTTTGCGGGAACAAAGCCCTCAGTCGTGGGAAGGGTTAAGGTTTCCTGACGTGTCTCCCCAAGGTGGTCTTACTTTTGTCAGGATTTTTGACAGCTTTATTATACTGAGTTAGAGTCAGCTGCTGAATGATTTACAGAATCAGTCAGTGGCTTTTTTAAAAAATTCTTACCCCAACTGTAACATCCACTGCAGCCATGCAGCATTTTGCTAAATATGACCATAGTGAGAGGCAATATGTTTTGCTTTCTTGATTGAAAATGAAAAATCCCTGAGCAATATCTAAAATAAATATCTGTATAAATATTATATAAATATCTAAATATCTATATAAATACATATATCTTGACTAAGCAGCTGGTTTCCACACAAAATCCTCTTGCCTTGCTTGAAGAACTTTGTTGGGATCCGGGTACTGCTTTAAAATGATGGTTTGACTTCTACCTGACTGACATGACCTTTTCAGTTTGCCTTAGAGATTGTTCACCTGGATGCACTCCTCTTGTATGTGGTGTCCCCCAGGGTTTGGTCCTGGGTCCCTCTCTATTTTCATTATATATATATTTATATATATATATATATACATATATTGCCCCTAGGATCTAAATTCAAATAAAACACAACATCTCTTTCCACTGCTGTCCTCAAACATTTTGTTGTGTTTGGCTCCCCAACTTACAACTGGTCCAAAATGCAGCTGCTCACCTTTCAACAGACACCAGAAAAGCAGATCATATTGAGGTCTCTCCTCACTAGCTTCCTGTTTGTCACAGGATAAGATTTAAAATCTTATTATTGTCATTCAATGCCATGAATGGCTTGGCTCCCACTATTAATTAACTGCTTGTTGCCCACACTCTGGCTAAAACATCATGGATTTAATAACATAGTTTATTAATATTATTTTTCTGATGTATTTATTGTGCGATTGTATTTGTGTGTAATCGTAAAGCACCTTGGCTAAAGGTGCTATGTAAGTAAAGCTGCGCTTGTCTTGGTTTGACAATACTGAGGAGCAGCACCACTGTGTGTCTCAGTGATCGTTCACCTCTGGATGAGTCAGACGAGGAAAGAGCAGCTGCTTCTTCTACCCGACTGACTCTGAGAGTGTAGAGGTAGAATCGGAGCGACGGAGCAGGTGCTTCACTTGTGGAGAGAGAAATATCTGAATTCTGTTGATCAGCTGAGAACAAGTTTTATACGAGCAGCTCTTTGATTTCTGCTCAGAGTGCAATAAAAGTGTGCGTAGGTATCGAAATCTTGAGACAGGTTTGCTTGAAAAAAACCCAAAAAAAACATGATCCGTTGTGAAGGAGCTGCGGTCGATAGTTTGGACAAGAACTAGGCTTATACGAGCAGCCAGCAGATACACATTGTTTGAGTTAATCTGGAAAGAGTGTTGCGATTGCAGAGTTTGTCTATCAGAAAACAAAAGTACTGTCAGAAAAAAAACGAGTACAGTATAAAATCTGCATTCTAAATCAGTATTAATAGAGCTGTCAAGAGAAAGCTGTCGTTTCAAGAGAAAAATCACAGAACTGGGCTTTTTGTCCAAGCTTCACATGGTGACTTACCATTAGCAGCTGCAGCTGCCGCTGCTTCATTCTTTATCGGAGCAGCGTGAGAGTGCGCAGTCTGTTCAATGCGCTCATTTGTGTCACTCTTGTTGAAACCGATATTCTCAACAACAAACGCCTCAACACAGGGATTAAATACACAGTAATAAATAAATTAACAATCTGGATGTGAGAATGAAGGAGAGGTAAAACTTACACAATGAACTATTAAAACCATAAGTCAAGAACACAATGAAAAGAAAATGGGTGAATTGAAATAGTAGAAATTTAAGACTTGAGACAATCTCACAATAAAATACCAGCAGCTCAGAGTCACAAAAATAACATGTATATATGAAATAAGAGAATACTTCAAGAGAACAAAAAGAATAAAAGGAATAAGAAGAATGACCTTTTCTTACCATGCTTTCCAGTGTGCAGACCACAGAAATTGGGCCTCAACTGTCAGATTCACGTATGTAGCGTGCAGTCGGATCAGCCACCCAGTCAAGTGGCGTTACTGGGCCTTTCACCCCATGTAAGCCACAGCATCAGCTCATGTTTCCTCTGCATACAACATCTTTTTTATAACCCTCACTTCCGAGGGAGAGAACAACTAGATTCATCTATTGGGCCCGCGTGAGCCGAAGCTGAGTGACTCTCACTGAATGTATCTCAATAGAGACGCCGCTCTGCTACTCCAGGGGACGCACCTGGAGCTGCGGAGTCAAACTGGTCAGTGAGCATGAAGGATGCACTTTCACAATATCGTAAGTGTCCAGAAAACAGCTTCAGGCGAGTGTTGCTCGAACCCTGCCGCATGTGTGGTCACTGCCAAGGTAGCTGGGGAGTGCGGTCTTTGATTCCTGTTGATTGGAGATTGCAGTTTTACTCCATTCCCATTGCAGTTGTAACCCACCACCCCGAGAAGGCTAGACTTTTAACTGTCTCTATATTTATGGACTTAAAAGTGATGATTTTAGAAGCTCCTCTCCCTCCCTGCTTTAATTTCTGTGAGTGTGGTTCAGTGGGTCACACCCCTGGGGAGATATGGACAGTGTGGGAATTGAGCTGACATATTGAATTACCCACTCGGATGGAAGAACAGGGAGAAGGGTTTGAGAAAGCAGGAGGGGACAGGAGAGGTCGGCGTAGGAAGTGGAGGAGTGGAATCTCAAGAAATGAAGAGCAGGAAAAAAAGAAATGGAAAGTGGAAAAGAGCAACAGTGCAACGACATGAGATTTCAATTTGCAGAGCTTTTGCTTTGCTGTGTTAACTTCTGTCTGATCCCTATGTCAGTCTGTGCCAGGGAACTCTGTCCTTTTTCACTTTGACCGAAATACAAAGGTCAATTGCGCTCTTTTTTCTCCCTTTTAAACAAAATCCCCACATCGTGCAGGTCTTAGAAAATGAAATAGTTTCCTGACATCAACCTTATGGGTAGACACTTCAACCATGCAGACATTAAGAGATAAAACTGCTTTTTTCAAGATAAGAATTCCCTCCGCATTATCACATACATACGCTCATAAATAGCTTTGGTGTTTTGTTTTTCAGCACTTTGAAGGTGCTTTTTCATAGATCACCTGGTTGAAACGAGCCTCTTCACTGTGTAAATGTGGCAGCAAGGGTATGGATTGGAGGCCCTAAGAGCCCTTGTCTGCTCCTTTTTCTCTATTAAAGCACAGGTAGTGCATATACAGTAGGTCATCAGGGCTACTGATTATCTATACATGTAGTGCACGACCAACATCTTCTGTAAGAGGCCTCTGAAGTGCTATCAAGCCATTGTTGGACACTGGATGTGCAATCAAGATCTCCTGAAGTGTCACATGAGGACCCGGGATCAAATAACACTGTGCATGAAGATAATGACATTTGAAGTCAGAGTAAGATGTTATTATTGTTATTATGAACCTGCTCATGCAGTTATAGGTTGTGGCATTTCAGGCAGTCCTTTTTACTCCCTTTTTTGATTATTGTTTGAAAAGATATTGCAACAGACCTGTTTCTCACCCGTGGTTTGACCAGAGCTGCTGAAAAATGACTCAAAGTGAAAATTATTACTCAAGAAAGGGCAGAAAATACCTAATAAATGTTTTGTGAGGTAACTGTTGATTCAGACCTTCGCCAGATGTCGGTATCGTGGTGAGAAGCTGCCTTGTGTTGTGGGTTTTATGTCATTATCGTCAACATAATCATCATAATCACCTTCGCATCATGGTCCAACGACAGGTGGCGTGTCTTTCTCTTCCAGACAGCTTTCAGCTCAGCATCTCAAAACACTTTGTTAATTTGTATTAATTATGTTAAAGAAATCCTTAGAGTAGTTCTACGACTGAATTTCCAAAGACATGTTCAAAAAGGTTGTTGTTTATTATCTTCACTAAGCCTCTAGAAGTACATTTTTTGGCATCAGAACTACACAGTCGGTATATTTCCATTGACAATGACTTTTTCTTTGAGCTTTTGAACTTTTTCTGAGCTTTCTGCTCACCTGGGCACCTCTTCTTCCTCACCTCTAAGGCAGACACTCGTATTATGGCTCAGCAGCTCCAAAAATAAATTAAACATACAGTGCATAACCCTGGCCTTTCCTCTGTATGCCTCTCTCATGATGTCTTTCTGTGTGCTTGTGCAAACCAGATCGTCTGAGTCCTCCGTTAGACATCCAGCTGGAGACAGTCAACTGCACTGCCTTCAGAGTGCGATGGAAGATGCCCCGGCGACATGTTAGCACCATCACTGGATATAAGGTACTCACCCTGAGAGTTAGTTATAGCTAACTAGCTATAGTTAGGATGGTTAGGATTCTTGGTTTTCATCCAGGCAGCCTGCATTTGACTCCTTTTATGGGAACTACTTTAGGCTTCTTGAAAAATCCCAGGTACAAAATGAAATTGCATCGTTCTGACATCCTGCACATGCCCATGTGCTCACGAAATGTTGTTTGGCTCTGCTGTGGCCTAGTGGTTCAAGATCTGTAACCTTTGTAACCTCAAGGTCTCAGTTTCAAATTCCTTTCATGCCCTCTGACCAAGGCACTTCACCCCAATTGCTCCCTGGTCTGTGCCGCATCTGAATTTGCCAAAGGGTGGCTAACCATGGCTGATGGGTACATGCCTAAGATGCTCTCTATATCCATGTTTATCCAGTTGATCTAGCATGTGCTTTTCTACATAACTTTGATATCCCACAATGCCCAGGTTCAGGCCCCTGATAGTCCAGCCTACGTCAAATATTGCATCACTCCAGACCTGAGCCAGAATTGCAGATGGTGTATCATTCTATATTTCACTTTCAGCATATAAATGACCTTTTCAACCGTATTGGTGATTTAAGATGAAAACTCTAAGCAGATCTTCTTGTGGAACCAGGTGTAAGCTTGTACTCCAAACCCAGCCACACAGGTTTCCATCATAAGTGTAACTAGGACAGCAAAATATTTTCAGCTGTAGTTAAATCCATGCTGTCTCAGTCAAATGCTGAGAAACCGGTTCATGCATTCATCTCCTCCAGGAAAGATTACAGTAAGACCCTCTCCGCAGGACTTCCTAAAAAGACTGCCCGTTCGCAATGCTGCAGCTGGAGTACTCATTGAGACCAGCAGACGTGTTACTCTTTGATAAAATACAGAACTGATAGATGAATATCGCACACTGACTACAAATCACTTTAATACACTCCCTCCCTCCCCCCACCTGCTTCCAAACCACTCGGTGCTTTCAGATCATCACACACTGGTCATCCAGATGTACCCATGAGCAGAATTAATTGAGCTCTCACTCTGGGCGACTGGAAGCAGCCGGATGATAAAGGATGTACAACGACCGCGCTCTCTTTTCGAAGCAAGCTTTCTACTAACCTGTTCTCTCAGACTGAGCATCTCTCTGTCTGCCTGCTGTCTGCCTCTCCCTGTGGGTGTGTGCTGGTTTACAGTGTTGGGGGGGGGGGGGGGGGGGGGGCAGTGGATAAATACTTTTCATTACATTTATCCTGCAGATATATATTTAAATGTGCATTAGTGTAATATTTTGTTCATATCTGTCACGTGTGCAGCAGGTTTAGTGTGCTTTGTATCGAACGTGCTGCATCAGTTGATTTGACTATTCTTCTGAGTTTATATCATTGGTGATTGCACTGCAGTGATGATTGCCTCTGTTGGAAATTTTTTCCTGCAGCCTTTTTCTGTGCGGAGGCTTCCTTGCTTGTTATCTCGCCAAAATTTTACAGAGGATCTGAGGCAACACCTGTCACACGGAGCCAGTTCAAAACCAAGAGAAAAAGAAAATGTTCGGCTTTGCAAGCGGCGGGCTAGAAAACACCTACATGTACCTTTGAACGACTCTTTTTCAAAATGCATAGAAAGGTTTTCAACCTGACAAACAGAAAATACAACCTCTCACATGTGTCATGAATCAAATTTTCTGTCCTTTTTTCTGAACGGATGCCTGTTTCCCTCCACAGGCTCCTGACGGTTTTTATGCTTTTAAAGTGTCTGTCAAATTGGCTGTCCAGCAGTGTGGCCTTGAGAGCTAAACTGATATTTTGAAATTTCTCGTCTTTTGATGGAACATGGTCACTGCTAAATTTATGTTTTTCCAGGGACAATATAACACTGGAAGATGTGGTCACAAATTATGAGGTCTCCTGTCAATGGATGTTTTATTTATTTATTTATTTTTTGCGCAGCTTTTGGTAACCAGTGCAATAATATTGCACAATATCATAATCTAGTACTATGCAATTTTAGGTTTGCACTCCCCATCTTGTCTCTGCATTGTTGTTGCAGAAGCTGAATATTACATGTAGCTCTTTCATTCTTTTGATTCATTTTCTAACTTTTAAATATCAATATATTTTATTATCCCTTTTTTATTCTTTAAATTATTGGAAATTAAATATATGGCCTGGCCCTCCTGGACCTCCTTCTCTCCTTCCTTCCTTCTTACCTTCATCTTTTTCTTTTTTTTCCTACTTCCTCCCTCGTGTTTGTTTTGAGTCTGCCATTAACAAAGTGTGGATCAATATGACTGTGTGTGCTCTGCTTTTGACCATATGTCTGCGCTAAGAGGATTAGCCAGCTACCGAGCTGCCCCACGAGTCACAGATAAACATGAGTGTTCATTTGGCCAATCACTTTGGAAGTGCATGCATAATCCTGTTTCCTCGTAGTATTTCCACCTTACGTTGCCGTGTTTACATTGGTAATAAGAAAGGGAAAAAAAGTGCTGCTTTAATCCAACCTAACACACTTGACATTTACAAATTCCTCCCAGCAATGAAAAAAAAAACAGATTTAAGCACACGTCCTCCCTTCAGTTTGTGTCTTGTGTGATTATTGTGTTGTCCAGGTCTTCTACACAGAGGTGAGGAATGGTCGTTCACTCGGCTCAGCATCTACGCTGGAGGTTCCTCTCAGCTTGGACATGTTGACCACTGTGAGTGCACCAGCTTTGAACCATGCTGCTTCAGCTCTGTCACTTATCAGCATGTGATTAAGATGAATCTGTCAACCATCCATCCGTCCACACATATATACATATATAATGTGCACAACTGTAAGATATTTCACAGCAAAACATGGCATGGTTTGATCTCTTATTTCACACAAATCATCCTGGCATGCACCTGTTAATGTTGTGTGGATTTGTGTTGAATAATCGATTACACACTGCTCAACACAATCCCACCCACTCACTATAAAGCAGTAAACCTACACTGTGCTGCTGTGTCTGACCTGCCTCCAATTAAAAGTTATGACAGTGTGCTACACTCTAACATTTATCTGCACTTCTGCTCTTATTTTCTCCAAGGGGCAATTTGACGGACAAGCAGGCTTTGTGAGTACCATGGCTTTCCTTTTTTTTTTTTAACACTGAATTAGACCCTATTGCTGCTTTCATATCACAGTTGACATTTATAGCTGGAAATGACTTACAATCCACTTAGACTCAGAAAGAATCCCTAATCAGTGATTTAATCTTCTCCCTCTCCTCTCCCACTGTCTTTCGCTTATTGCCTTCTGCGTTTCTCCTGCCTCTTCTCTCCCTCCAGCCATCCATCGCTGATGTGTAAAATCTCTCCCTGTCTTCCAGGACGTAGATATTGCTAACCTGAAGGTGAACACTAAGTACAGAGTGAGCGTCGGAGCGTACGGCTGGGCAGGGGAGGGCAGACCCAGCATGCCCCGAGACATCTCCACAGCTTCTCACGGTAAGAACCTGCGAGCCCGGCAGCCGATGCCACGTTCCCGTCGCAGCCTTGTCGATGCCCCGTCGCTCACCTGTGTGTCTTTCTGTCTTTCTTGGGGGCCGACAGATATGTGCATGCCCCCGTCGCCCCCCACCCAGCCTGTCGTCATGGCCGTGTCTGACACAGAGCTGGCGTTGTCATGGCAGCAGGGAGAGAGCGAAGGAAGTGCACCTGTCCTTCACTTCCTGGTGGCTTACATCAGGTGAGTCACCGCTCTGATGGCCGATCAGATCGTAAAGCACATTTTGTACACATGTTCAATTATGCAATGGTCCGGCCACGGATTTTCTCATTGAAGTCTCTTTTTATACATAACAATAATACGTAGGATAAGCACAAGTGTGTATAGAACATAAAAGCTTTTTCAAGCAATTTTGATGGGAGCACCAAGGAAATGCTTTGGAAGACCACACAGATGGAGAGACATAGAACTATTTTAACAGCATGTATTTATGGGTGTATAAAGTCTATACACATTCCCCTGTCCACGTCGACTTTATCTCGTGTTATTGTTTCATCGCTGCAATGCATAATACACAGCTTTCTTTACCGAACAGAATTTCGTGAAATCTTTGCTAGTCTGCTTAACTTAACCATTTGGGTTTTGACATGCGGGTCATCTGAGACATGAGAAAAAATGAATGTCATTCTCTGTCTAATAATGTCCAACCCCCTACAATACGCACACACACACACACACACACACACACACACACACACACACACACACACACACACACAAAGCCTCACACAGTCCTCAGGCTACAATGTCAAGGAAGTTGAGGTCAGAAATAATTTGCCTGGAGTCCTCTGATGATTTGCCAGACGCAGGAAAAAAAACGCAGATAGAATTTAAAAATCCCCCTCCCCCATAAAAGTCATTGGAAAAGGGGGGTAGGGGGAGCTGCAGAAAACATAGTGTTTTCTTGGTGCAGGGTTATCACCCTGAGACTGAGCAAAGACAGAGGGCGGCACGCATGTTTCTCACAGACGGACAGAGCAGACGTGAATCAGTGTCTGTGACTGCGTGCCGCGGTATTTCACACACAAAAGGCCATCACGGAGTCAAATCTCTCTCTGCATGCGTCAAACGGAGGCCCCCGCTGAAGAGAGACACTGAGCGGGGCCACACAGCAGATGACCCTAATCAACAAATAGTTGTGGCTTCAGGCGCGTAGTCGCAGCCAAGACGGCAGCTCGACATGAAGTTGAAGTTGAAGAAACACTCAAGTTCAGGCGTTCGTTGCTCTGCTTTTCTTATACCCAAACTAAGAAATTTATTTTTCATTTCATCAAAAAGAAGGAAATATCTCTTTGATTTGTGTGAACAGTTGTTCTCATGCAGGGCTTTTGATGTTTTCCTACTTTTCAATTACACAACTGCAGGAGCAGCCCAGTCAGCTGAGAGATCACCTCAGCACGTTAAATACCTGTCTCTGTGCCGCAGGGTCTATAACATTGAAATCCAGACCGCTGTATTTCATGAAAAGTCACATTCAGCACAGAACACGTCAGAAAACGAAACCTGACCAGATCCTCTGTCGTCCGCAGGCCAGAGATGGACACGGAGTGGACGTATATCCGCGAGCCCATCGAGACCAACTCCATGGTCTTGAAGGGCTTGTTGCCGGAAACAGAGTACCAGTTTGTTGTCAGGGCGGTCAACGTGCACGGAGCCAGCCCGCCCAGCCACATCAACAACCCCGTACGCACTCTGGGTAAGAGCGAAAACCTCCCGCTCCCTCGTTAGCCCCCTCCCCGCTCAACCGCTCTCCCAAACAATGTCAGCTTCAGTTTACTCCCAACAATACGCCCACACGCACACAGCTAAACACACGGGGCTTATTTTTTGCGATGAAAACATTTTCCCATGATCGGGCGCGCTGCAGACATCCCGGTGTTATTGTGAAGATGGCAGCAATTTTGATCCCGACGCTATGAAGCAATGAGGCGGTTTAGAGACTGTACTTGCGTCATTTATGGACGCTAATATACAAAGATGAACATCAGAACCGCGGCGTTTAATTGAACCTAGTCTGTGCAACATTCAGACGTCTCGCCTTCCACGTTTTTGATGATTTCTCTTTGATGATTTCTTTTTTTATGGTTTCAAGTGGAAACCATAAAAATAAGCGGAGTGAATTTCAGGTCTGGAGAGAGAAACCCGTTGTGCCGTCTGACAGTTTCCCTCTCACGGCTTTTGCTGAAATGTAGGACAACACCTGGCAGTGTGTCAGTGGGCTTTTCTGACTGCACCCTCTGACAAGTCATTTACTTTATTATTTTTGATCTAGTGGTAGATGTGGGGGAGGGGAGAGTCTGGACTGATTGATATTAAAGCACACACACATTCAGACAGGTGTCCAAGCAAACACATACACACACATGCACACGCACATGCACACACACACACACACAGGCGCAGTAGCAGTAGCAGCAATGTCTTAATGGATCGAGGGCTGTGACATCGGAAGAGTTCGCCTACAGATTTGACATGCGTGTGCCTATCGGGCTTTAGGAGTGTGATTATATACGACTATTAAAAAAGCAGCGGAGACACAATCACATTATCCGGGCTTTTTCTCTTTGACCTGCAGATCAAACCGCTGACTCCAGAAAGCCATGTGGGCAGGCGGCTCCCCGCCTCGCACACGGCGCTATCTGTCAGACTGCTACAAACTGCTGCGGTCGTATTAAGTGCCCCGAGTCCTGCTGGGCTGCTCAGACGGGGAAGGACAGGCAGGCGGAGAGATAATATTATCGAGGAGTGGCGGAAAAATAATGTCAATGAAAGTTACATGAGAACACGGTGGAAAACGAGCCAGCTCGACAGACAGAGCGGAGCAGACAGACTGAAACCGAGAGACAGAGGAGCGTGGTTTCTTAGCAGGGGATGAAATCGGGTTACATTCGAGTCTCATCAGACAGGATTAAGGACGGCATGCCAGACCCCTTCCCTGTCTGTCCACACCCCCGGCGGGTGAACACACACACTCACACCCACACCCACACACACACACACACACACACACACACACACACACACACACACACACACACACACACACACAATGCGCCGCTGATTGAGTCAACAGAGCAGAGGAAGGCTTGACTGACTGACTGACATACTTTTCTTGTCGCTCTCTTTCTGTAGCATTTCTGTAGCAGTGCATAAGTGTGTGTGTGTGCATGTGTGTCTTTATAGCAGTTGGAAATAGGGAAGTATGGATTGAGGGGGACTGTTACACAACAGAGGATTAGTTAGGGGATTTTTTGGGGCGTACCCCCCTCCCTGTATGCCAGCACTCAGATTTAATGTCATTAGTCTTTGTTAATTAGCACTTTAAATCTTGACCTCCCCGCAGGCTTCAATTGCCAAGCTCCTCTGAGATGCTTAACTTCTAATTTGAATTTCTTTTGTAATTTTGTAAAACTCATCCAATGTCGGTGCGCAACTATAAAGCGCGTTTCAAGTGTTAACTTATCCGTAACTCATCCAACAGTACAGTGAACCTCCACCATTTGAAGCCGGGGGAT
Source organism: Karalla daura (assembly GCA_029224185.1). Lineage (NCBI taxonomy): Eukaryota > Metazoa > Chordata > Actinopteri > Chaetodontiformes > Leiognathidae > Karalla > Karalla daura. The sequence goes on from CM055192.1 coordinate 14,996,144, forward strand.
GAGGAAGAGCAAGACGACCAAGAGGGTGGGGTTGTTGTTACATAAGATAAGATTAAGTCTTCTCAAGGTGGACTTGATGGCAGGGCAGTGGGCACACACATATTGAGCAGACCCCCCCCCCCCACTCACACACACACACACACACACACACACACACACACACACACACACACACGCACACACTTTATTTAGCATGAATCAATTTTTAAAATACATTGAAGACTCAACAGAATTGCACATTTTTATCTCTCTGTTTGCCTGATTATGTGAGATAAGATTTACTCACAGACCTTGTCTATCGATCATCATGTATGTATTTAACATACAACATGCATTCATGTGAAATGTGAGGAGAGGACAAAGTTTTTCTTTTACATCGTTTGTAGGCAAAGATAATTATGTAAGTTATTCTCTGAGAGATTATTTAGTGATGAATATTCTGGAACTGTATTTGAAGCAGGGATCCCATAAAGACTGTTTTCCTTGTATTCACTGTGTGGCTTTGTCTCTGTGCGTGATGAGCTGCCCACCGAGGAGACACGTTTCAGTACGTGCTGCAGAGACCGGGGTACAGATTCGCAGGTAGAGCCGGTGTGGCCGGGAGCTGGCACCACATATGCTATGTGTGTGTGTGTGTGATCATCAATGCATCATCTGTTAAGTTTCATCACATTTCCCAAGCCATGATCATAACATACAGCACAGCCACCGCAGAACAGCCAACCATCACTTCTCAATCTCACCATCTGTTCAAGTTCAACATCCCTTCCATTTTAATTTGTTTTTAATGTTGCCGCCATTTTTATTGACTTTGTCACTGTGCTGCGAAGTATCCAAATCGTCGTCAGGACTAAATGACTGAACGGATCGATTGCCAACGACTCCTAAAATTATGTCAGTTTGTTGAGAGGACTGGCAACGAGCCAGACTGCAACACTGTGAAAACATCGTCTGTACCGAACCCCAAACCCTCTTGGTTAGGTTTAGATAAAGGTGATGGGTTTAAAATGTCATTGCACAGAAATGATAAGTGCTTCAGATAAAATGATAGATACTGTAATGACTGATGTGACTTGTCAGGATGGATTTTCAGTTTCAGAAAAACAACTTCTACATGGTGGGGTCCTACCCACCCAGAGCATGTTCTGTAGCAGAAAACCAGATGATATGGACGAAAAAGCAATTTGTTTTTGTAATTTTTAATAACTCCGGATGACTTGTTTGGTGCCCAGATAAGTCTGATGATTCAAGATCAACCACTTCCTTGTTTTTTGATGACATTTTCTACTGCAGGACTGAACCTAGACTTGACAACACATATACTTTGCAGAGTCACTTCCATTGCCTTTTCATTGTAAGTTTAAGACCTTCACTGACGTTTAACCCTTCCACTGTTTGACCCATTTGTGCAACTCCAGTCATCACATCTCTCTTCGCCACTGTCACTGAAGGATGTGAAAAACAAACATGCAGCACTTTGTTCCTGTTGACAGGTGCGTCGGAGGTTGGTAGTGGTGATTATGGCCGTTACATCACAGACTCAAAGATCAAAGACGAGGATGGCTTTGACATTGACGACTCCGATTACGATATTTTCATCGAAGAGGTGGGTTTCGCTTCCTGAAGCCAGGACATAGGACACTGCATCAAACTAACATGTTACTCATTGGTTTCATCTCCCCAGCTGAAGCCCTTCCCAGGTATCAACCAGGACAACAGGAAGTCACAGCTCCGCTCACGCTCCGGCCCGCCGTCCGGTCGGAACGTCATTTACCGCATGAACACCATCGCTCCTCCCAACGCCACCTCCACTCCAGCCTCACCCACCAGCTCCCCCAGCTTCCCCGACTTCAGCGACCTGGTTTTCTCAAGCAGCCCGGACGTGAGACCTCCTCCAGACGCCACAACCACAGCCCCACTCACCACCACCAGGTAGGACACTCCGGGTAAAAGCTCGGCCGACCTTGACTTATAATTGAAGGAAATAAGATGTTCCTGCTGCTTTTATCAGAGGCTGGTGCAGGTAATGGCCTCGCCTCTCAAGGCAAACTTGAACACTTTCATATAGTTTATTTAGAGACGAAAAAACAGGGTCTTCAGGCTTTTATGAAATCTCTGGTGACTCCTCTCCTCTCTGCTCCTTCCATTGCCAGATTGCTGCCGCTGCTGCTCGGCTTTAGCTTTTTCCCCAAAGCCACCCACAATTTACTTGTTTTTCCCCCACTCTCTTTGAATTGTTTTATAAATGTGCAAACTGGATTGGTGAAATGTCATGGCTGTTTGTTGCTGTTTATCATACGGAGCTAATAATTAACTGCAGCGGAGTAAAGAGAAGTCAAGGCACTTCGCTTTGGTTTGGTTGCTTGATTCGCTCTCTCAATGACAGAGGGAGATGAATGTCTTAAAGGGAAAAGGGCAATTTAAAACCTCCTTGAGGAGAGAGCTGATTAGACCATACATTAAACACAGGAATTGGCTGAAACGGTCTGTGCAGTGGAAAAACCTCTGTTTTCTCGTCTCTCTTCCTCCTCCGATCCACCTCAGCGTGACCGTGCCCACCACCACGACCACCCCGACCATGTCGCCCTGGAAAGGTGACGTTCCCAGAGTGTACGACCTGACTTGCGACGACACCGTCTGCCCCCCCGACAGCTTCTGTCTCAGCGATTACGACAGCGGTGGCTCACGCTGCCACTGTAACCTCGGGCGAAGCGGGGACACCTGCTCCGAAGGTGAGAGGAGTCGCGATGCATCTTTTATAAAGACGCAGCCTGAGGTTGTGTGGATGGATACGGTGCGTCATCACTATTTTATTTACTCTTTGTTCTTCCTCAGTGTTGCAGGTGAACTTTCCCAGGTTCTACGGGCACTCTCACATGACTTTTGAGCCTTTGAAGAACTCGTACCAGACATTTCAGATCACTTTGGAGTTCAAGGTAAAGCACCGCCTGTTTTTTTTTCTTTTTTTTTTTTTCCTAATGATTTTTATGTTTGAGGAGGACGAAAAATGGCTTTGAACAGTTTTTCTGCGGTGCAGGCGGACTCCGAGGACGGCTTGTTGCTGTACTGCGGAGAGAACGAACACGGCCGCGGAGACTTCACCGCTCTGGCTCTGGTGCGAGGCAAAGTGCATTACAGGTGCGGTGCGCTCTCAGAGGACTTGAAGCGGCGGGGAAACAGCTAAAAGTTTCAAAATCGTGTTAGCCGGGAAACAAGTCCTCAGAGGAGAAAAACTGATGAAGTGCGTTGAAACAGTTTGAAGTGAGGATGTAACAGAGCAGCGATGATGTTTTCTAGCCATGAGACATCAACGAGTTGAGGCTGTCATGGGGCAGAGGGGCTGTTTAGTCTTACCTGGCTCGCTCGCTGTTCAGGCGTGGGCCAAAATTAAGGATCTGAGCCACTACCACTTAGTGAATGATCTGTGCTGTGCATCAATTAATTCACAGCACTATGTGCTCCCCCTCTGTGAGTGGGATTTGGCTTTATAATCTATGATTCAGTACATGGTTGGTACTTGTATTGTTACCGGTACTTGTCACATGTAGTGACTTTTGTAACTGACTTGTCGCAACCTAGTTAGTATAGGTCACTTTTCCTGTAACTGAGTCACAGAATAATGAGAGAATTAGGTAGACACAATGCCACCTATAAAGCTTTTAGGGTCTTGCAGTAACAGATAGATATACAGTGTAGATCCATAGATAGATAGAGAGCGAGAGGTGGGTAGATATCTAGCTAATTAGTTATATATATAGCTAGCTATCTGGATAATAAGCTGTCTAGCTAGCTAGAGTGCAAGAGCAAGCTATCAATGTAATGAATTATATACAGTATATATATATATATGTATATATATATTTAGAGAGAGAGAGTTATCTTTCTAGCTAATTACCTAACTAGCTGGCTATCTGGCAAGATAGAAGTTTTTTTTACCCCTGCTGATTTAAAAGAAACAGTAATTGTAATGCAGGAGTGCAGCATTTTCTGTGCAGCTCACATGTAAAAGGCGGAAGGAAAAAGATGAAAGATGCAAGACATTTTTTCGTGTCAGCGTGTGTAACGGCCGGCCATTTGCTCCCTCAGGTTCAACTGTGGCACGGGCGCCGCTCAGATAGTCAGCGAGAGTCGCATCGTTGTTGGTCAGTGGCACACAGTCACTGTCTTCAGAGACGGCATGAGTGGCTGGCTGCGCATGGACAATGACACGCCCATATCTGGACGATCTCAGGTAATTAACAACACACCCAGGTGCCACATATGTTGTACACATACTCAGCCATATGCTCCTTTGGGAGTGGTCTACGTTTATGATACAGAATGATTACACTTTGATCTCTCTCAGGGCCAGTACAGTAAGATCACTTTCCGTTCCCCACTCTACGTGGGTGGATCCCCTAACGCTTATTGGCTGGTGAGAGCGACGGGTGCGAACCGTGGCTTTGTGGGCTGCATCCAGAGTCTGACCATCAACAACAAGATCACTGACATCAGACCGTGGCCGTTGGGCAGAGCCCTGAGTGGAGCTGACATCGGTAAGGAAGCAGAGAGTGATTAGTATATCCTAGTGGTCTGATGATCATCAATTAGAACAATTAGACTTAATACTGCTCTCATTCTACACACTAGCAAAAATAAGTGCACTGCCTGAATCAAGTCTGTGACAGAGAACTGAAAATTATGAGAAACAGATCAATAAATAAGTCATTTAAGGCTGCAGATAGAATGCGCAAACAATTGGGTGACTGTAAATGCCAGGTACATCAGATTCAGATATTTCTCTTCCCTATAATCAATAAAAAAGCCATTTTAATCATTGGCTTTCAGGCAATTTGTTGTTAAAGTGGCATGCTTAGCACATTTTGCACAGCATGGTTTCCTAAATGTATGTGGATTTTCAGCTTTTAGTTGCAATAAAAGGCAAAAAAAATGTCTTGAAAGGAACATAAAATTGTCAAAGCCCTTGGATATATATATTTTTTGTGTGTGCGATTTTACCGACTGTGACTGTCTTTCAAATGTTCCCTTTTCCACCCGGCGTGTGTGAAATGACAGACCCCGTGCCCCTGATCATTGCTATTATTACTAATTCTCCCGAGGTCCCGATGCCACCTAATTCATACGCCCGGCTGTGGAGCAGCCCTTATAAACACACAACTGTGCTTCCTCTGTCCAGGCGAGTGTAGCGACAGTGTGTGCGACCTGGTCGCCTGCTCCAACGGGGGCGTCTGCTTCGCGAACCGCGCCGACGGCTACATCTGCCTGTGCCCGCTCGGCTTCCGCGGGCCGCTCTGCGAGGAGAGTGAGTCAAACTGTGTTTTTCCCTTTCTCCCCTTTCTCTCACCCACGCAAACTCTACACACGTCTGTCTGTTTCATTAGAGGAGTTGTGAGCCACTGTCAGAGTGGTTTCTTTTTGGTTTCTTTCCCACTCGATGGCTGTCATGGATTGCCACACAGACCTTTTAGCGTAATTGCCGCACATTTGAGTGAAATATGAGAGAAAATTGGTTGAGATGAGGATTATTATTTTTTTGTGTAGAAGCTGGGGGATGGATTGAATGTCATACCAAGTTTCTTGCAATAAAACTTCATATTTTCCTCCATCCCATCCATCTCCATTTTCCTCTCCTCCTCTGTTTCACTTTTAATAATTTTGATCCCCTGTCTCAAATCTTGCCTCCCTCCCTCTCTCTCTCCCTCTCTGCAGGTTTCTCGCTGGCCTCACCTCTCTTTAATGAGACAGTGTTTTCGTACGCTGTCATCCCGTGGCCTCAGTCCTCTCAGAGTTACCTGTCCTTCATGGAGTTCGAGCTGACTTTCCGGCCGTCTTCTGCCGACGGGACGCTGCTGTACAGCGACGACGCCGACAGCGGAGACTTCCTGGCTATAAACCTGGTCGACAGATACGTAGAGTTCAGATTCGACTGCGGCTCTGGAGGGGCGACAATAAGGTGCCCTGAAATACGCCCTCGGCACCACCCTTTGAATCGCCATGGCGGTTATGCTTTTCTAACTGCGTGCTCTGCATTACGTGTGATGCAGGAGCGAGGAGCAGATCAGCATGGACTCGTGGCACGAGCTGAGAGTGTCGCGCACAGCCAAGAGCGGGATCCTCCAGGTGGACAGCCAGAGGCCCATGGAGGGCATCGCTGAGGTATTTTGTGTCTGCTCTATGCTTTTTCTACCCACAACGTGGGCAGAGCTGTTTCTCCCGTTAAATAACATTTGCATCATTAGACATTAAGCCGAAAGCAAAGCAGCATGACAGTGCAAGCCTGCGTTCATCTTTTACCTCAGTGTTTGTCCTCTGAGTCACTTCACCCGCTCTGAACAGACTGTACAACACTAATGATAACTGAGCTTACATTTTTAGGACAATAGAACAACAACTAACAGTGTTTTCACTGTAGGACTGAATGTCCTAGCCAAATGTCATCTCACTCTGTCTCTTCATCTGCATAAACAGATGAACAGGTGATATTAGCATGATGACACGATGACACCAAACAGACCGTGGAGAGGATATTTGATAATGAAAACACACTGTTCCATGCATTATTAATTCACTTTCCTCACTCACGTTATACCTCATGGGTGTTGCAATGATTTGCCGGGGTCTGAGTAAGTGCCCACAGGGCGAGAGGCAGGAGTGCACCCTGCACAGGTCACCAGTCCATCACAGGTCAGTCTGCATGCATTTGCAGCACAAATATCGTTCTGTCGCTTTAACTCTGCAGGGAGCTTTCACTCAGATCAACTGCAGCTCCCCTCTCTATATTGGTGGAGTACCAGAATACGATAAAACAAAGAGGACGGCAGGAGTAGTGAAGCCTTTCACCGGAGTCATCCAGAAGGTACCCGCCCAGTACCCACACACAACGAACAGCGGTGTTGAAATACTGATTTAAAATCTACGTTTCATTGGGGAATAGTTGAATTTTCACATCTCCTTTTGTGTCTGTGCGTCCACCTCCAGCTGATTCTCAATGATCGCACCATCCCAATAACAACTGACACGGCCGGTGGCATTAACGTGGCAAACTCTGCCCACCCATGTGTGCAAAGCCCCTGTGCCAACGGAGGGACCTGCAGGCCCAAGTGGGACATTTATGAGTGTGACTGCCCCCTAGGGTACGATGGGAGGCACTGCCAGAAAGGTCAGACACATATGTAGTAACAGAGCATCATGTGCTTGAGGTCTTTCTCTTTTTATGCAGTCAGTCGAGTCGAGGCCCTATGCACATTGCGATTGGAGTATTTTTCAGCTTTATGCAGATATCAGATGGGTTGATTTCATATAGTAGAAATATACATGTCTTATTTTAATGACTGATGTGATGTGTCTGAAAATGTATGAAAAAGATGTTTTGAAAGCATGTTTTGAATTAGCTGTCATGTTAAACATCAACTGAGTGAAGAGATCAATGACAATAATGTTCTCTGTTTGTAATTTGCGGCTGCAATGATCTTTCCCCTGTTTTTTCTGTAATAGCTGTATGTATTTAATGCATCGTAGCTGTAGCTGTATGTATTTAATGTATCGTACAGTCTAACCTCTTAAGCCTGTCTATGCCTTCTCTGTTTTTAATGCTGTCATTGAACAGAGTGTGGGAATTACTGTTTGAACAGTAAGTTTTGTTCCATAAATCGTAGTTAAAAAAATCAAATCTTACCTCCCCACTCATCATGATCATTTTAATATAAACTTTGGAAATGTGCAGCCTCCTCCCCCTCATACATCTCTCAGTAGATTAAAGTTGTAGTGCCTTAGTTTAGTCTGAGCCAGTGGCTGCGTGCTGGTGCTGCCACCTTGTGCTGACACGAGGTAAACACAGTGTTTTCTCTGCCCAGCTGTGACCGAAGCCATCGAGATCCCGCAGTTCATTGGTCGGAGTTACTTGACCTATGACAACAGAGACATCCTGAAGAGGTCGGTGATGAAAGGAAACTGAAGTCATCAGAAATGCTCAATCAAACCCATTCAGTCATCTCAGTGCTTGTGTTCAGGGGAGTACTGATTCTTGTTTTTCAGGGTGTCTGGGTCCAGAACCAGCCTTTTCATGCGCTTCAAGAGCACAGCCAAGGATGGTCTGCTGCTCTGGCGAGGAGACAGTCCAATGCGACCTAACAGTGACTTCCTGTCTATGGGGCTTCAGGATGGGGCGCTAATCTTCAGGTATTTGGTCTAAAAACAGTTTTGAATGCTGATCAGAGGGCAGAAAGTGCAAAGCACACAGACCAGGCTGAACTTAATGAAGATCTGTCCGTTTGATCATGACCTGGAAAAGCAGGCAGATTCTCACAAAGGGCGGAGCCTCACAAAAGTGCACCCACTGCACCTCTTTGTAACTCACTTAACTTTTCTGAATGTGTCTCTATTGTCTCTAGTTATAACCTGGGCAGTGGGGCCGCCAGCATCGCTGTCAATGGGACCTTCACTGATGGAAAGTGGCACAGAGTGAAAGCTGTGAGGTGAGCTACCTAAAGAAATAAAAATACATAAATGAGTCATAATGAATAAAGTAATCCATCACAGTCATCACATCATTTATGTTTTATGTTCACTTCACTCCATGACTCAGAAATCAGCCCCATGAGACCCAAGTAGTTTGTTGGCATTGTTATACCATTAAACATTTGCAAAACTCATTTTGCACCGAATCTCTCTAGAATCGTGGCTGTAATACTGCACAAAATGTTATTTGTGCAGTATTACACTGTGATTCTGCCACCAATCATCCATCCATTCATCCATCATCTCACCCACTATATACCTTAATGGTGTCGCAGCGGGGTCTGCTGGAGCTTTTCTCCAGCCCACATAGAGAGAAGTAAGCGACTACACACTGGACAGGTCAACACTCACAGGACACACACCTAATTTCGAGTCAAAGCCCCATGTAGGGACAGGGAGAACATGCAACAGAAACAACCTCGGTCTGACTGGGAGTTAGGCCTGAGACATAATACAAAAACATGGGGAATGTGACATATGTTGCCTTCTTTACAAATTACAATATTTAATTGATTTTCACTGAAATTCTGTCTTTCGATTGTAACTTGAAGTCATTTCGGTTCATTCAATTCAGGGTTCATTTATTTCTTATTTCAGCTGGAGCTGGTCAGTGCAATAGCTGTATTTTAGCTTCATTTTGAGTGAATAAGTCTGTGAAGTAGAGCAGCATGTGGTACATTAAGGTTGAATCAGAAATCCAGCAGTCCTGCTGGTTTCTCTTTCATTTCTTATTCCACCTTGATTTTTTTCCAGGGATGCGCAAAAATAAAATCAGACGAGTTAAGGATTGAATTTCCGACTCGCTCTGCTGTTTACTCGTAAGCTGATCTGTCGCTCATGTGTGCAGGGACGGCCAGTCAGGGAAGCTGACAGTGGACGACTACGGGGCTAAAACAGGCCGGTCACCTGGCAAGATGAGACAGCTCAACATCAACGGGCCCTTATATGTCGGTAGGTGGAGCCCACAAGTCACGATCCTACACTCACACACATGGCTGTGACCGAGCTGCAGCTCCAACAGTAATCTCCCTGTTCTCCCTCCTCCTCCTCCTCCTCCTCCTCTGTATCCTCCCTCACACCCCTGAAGGCGGCATGAAGGAGATCGCTCTGCACACAAACAGGCAGTACGTGGGAGGCCTGGTGGGCTGCGTGTCCCACTTCACACTCTCCACTGATTATCACTTAGCTCTGGTGGAGGACGCCGCCGACGGCAAGAACATCAACACCTGCTCCAACTAGAGCGCGGCGTCAGCAGACGGAGGCTCGTCTCTGAGCGGGGCGGGCACCTCCAGCCGCCCGGCCCTCGTCACCAAACTGACTTTTCCCCGATGCATCAAATGCGTGACAACTCAAAACAATTAGATATCTCTCGGTCGACCAATTGAGGCTGACGTGGCAACAAAAAAACAAAAAAACAAACAAAAAAAAAACTTTCTGAGAAACATTTGGACTTGTGGCATCAGCATAAAAATGAACAGAGGACATTTTGAAGCACAAGTACTCTATGAGAGGAGAGGAGGAGCTTAGCATTGTGGGTAATGAGGGTCTTTGAAAACCTTTTTGAAGGACTTTTTTTTTCATGGGATGATTTCAATCGCATCTTTATTTTTTCTACGAAATCCTTGTTTGATTGCTGGGAGAACCAAGTGATTCAAAGGATCAAGAGTCATCACAAAGTTTTCCATGAACCTGACCTAGAGCAGCTAGCAGAGATCAACGTCTTTGTAGAGGATTTTGGTTTTGATCCTAGGGGATGTCTGTGGTTTTTTGTTGTTGTGGCATTTGTATTCTATTTTGTGATGTATTATCTGTCTGTAGACTACATCTTGAAAGTCTGATTGATGTCAGTTTTTTTTAAGGGCGCTAGGCTTGCAAGGGTGAAGATGTCAGCTGCACACAGCATTTGTTTCTCTCTCACTTCTTCTTCTTCTTCTTCTTCTGTTAGTTTTCTTGCTCCTTCCCTCTGAGCCCGCAGAATCGAGTCATATGAGAGTCTTGATTTGTTGACACAGCGAAGCAGCCAAAGTCCTTGAGCGAGTGTGACACAAACCACAGCATTGTTGACTTCAGCCTCAAAAACATCTTATTTTCATATTCAAGCACATTGAGCCAAAGAAGTGCACTTCTGTGCTTTACCAAGATCTGTATTTGATTAGCAAAGAGCAAAGATCACATGACGTAACTGTGATTGACTCAGACTCTTCACTTAAACTCAATCAAGATAACGAATTCAATTTGAACTGGAATGACCAAAAGAAAGAAAGCAAGGTTTACGTTAGCTATTACTATTACTAAAGCTATTACTTTACATGAGCAAATTTTACAGATAAATAAAAGTGATCATAAATTGTCAGTCACTCAATTGAGTTAATCAGATTGCGAGAAGTCAGGCTAATGTCATGCAGTTGGTAAGCATAAAAGGTGATGTTCATAAGCAGCTCATACTAACGTTGTTTATATATTTGTTCATGTTTACGTGTTGAATATTTAATGCACAAATAATATTGAAAGATAAAGTATTATTGATTATTGAATTTCTTTGAATTCGATTTAATGTTACAACCTTTAAGGCGAATTTGAATTGAAATACTGAATATCCTGTTTGCTAACGACATTTGGAGGTCGAAGCAAATTCATGAAATGAATAAAAATTGAAGAGAATTTCCTAAATTAAATTCAGAATTCCTACAAACACTCACAAGCACAGTGATAAGCGAGCCTGGGTTATATGCTCAAAACAATTCCAGTTGAAACCTTCTCTGCTGAATTTACATCTTGAATGGAGAATCAAATAAAGTCTGCCATGAATTTTTTTTTTTTTAGATTTCACTGAAAACACTGTGTGACAGTAGGATGTGAATGAACAGACGTGACATGATCCACCACTCAGTGATTAGATGGACGTTTGTACATTTGTTTCATTAGTCGTTCACCCCAGACTGTAACAAAACGTTGCCGATCTCTCCACGTGTGTCTGAGGAGCGAATTAGAGCTTCAGGTGGTAGTTAGTGAAGCGTCCTGCGAAGGGCCAACCAGGCTGGAGCTGAACCGGGACGAGCGAGCAGGAAGCGCCGCGGCTGAGTGTGCACATCCCAAACATACTACTACTCAAGCCTTAATATAACCCCCTTATTATCCATGATAGGTCCTAAGCAAGTGTATATATGTGTCACTATGTGTATGGGGAATGGCTGACGGTGGACATCCAGACTTGCAGTCACATCTTGCTGCAGGACAGTCGAGTGGAACAACTGTGGACCTGATTTGTAAATGAGCTGCCTGTCAACAGTTAGACGCTGCATTACGTGCTAACAAACTAGCCTGCCAATTAAATAATTAAACCACACTGGTGTCGGGGTCTGTCTTACATGGTGACGGTTTCTTTGGGATCAGTTCAGAAACTGAGAACTGAGCAGTCCTTTAAAACACATTGTTTAATCCGAGGCTAAAATTGATTGGGAATTATACAACAGTCATTTGGCCATCTTGTCTGTTTTGCCGTAGTTGTTTTGGGAATCGCTGGTAAGTTGGCAACGAAAACCTGCGAAAAACGCAGGGCAGTTCTGGAAAGATCAAGATTGATTTTGTGCTGCATTTTACATTTTTGAGAAATGACAGAAGAGGAATAGTTCATACTCAAAACTGTCACTTCAAATCCTCTTTTTTCTTAAAAAACTTTCATTGTGTTTTCGAGCCCTGCCACCTTTGCCCTTTCTGGAGGTCTTTTCAATCACAAGCAGGACGACAAGATGCGACACAGCATCTCAGAACACTGTGGCTGCTTCGTGACAACCGACCGTCTACAACATTTTTCTATTGTGCTTTGAAAATAGGGCAGATGCTTGAGTTTTTTTTTTTTTTTTTATGTCAGCTGCAACATAACCTTCAATACAACCCCCTCTGACCTGTTCATATACAGAAAGTATTGGCACAGACTGACTGTATGATCAGAAATACATCATAGGAAACAGAGGAAACAGGAACATCTGGCTTGTCTGGAAATGTATTGGCATCAGTATTCAGCTTTGTTTTTGATTACATCTAAAATTGTTGATACTCAGTGGTTACAGTGTGCACCTTTTAATCCATTGCACTAGTTCAACTACACGTCTTTTCTGCATTGATTTAAAGTTGAAAAATACTTATTTTGTAAAGGACATATGATCAGGGATTCTGCTCACCTCAACCAAACTTTTCCCTTTATACAATCTTTTATTTGAGCAAGTAAACAGCTTAAATATGTTCATCAACAAAAATACATTTTGAGTTGGATTTTAATAGCCCAGATTTCTCAGTCATTAAAGGCGGTCACTTTAACATCAGTTTATAGATTGGTGACAGATTTAGATTGGTAAGAATTGGTGAAAACAAAGTATAAATCCACACACGAACCATCAGAGTTGAAAAAAACAAAAAACAAAGCAAAGCAAACAAACAAACACACAAACAGATTGAAACCGGTTGCTCCTGAGGTTGCAGACTGCCAACACCTTCTCAGCTGGGAGCATTGTCTAGCAGCTCATCAGAATGAAGGTCCTCTTCTGTTCCAGTGTTTGTACTGTGGGGCATGAACTCGCATGTTCTAAATATTGGGGGAGACATGTTGCGATGTCTATCAGTCACTGCTCGGTGATGGGTTCTGACATAAAGGACAACGTATTATCGTAAATCCAGCGCATTGCACTCCTTCATGTTACTGTAATGCAGCCGTGTCCTGTGACGGAGGCTGCCGGAGGCTGTTGGAGGCTGTTGGAGGCTGCTGGAGGCTGCTGGAGGCTGCTGGAGGCTAAAAGCTTCATCTTCTGATGAGGACACACGTCTTGGTGCTTCATCACTGGAGACCAGACGAGTCATTTCATTCAAGGCTGAGTGCCGCTCGGTGGAATTTTTTATTGGATTTTACGCGATTGATCTGTAGCTGTTGGTCTGTGCTGTCAAGTCACGCAAGACTCTGTGTGCTCACACGCACACGCACGCACACACACAGGCGCTCACTCATTCACAAATGTGTTCCCGGCTCCCAAGCCCTGTGTCACCAGCAAAGCCCTGCAGGACTTTAGTCATATAGATTAAAAGATTTATCATATTCGGGTCATCCATACCTTTTCACAGCTTTAGGTTAAAGATACATTTTGCATTAAACTGGCTGCGTTTAGTTCACTTGTGATAGTGATCCAATGTGAAAGCTAATGGCTCATCATTTGGTTTTATCTAATTAGAATCTATGTTCCTTTGTTATTCATTCTGGTTTTAGAACAGTTACCTAACCTGTACCCTAACCCTAATCCATTTCTCACTCAGCACATTAACATTGATTTGAATACCATAACAAATCATATTACATACACCGGCGAGGCTGTAACCTCCTCCCGGTCGAGTTGCAGTTTTGTCATATAAAAGATTGAACTATTTAATGTAAAGAGCTGACTCCACCTAAATCCATTGAAAACCCTGGTTTACCTAAACTTGGTGCCTCACGACATGATGTACGTCTACATTTTCATCGTTCGGGCTTTTGTGTTCAGACCCCAGCACCAACCTTTTAAATCAAACACACTGACTCCTTTACGAGCGAGGCAAACACGCTATAGGTCAAAAAGTGGCAGCCGTGCGTACGTTGTGACTGAAAAACAAACAGTCTGTGCGAGGTAAGATTAGCACAACTATTGTAGACTGTGAAGCGTAACGTCGAAGATGTGGCAGAACTGTTATTTGCTGCATTACGATGTCGCTTTTGATGCAAATGTTGTGTGACCTAACATGGAGGTGGACATTCATATCTCCGTGCTGAAAAAACACAGGGCTTTACATTGAGTGGATGGAAACTGCGGGAGCGATAACCTGACCTTTATCTCACTACACAATTCTGTTTTATTTCTCCCCTATCTTTGCTCACATAAGCCTTTAAGAAGTGTGTTACCAAACAAGGTGATGTTCTTGTGAGGGTCTCTGTTTTCCAGTGTTCCCTACCCTGACAGAGCAGGCTATGCAGGACATTGTTTAGTTCTTGCCAAATAGGGATTTGTGTTAGTTGAATTGCTCGCGCTGACGTAGTTGACCAAATGTTGCAGAGTCTGAGAAAAATGCCAGCGCCGACGTGGCCACACATTAATGCATCACCGAGGAGAAACTTTCCACTTCCATTTCATCTTAAATTACTTTCTAAGGTAAAAAAAAAAACTGCTCCCAAATTTTACCAGCAAATCAGCAAGACAAGGCAACCATTTTTAAGAGTTTGCTTGGGAGACAGAACAGTCTGCTACCACACCATGGCTCTGCGTGGCAGATGAATTAATTAGTGTGCCCCATCAATGATTCAGTAATCAGCTGGGACAAACCATGACCGACCAACAGAGAAGTGAAGAACAAAGACGAGTATCACACGCCTCTACACAGCATGACATATGGGCCATAATGCCCCTTCCAAAGTGATTTTTTTAATCACACGTTCCCTGATAAATGATGAAAGAGTACAGTCCGTTTTTCCCAGACAGATGTAAATTTTAGCAGGTGAGAGCCAGAGAGAACATGTCTTTCACAGCCCCATGCACTGTTTAGATTAAAAGCACAGTTGGTTTCTTCCTTCCTTTTAGTGTCAAGTTCACACCAGTTGTTCTTTATATGTAAAATAAATAATAGATGTGTTCCAAAGATGCCAGAGAAGAAGTGTGAAATGCTGGACCGACATCATTTTTCTAACACGGTTAAACGTTCTCAAGGAGATCATTTTTTCGGTGTTGATATTAGTGTTTTCTTCCTCAACAAAACACCAATTTCGATCATTTTAGTGACCAAAGATGAAACAAGGACGCAATCAACTTTTGTTTTGACCCACTGGGAAATACTCTTGCAAATGGGGCACTAATCCCTTAAGCACAAAGATTACAGATGTGCATGAACTTGGAAAAGGGGATTTTTTTTTTGTGTGTGTGTGCGTGCTCTGAAAACCTTTCGTGATAAGTACTAAATCACAGACTCAGGAGAGGCACTGGAGTAAGATTTGGAGTGCTATTACTCATGTTTGGGACATGAATGAAGAGGGCTTAGCCGAGCAGAGTGATACGTGCCATGTTGTCACCTGGAATCCAGTGCACGATCAAAGGCCCAGCTCTGTTTCTGTATCAAAGAAATGACGCCATGCCACAGCTTTTATGGTCCTCTAACTGCACACAGACCATCCAGTGGCACAGCACACATGCCCTGGGTCATGTGCAAACAAGGTGACTGGTAATTAGATGTCATGAATGGTGTGATAATGAATGATGCGTGCAGTGAGAAATGTAATGTGGACGTGTCGTTACGCATTAATCACACAATGCTATTGAATATGTAAATGAGACTGTTAATGGAAGCTGCATCTTCGTCCACCAGACGTGAAGTTTCTGATAGTGGTTCTAAAACTTTCTCAATATCAGTAAACCTTTTTTTTTTTTACAGTATTTCAAATCTATGCAGAGTGTATTAAATGTTACCAGTATTGCAGGAAGCAAATAATAAAACAGATTTGGCTACAAACAGGAGGTGAACTGGAGCCTCTGAATGATTCATCCACCGTTCACTTGAAACATGTTTATATCTGTGCTATTTTCCTTTGCAGCAGCATTCAGTCATGTGGGTGAATTGGAGGAAGAATCGTATGTGATGATAAATCACATAGAGATGCAGGTCTCACTCGGGCCACCTCAAGTGCTTGTCCTCACTATTTGTGCTATTACAGGTGCTGGGGTGAACATCATGTAAATATCAACTATTTTTTTTTAATCTGTTCAGCTGTTGCACTGATGCTGTATAGGATTTTACAAAGCTATATGAAACATCTTGCACCCTTGTAACTATATTTCTTCTCTTATGCAGATTTTGCACAAAACATGGAGCAAGTTTTACTTTTGATTCAATGTTACATTTTCATACCCTGCCCGCTTTATGAAATAATGTAGATTTAATTGGCTCTACTGCTCTTAAAAATGGACTTATATGCCTTTCCCCACCAAAGATCTAAATTATAAATGCACCTGAGGTGATAATGCGTCATGCAGCCTTGTCCATAGCTTTTATGGTGTGTGTTCTGTCTTATCCAATACGTAACAATGCTTGGACAGGGGCACCTTTACAGACCCGAGCTGCTGGTGGAAGCATTTCTACAAAGCACATTAGAAGACTCAGGTGTAAATATAAAAAGGCAGGGTTAGTCATTTTGGCTTTTATATTTAATACTTAACGACGTTGTATAACGGATATACTGTATTTCCCTATCAAATCTCATTCGCCAGCAGAAGCTGAACGCGGACGTCATGTTTTTTCCCTATGTTGTCGTAATGAACAGTTTCAAGCTGTCACTGATTTTGATTGAATGTATCTTTGATGATCGTGTTAATCCACCCCTTCTCAGAATAAAAAAAGCTGCACCATCAGATTAATTGTACTCCTTTAATTTCATAGAGGGAAGGAGAGGGAGGGCGAGACAGCTCCGTTGCAGGCACTGTCCTGCAGTGGCAGTGTGTTATTGACAGAAATTCATTCCATTTATCGAAGAGCATGTTATGACCTGTTTTTTTCCACATGGTTTGATCCATAACCTAGATTCCCTGCGCGTCGGGTTACAGACAGGCAGGCAGACGCTAAAGAGGCTTAAGACATGCATTACATGTGTACTCTATACCATATCCATCAATTTCTGTGTGACGTCCACCTGCTCCACAGCATCTGCACTAGACCAAGGGCAGCCAGGGACAGAGACGTGTGTCTGCTTTAATTTCCAGGAACTACAGTTCCCCGTATCTGACACGTCACATCATTATAGGATGCTAATCCCCCGATATTCACGCACAGCACAAAACCACGTGTCCAGAGCAGGAAGTTTTAACTCAAGATTGATGCTGATATTGATCTTTAACACAGACCGGACGTCTGTCTCAGCCTGACTCAACACGACAGGAATACATGAATGGAAACCCTTCTGTGTTCTGACTTAACCTCTCTAAGAAGGGACCCAAATCCAATCCAAACGTTGAAGCTCGTAGTAAAAGCAGATTGTGAACGACTTGCAGAGGGCCTAGCTAGTGATACGATCTCTGAAACCAAGGGCTTAATTTATATTTAAATCTGTGCTGATGTAAGAATGAAAATGAATGAAAAAAAAAAAACCCTTCAGAAAATTTGTGTTAAAAGCCACTTTATTACATTTTAGACAAGTTAAAACCAGCACAATGGGTATTTACATTCACTTTATTTTAAACACATTTTCAACATAATTTTGGAGGATAAAGAGTGACTTTGTGTTGTAATAGCTCAGGATCCCGCTATGTGTTGAGCTATGCACACCTGACCCACTTCCACAGATTCACTCAGGAAAGTGTGTCTGCTGTTTTATAATAGTGATGAGTACACAGGCTCACAGACTCGCTCAGAGGTTGCCTGTTTAGCAAAGACCGTGGACTCTGTAATCCCCACTCAGTTAGTGGCCCTGGTTGACTTTGTAAGTCTAGATCTCCCCGTGGCGACTGTGCACATAATGTATGGAGCACTCTAAAGTTTCATCCTCGGACCTGTGGAGTTGACAACCGTATCACTGCATAACAATCACTATACCAGGAAATGTCTTCTTCAAATCTAGCTCCAATTTTATATATTTTTTTGTCTCAACACATATGACTAAATATAGGACCATGCCATCACATTATGAGTAAAAAAGTAAAAAAAAAAAGAGCTTTGTTTTTAGTATGCATGTCTTAAGGAGGACAAAGAGATGAGAAGGCGGCATGCACCTGGCAAAACTCATCCTGAAGCTTTTCAACGGACGATGGAGGTCTGTGCAGTAGGCAAAACTTCTGCAGCAAACTATTGATCCCTAACTGACTCTGTGCCCGAGGACGCAGCCCTGGTCAAATGGCCAACACCACTCAATAATAATTAGTGTCTTTCCACTGTGGGTGAAAAGTCAGTCACATCTTTCAGCAGGGGATTCAGGCTCAGGACTTAAGCACCAGTGCCACCAGCTGGTTCAATAGTAATTGACTCATT
The DNA here is from genome assembly GCA_029224185.1 of Karalla daura. Classification (NCBI taxonomy): domain Eukaryota; kingdom Metazoa; phylum Chordata; class Actinopteri; order Chaetodontiformes; family Leiognathidae; genus Karalla; species Karalla daura. Next base: position 15,014,681 of record CM055192.1, read on the forward strand.
GACATGTGGAATACTGACCTTCCATGTCCAGGTCATGCTCTGTGAATTCCACACCACTGATGTGTTTTTCCATCTAGGCAAGGTCATTTGACCAGAGGGTTTCGAGTGAAACAGCAGCAGTACCAAATAGTTGGTACAGAAAAGAAACATTAAAATGCATTTTGTTCCATTTGTAGATAGTTGCTAAAAACCTCTCTCCTTTACCTTTCCTAAAGATTTTCTATATGAAATACATATTTAAATATCGCACAGCATGCACGAATTATATGCTTTGTTCAGTTTTTGTGAAACTCCTGCAATTGTAATGTGTCTGACATTAAAATCTATTTTGTTTTACAGTGCAACAATGACTTGAAATAATAATTCAATGTAAAATGAATCAAGTTTATCTGTTGCAACCTGTGAAGCCATGAGCGAGGTGTCTCTGTCTTCAGTGCAGATTATTTTCCTGACTGTGTAATTCCTCTCTAACTCAAGCATGTTGGACAGACTGTATTAACACGACAACCATCTACTGTAGTTACAGCCCCTGTCAAGCCAATCGACTTCAGATCTGACCTTGTTTAGCAAATTAAACGTTCCTCATTCATTGTGAATGTGCCCTTCCGGATTGATCAAAGCAAGCTCGTATCCATTCAGTAGATTGCATGGTAAACAGTAGTCTGCAACAGTGAGTAAAATAAACTCAGCAACATGTCATGTTATGTATTTCCCTGCTGCGCTGACATGTAAACATAATAACAACCGTGAACCCGACACCGCTAATCCTTGAAAACATCTGTCCGTCCAGTGCTGTGTGATGTCGTGCACAAGTACACACACTCACATGAAGATGTGCACAGTCAGACACGCACATAGGAACACACACACGCCCACTTGCACTCACTCACATGTAGATTATCATATAAATTCTTATTCCCCTGCAGATCAAACACTGATCCACATGCATGCACAGTGTGCAGATTAAGGCTATCCCTTGCTGTAGGGGCTTAGTTGACAACGCTGTCTAAGCTCTGCATTCTTCACCTCCCTTCACTCCCTTCATCTCCCTTTACCAACATGTCCAGCACCATAAAAAGCAATGACCAGCAGATGCAGCAATGCTTCTGACCCCTGTCCTGCCAGCAGTCATGAGCACATCGCCGCTCAGAACAGGGCAGGGTTTCAACTCGTCCCCATTTGCTCCGTGAGATATGGATTCTAGCAAAATTAGTAGTACTCTGCTACCAGTGATTCTCAGCTGTGACAGGTTGAACTGTAATAAGACACTCTACATTCAGGATACCATTAATGTTAATATGACAATGAATATTATTTATATAGTTATTTTCAAAGAATAAAATGACGTTTTACCAAAAAATGAACCGAAAAAGACGCCTACAGTTGCATAGATTTTGCAAAAATAAATTGACAATATAAAGTGTGTTAAATGTAAAAAATATATTCTTGAAGTAGTCTTTGGTTACTTTCCTGGATTAATGGTTTGTAACATGCTGGAGAAGTCAGAGCTGTGGTGAATGAGCTGTAAAAGTTGGCAGTGGGAGGGCAAATTACTTCCGTCACCCCATGAGAAATCTTAAACAGGCTCTGCGTGTTGCCTTTTGTGACACATGCATGAACGCTTGCATGCGTGTGAGAGGTCTCACAGACAATGAGCGCCGCATGCATCACTGTGTGCATGCAGTAGTTCATGAAGTCGGATTGGACACATTGGAGCCACAGTGGCTGTTAATGCTGGTAGTGTTAGTGAACATCATGGCTGTTACGTAAGAATCTGGAAGTTGAAGGGTTAGAGCTCAGGGCTGGGCCATATTACATGAAGGGCTAGTGGTGGGTGGGGAGAGGAAGGCAGAGTGTTTGAAGAGAGAGAGAGACAGAGAGAAAGAGAGAGAGAGAGAGAAGGGGGGGCAGGGTTAAGGGAGCAACACAGAGCAACATGGGACAGTGAGAGAGAGTCACATGGAGAGAGAGAGAGAGAGATGAGAGGTTCGGAGTCAGTAGTTGGCAAGATAATCAGAGACAGGCCACTGATGCAGAGCTGTGTGCACAGCTGGTGTGACGGGTGTGGAAGCTGCAGGCGGACGCTGAGTGGACGCGCTGTGACAATGTGAAGCCAGAGTGGGACGTAATCACATTCTGGAGAACATCATCAACTCAACGGGCTTTGAATCAATCGGGAGCTGAGTGGGGACCACAGGTGGAAGACTGAGGTTTTTGAGAAGGATTGTGCCAAAAACACCTGGAGATTAATGAAAAGTGGACTCCTGTGGGCGCCATCTGGCATCTGAGATTACAAGAGGAAGGATTTTTTTGTTTGTTTGAGTGTCCTACAGTTTATTTTCTGCATCATACAACATTAACATCTTGGTACAGAACCTCATTTGTTCATCCAGGCTTTTCTCCAAAATAAATAGACTTCTGGAGATCAGAAGGTCCCTCATATTTAGTACTTAATCCAGTGTGAATGATGAGAGAGAGCTGTCCTTGAGGACAATCAATAAGGCAGATCTTAATGTGATATCGCGATGGAGGTCAGACACCAGCAAAACGAGGTGGATTACAAATCGGTAAACCCACTGCCCTCTGCCAGGCTGGCGGTCCTGATGAGATGTTCAAACCATGTGGTCCACTGAGAGCATGGAGTCGGAGATAGCACACACCCAGAGCAGCTTCTTCAGCAGGGTGGATGTGCCCGACCATGCCCACTACATCGTCGCCCTCTTCGTCTTCGTCATCGGGGCGTTGGGCATCACTGGCAACGCGCTGGTGATGTTCGCCTTCTACAGGTGGGTTTGTTTTCGTGGCGTCAGGCTTTTTAACGCTGAGTTACTCTTTGCAGTGGATTCAGGCTGAGATTTCACAGGCTGCGCTTCACCCGGCTGTAATTGCCTTTTCCATTTTTAATGTGTGTCGCTCTTTTAATCAGAGCCCCAAGGAGATGTTTTAATGAGGGACAAAGAGGATGTGTAATAAAGTACCTGCAAAGTTTGCATAGCGGTCGGGGTGTGTTTTGATTTGATTTGAGGAATGTGTTTGTGTTTCTGAGGAGGCAGAAAGCCTATTGAAATATACAAAGTTAAGAGCGTTTTGCTGTCTTTAATTTAGAACAGAGTGAAGGTTTTTATCAGTGTTTTCTTTTTTTTTTATTGCTTGCAGAGGATCAAAGGGAGTTTCCAAAAACAGGGCGATTACTGTGTAAAATAATCTTTGCCTCTTAGTGTCCTGGATGAAAGATCATCTCAGCTCTGAGGAGTGAAGTAGAATGTGGTGTTGATCACTGGAGAAAATCTGCCCCGCAGCCTCGAGAAACGATGTGGAACACCACGTCGGAAAAGAGTGTCAGGGTCCATTTTGGATGTTATAAAAGTTTCACAGCCTTTTTGGCGTGAGGATGTTTCCGCTGAGGGAACTCAAGCAAGTATAATTACTCAAGTGCTGTACTCAAAGCAATTTGCAAATTCATCTACTCCAAGATGCTGCTATTACCTTCTGACTCATTCCTAATGCAAAACATATTCAAAGGACAAATTATGATGTATTTCGTTGAATTGATCCCTTGGTGAAATTTACAGGAAACCAATCCGAGCGTGGGCTAAAACCATTAAAGTGATGAAGACATTGATGCATAGATAATGCGGCTTTAACATACTGGATGTCTCTGCAAAGTGGAGCAGATGGAGTATATTTTTATGCAAATATTTGCATATCTTTACTTTACTCTTTATCGTAGTCTATTACAGCATAGAAAGATATTATATATAGTTTAGTATATTAGCATTGCTGCCTCCTGATATTTAGCTGTAAATGCTTATTCCTTCAATATCATAAAATGAAAAATTGCAAATACAATATATAATATGGTAGTTATGGTACATTTCACTGTAAATCAAATTTGCTGTTCATTTGGTTTCACATGCAACAAGTCATGTCGTGCGTAGCTCTGAAGGAATAGCCGCTCTTTAAATATAGGCTTTCTTGGAGAAGTGATGGTGTTGTGTAATTCAGAGCAGCAATGACCTATCGGGCCATTGACATTGAAACTAGGTCAAAACCACAAAGAGTGTGTGTGTGTGTTTGTGTGTGTGTGTTTGTGTGTTTGTGTGTGTGTCTGTATATGAGTTGGAGATTGTCATGCACTTTTATAGTCCATCTGTCCATCACCCTCGATAGATTGGATGGCTTCTCCATTGTGTTGCTCTGATAATTCGTGTTAAGTGAATCAGAAATGCACACGATGCACATCAAGTTCCAAGAATGTTCACTCACACAAGGCACACACACACACACACACACACACACACACACACAACCTGGGGGGAGGGGCAATTAAGTAACATGTCATCCGATATGATGATTTTCCAGGAATGATTAAGTAAATGCTGTTGTACACATATGCATATGCACACATGCACTCACTCACACATAGACACGCACAAACACACACACACACACACACACACACACACACACACACACACACACACACACACACACGCACACACATGCACACACACACACCAACAGTAATGTAACTGACAAAGATACACAAATGTTCAAAACAGCCATAAACAGCCGTGCTTTGAGCATGACAGAAGCCACTTTTAATGCAGGAGACACAGAGTTTAATCAATAAAGAGCTGTTGAGTCAGACAGCAGGTCAATACTCTGCTTAATCAAGCTGGTACGAATGCAGGTTCACTGGGAGTTGACCAGTTCAAGCAAGAGAGCTCATCTGATTAATGCTGACAATTCATCATATATGTGTATACTGAACCAAGCACAACATGCATCTATACAAACAGGATGTACATCAGTAAGACTTACAGATGTAATATAGCTCCTACTGTATGACAGTATTTTGATGTTTTTTTTTTATCTGATCATATGTGAAATTGAGGCTGCATCACTTCATATAGTTACACCATTAGATAGAGGAAGAATCAGATGAAAATACAAAAAAAATCTTTTATGTTTGAAATTTGTGAAGAGCAGACACAGAAACATACCTGATATTCTTTCAGAATACAGCTGCCTTTGGTCTGATATTAATTCTCACTACACAAGTTTCTAAAGCACCCATTCATCCATTATCTTACTCCCTTTTCACCCAGTCCTCCCATTACTTAGTGATAAATTATGATTTCAGCTGCTTTTGTCAAAAAATAAAAACATTTTTAAGGCAAAACAAGGTTTTTATTTGACACTAAACAAGAATCTCTATTTCTCTTTGTGTGCATGTTTGTGCGTGTGTGTGTGTAGCAACAAGAAACTCCGTAACCTGCCAAACTACTTTATCATGAACCTGGCAGTCAGTGACTTCCTCATGGCCTTCACACAGTCCCCCATCTTCTTCATCAACTGTCTCTACAAGGAGTGGGTGTTTGGAGAGATGGGTAATTCTCGTCTTTGTTTTCTGACTCCAAAAATCATAACATGAAAAAAAAGAAAAAATCATGCCATTGCCATTTATTTGAGTATTACGTCTCCCTCGATGCAGGCTGTAAGATGTATGCGTTCTGCGGCGCCTTGTTTGGCATCACCTCCATGATAAACCTGCTGGCCATCTCCATCGACCGCTACGTGGTCATCACCAAGCCTCTGCAGGCTTTACACTGGAACTCCAAGCGCAGGACGGGCCTGGCTATCCTCATGGTCTGGCTTTACTCCCTGGCCTGGAGTTTGGCTCCTCTCGTCGGCTGGAGTAAGCTCCTGAACACGTCTTTTTATTCATCGCCTACTACGGGCATCTCCAGTCTCTAGTAGAACAACAGCTTTGCCTCATATCTTACTTCCTATCTCAATATTATTTGTTGTTTTTGTTTTGTGTTTTTTTTCTCCTCTCAGGTTCTTATATCCCGGAGGGCCTGATGACATCTTGCACATGGGATTATGTCACATACACACTGGCCAATAGGAGCTATACTATGATGCTGTGCTGCTTTGTTTTCTTCATTCCACTGGGGATAATCTTTTACTGCTATCTCTTGATGTTTCTGGCCATACGGAAGACAAGCAGGTACATAAACCACACATGCTGCAATTTGTCTCCTATCAATGCTGCGTCTCCCACCATGCTGTGTGAAATCCTTTGGTTTGCTAATTGCTGTATGTTTTCCCAGCGGTTGAATCTCCTTGTTTCGTGTTGTACAATGTCCTTGAAACTCAGGAAATCAGACCGTCTGCCCGCCTGAGGGCTCCACTGCTTCAGACGAAACATATTGTTGTTCTAATGATCCAGTACACGAGTAGAGCCAGAGCCAGTGCACACACACATACACACAAACACACGCAAATATGTCTCTGTCCTCACAAGATCCCCTGCTGCATCAAAAGTTGTATGTACTCAACAGCTGAATATTAATGACTTTCACATTAGCCAGACTCTCCGGTGGCTCATGAATAACCATAAGTTTGTTTCGGGGTCTGGATCCCCCGCGTCTCTACCTACAGGGAAGTGGAACGACTGGGGACTCAGGTGAGGAAATCCACCCTGATCCAGCAGAGGTCCATCAAGAGCGAGTGGAAATTGGCAAAAATCGCCTTTGTCGTGATTGTGGTTTATGTCCTTTCCTGGTCACCGTACGCTTGTGTCACACTGATTTCCTGGGCTGGGTAAGACTCATTTCATAGATAGCAGCGAAACTTTTGGTGTATTTTTGAACATTTGTTGTCTCTTATGTCGTCTTATGAGGATTGCAAATTGATATATATGCTCTTTGATAAATGTATATATATATATATATATATATATATATATCACATCATGCACAGCATAGATACATTATTAACTATCAAAACCTGTTGTAGACTACAGTTCAGACAGACAGTGGTCCCACTGGACGTGCTGGCCACCAGTCCTCCCAACGCTGGCAGCGACGAGAACACATTTCACTTGACTTCACATTCACCTTGAATAGCTTTCTGGTCACTTCCTGTGCGTCACACTCCAACTGCTCACTGCAACTAGTGTGCTATTCCAAACTGATGCCATAGTTATTCAATATGCACAACTTCACTTACGAACAAATTGCTGTATAAAACTCTCAGGTAGGAAAAGGGGTTCTGATAAACCTTTGCTGAAAAAAAGGCATATAAAACTGTATAGTATGCATACCTTTTTAGACATTTGTTTATTTTTTTTGTAGATTGCATAGATGTAGAGCTGTCACTAAGCAGCAATTTGACTCCAAACTCTAGCTCCAAACTCCAAACGTTGCTTGAATTTCTTGCTTCAAACATCTTTGGATTCAGAGATGCTATGTTTTATTCTGCTGAATCATCAAGCATCATTGTGTATTGCAACGCTCCAACTCTCCGAAATATGCCTTTTACTGTGTCATTACGTAATCTCAGAGGTCAGAGGTTAAAAATGAATGGTTGAGTGATACAAAACAGCCGGTAGAGTTGCACATGTGCTCTGTTTCCCCAACTTATCACAGCATTCACTAAACCATGTTTCTCCTGTGGGACATACAGTAGGCTGTGATGTGGTTATGCAACTTTGAAATCTCATTTTTTCCCTGCTCATTCACAGGGGAAAGGTAGAATTGCATACACACTCGCGCACACACACACACAAACAAAGTTACACACATGATCAGATGGATTTAGCCACCCATCTGTGGCAGCTGGCATATTCTGGCTAATCCTCGACCCAATATGCTCCCTCATTATGTTACAAAATATAGAAACAGAGGAAGAGAACTTTGGTCATGTCTGCAAAAAACAAAAAAAACAAAATCTATGTTCTCCTTCAGGCATGCTAACATCCTGTCGCCGTACTCCAAGGCTGTCCCTGCAATCATTGCAAAGGCCTCCACCATCTACAATCCTTTCATCTATGCCATCATACACAACAAGTACAGGTAAATCAATACGATTTGTGTTCTTTCCCACCTTCGCTTGACACGATCTCTGGTTATTACATCCAATTTTGGACGATTTAACGAGATAAATAACACCTGCGCCTGTTTTCCTCTCGTACTCGTACTTCATCAGGATGACTCTGGCGGAGAAATTTCGCTGTCTGCGTTTTCTGTCTCCCACTCCTCGGAAGGAGTGCATCTCCTCCTCCATCAGCGAGTCCTCCTTCAGAGACTCAATCATCAGCAGACAGTCCACGGCATCAAGGACACAGTTTATTACAGCTTCCTCCAGCTCTTCTGACATGGTAATTTATCTAACCAGTCTTCTACTTTCTCTATTCAGCTTCTCATGTTTTGTACCGTTTTGCTCAGTCTCTTCTATTCTCAAAGCTTTTGGGAGAATTTTGCAATCAACTATATGGGCCTGATTTACTAAAGCTTTGCGTGTATAAAAAACATGTGCAAACTCGCTGTCATCCGCAAAAAATGTGCAAGCTGTGGATTGTGTCTTCAAAGTGAGCAAAACTGCACGTGCATTTAGCACGTTGGCCTTAATGCATATGCAATATGGGGCGTTCCTGCTCGTGTGTGCAAAATCCTGGTAGGAGAATTGCAGATTGGAAATATTAGCAAATATGAAACCATTTGTCAAACGGTCACTATTTTTGCGGCAAAATTTAAAAAGTCAGAAAGGAAGGTGCAAAAACTCCTCATTTGCATATTGCTTTTGGCACCTGTTGTCACTGCGGCAATTTCCCTTAGTAAATCAAACGCAAAACACACGCAAACCAAGCACGCAAAATCTTACCAGGAGCACGCAATTTAGCGCCTCTTATCTGGGATCTTAGTAAATCGGGCCCTATTTGTACAAAACAAAAACACTTGTCATAATGAAGAAATGATGAAGGAATGATGAAGAAAATTAACTACTTAATACCTGTTTCTTATTTAAATGTAACATTATTCCTATGAATTTTTATGAGCTTACATTATCTGCTTTACTGTATGACAGACTTCCAAATTTTAGTTAAATCAACTACAAGGAGTTGAGACACACACAGGTCTGAAAGGACTTACAGTAGATTAAATTACTTCAGCTCTGCTCCGTCCTGTAGATGTTAAGGGATGTGGAGATGGAGCCTCTGGGCAGGACGTCAGATGATTCCTTCAAAAGCAGGTCATCGTACAGAACCAGGTCCCATAAGAAACAATCAGAGCGGAAGAAAAACAAGCCACACGCGGCAGAGAAGGTGAGAAGCCACAGTGTGAGATTTACAAAATCACTTTCCATTTAACACTTGTATTTTACCCCATGTGACCATGCTAACTCTTCTCTGCTGCATGCCTCATGACTTAACTTCTTTTTATGCAATTAATGTTCTTCTGTATTTGTGTTATCCTGTGTTTTTTTTTTTGCTTCCTTTTTTTTGTTTTTACATTGCCAGCATCCATCTACCATGAATGAATCATCAACCACCTGTGAGCATGAACTGGTTTCCAGCTCTCTCACCATAGCCACTCTCCCCCTGCTAGTTCTTACCAGGAAGCGCAGCCAGAGTCTGACCAATGAGCTTTCAGACGCAGGGCAGGACAGAAGCAACGGCAGTGATAGGCCGAGCGGCCACAAGAGCGACTCTTTCAGTTCCCTGAATCTCGGAAAGCCCCCGTCCTCTGATCCCAGGTCGCCTCAGAACGTCCCACGCATAATCGTCATCAGTCCCACGTCTGAGAGCAGCCTCATCAACCACGACAGCATCTGCTCGCAGGAGAGCGCCGAGGCCATGGAGAACAATGTTTTCATCAGCCTGAACTTCTCCTCAGAGGTCTTTGAGGCGGTGGAGCTTCTCTCCTGACCAGCAGGACTTTGCTGGACAACGATTTCCCCAAGTTGTCTTTTGCACCGAACATTATTTATTTAAAACTTTGGACCATAGAGCAGAACCCACTGCTTTGGACACGACCGGGGCCGCTTTGCTCCACAGACTTTGAGACAACCAGAGCGCAGCAGAAACGCTGGTGTTGCAAATGAAACAAAGTGGCCGGTCTTCGGTATGCAGTGCACTGTGTGTTTGTCAGACTCTGGCAGGGACATGGACGCCCCGAGGGGCAGCATGGGATGCAGAATATTTTTCTTAGATCCCTCAAAAATGACAAGTGTAACAACCTGTTTTCATGAGCTTGGGGCCCAAACTTGACAGACTGGAGTCTCAGTTTAAGCCCATGAAACTGGTGTAAAGTTTTGAGCTGAAATGTCTGTGAGAGAATTTACTCACTAATAAACCTGATTAATTAGGGGTATTGTTCTGCTGTGTGTTGTTAAAATGCAGATGATGGGTGTTAAAATGTTTATTGATTAACAGAAAGATCAGCAATATTTAAGTTGCTGTGGTGGTTGCAAGAAAATCTGCAGCAAAATGGCCAGGGCAGAAGATTTCTGCTCAGCTTGAGTTGTAATATCACAAAGATGCTGCTACAACAGGAAGGAAAGCAAAGCAATAACCTGAGCTTGATGGAAAGTGGGTTTGTGTATAAAGTGTATATATATTCAGTTCTTGTCTTGTGTTGTGATAGTAGTCCCTCTAAGCGGTGTGGACCTCTCCAACCTTTTATTGGCAGGAAGCCGGGGCTGAAATGAAAAAAGACAGAGACGGTCAATTGTCTCTCATAAAGCAAAGAACTATTTAAATTTCCTTTGTATGGACTATTATGTCGTCTCACCCATTATGTCGACACTGTGCTTTGTGAAAAATGCTCCACTGTTCCCTGAAGCAATTCCTCCTCGTGTACAAAATCTTCAATGAGCTATTTCCGCTGCTTGTGAATGCTTCAGTGCTGCTGCCGGCGATCACAGTGAGTGTGTGCTCCACTAGCACAGCAAAGGACGGAGGCACTGGTGGAGCAAATGTGCATGCACATATGACCAAAGACGTTTACGAAAGAGTATCTAGTTTCTTTGTTTGTCTGTGTTGAAATTATGCACTTTTTGAAAATATATCCTTTCTTATTAGACGAGATCCAGGGCATCTTGTTCGACATTATTCCCTGTTCTGATTACTGTGATCCTTCCAGCAGGACTAATCTTCCAAACACAGTATAAATTACTCCAAAGCCACTAGGGCATCAGGAATAGAATCAAATCCCCCCTTTGTAATGTCTGTATCATCTGTGTTTTAACATTTGATACCTGTTAATTTTTTGGGGGTTTTATGAGCACAGACAACTGTGTAAAAATGTTGCAGTGGCACTTTTTTTTCTTTTAATGTTTGTTCATATGACGTTTAAACATTGTGAATCCTCCTTTTGGGGCAACTCATCAAAGTGAGAAAGGAACACATGGTTATATTGTAATATTGTGTGTATGTAATGACATTAGAAGCTGGAAACAGATTCTGTATGCAGAAAAGTAAACCGTATAAGGTAAGGAAGGATATTCCACATCAAACAGTTCAGTAACACTTTCAGTCACACACTTAAAAATAAACATTTGTGTCTAAGAAAATATGTGATTTATGCCTTGATCGTTTGTTTTATGCTGTACACAGCAAGCAGGTGTAATTTTATTGTGGTTTGATGTATATGCTTTTAAATTACATTGAATGTACCGTAGGCTAAGTACCACAGGCGAATGAAAAAATGTGAACATAATGAAATGGCTGCTGCCACCTATTGGCGACAATGGGTAGAGCAGGTGAATTTAACAAAATACATTTTTCAATCGATGAATGAATCATGTCAATGCTGATTATGTCCTTGTACACAATTTTTAACTTTAAATTGCTTTTATTGTGAAAACTGTGAATACCAACCGTACCCTTGGTAACAATGGACACACAGCAGACAAACCTGAGGGTAAGCACTTGAAGCACTGTGAACTGAACACATTCAGCTTTAGCCAGCCACACATTTGCTCAGGTGTGATGTTCATGCTGACATTACAATTTCAGCTGACATACAATGACAATACATTTTTGCTTTTGTTTCATGAGACGCTTTCATGTCCTTTGTTCTTCATTAATATTGTATGTCAGACAAAACTTGTGTTTATAGTTGTAGTCTCATTTGCAGTTTAAGTAGGATGAACTCTGTCACTGTTTGAGACTCATGCGAGATGAGAAAATGAAAAAGAATTTCAATTAATTCAACTTAATACTTAATTAACAAACTTTACATCTCTCCTATTTCATTGACCGCAACAGATGTTTAAGAAATGATAACAAATGACTTGAAGTGGCGCTGTCTGAATGACTGGAATTCGGTGTAATATTTCCAGGTCTCTGATGTGCCCATCTGCAAGCTTTCGCTAATGTTGGCAATTGCACCCCTGTTGCTCAAGATAATGTGACATGATCAAATTCCTGTGACAACTGAGAAGCCACAGGCTGACGACATGACATCAAGATGATCCACAGCGCAACATATGATACCATGTCGACAATGACAGAAATGAGCTGTGAATTATTGAGCTATTTCCTGTAATGACAATATACAGCCACTAGGGGGCGGAATAAATCATCTTTCTTTCTTTCCTTTTTTTTTTTCCTTTCTTCCTTCAAAGAAATTTCCTCCATAATAAGTTTTAATTAAAATTAAAGCTGCATATGGTGCCCTGCTGGCAGTGGAGCCCAGTGCAGCACCAGTCATGGTGCTGGAGCTGGACTGACTGCAGAGGCACAATGGATGTGGTGCCCTGCTGGCAGTGCACCACAGTCATAGCGCCCTGACTGCAGTGCACCATGGATATGGTGCCCTACTGCAAACCAAAATGGCTGACTTCCTGTCCAGTTCTGACCATCTGTGCAAGAGACTTTTTTGTGCGTCTTGATGACCAGTACAAGCCTACAAATTTTCATCTTTCTACTCCACAAAATCCCACTCCTGAGGGTTTTTTGAAAATTTCAAGGTCAATGCAATCATGTTCAGCAATCTTGGAAACTTTTATGACAAAGTGCCTGCCTGGAAGAGCATTTTGAAATGTTGATGACGAATAACCAAACTTTGTCATGCGTTAATGCCCATGCCATTTATCTTTTGACTTTCTCAGCTTGGTCCATAGATGATTTGTACCAAATTTGAAGGCAATTAGATTAATCCAATTGGAGGAAATTTTTTTTAAATTCATAAATTCAAATCAAAATGGCCGACTTCCTGTTGGGTGAGAGTCATCATGTCAAGATCACATCATGTCATCTCTTTAGGATGAATTTGTACACCGATTTTTATTTGCCTACAACAAAGTTAAATAAAATCCTTTTGGGGATTGGTCAAAATTTTTAGGGTTGTTGCTTAGACCCAAAAAAAAAAGATTGATGATTCCAGATGCACCTGTCACCTCAGAGTGGTGAGTGCAGGGCTGGAGAAAACTCCTCATTTGGGTCTGAGTATAGCAATGCCATTCATTTAGCTGATGCCACATGAAAGTTGTTTTTTGTGAGAATGATAGCGGACTATAATTTGTGGAAACTTTGTGTATTAAGGGTGTGTGACTGTGATTTTGTATGTGTGTGTATGCATGTGCTTCTGTTTGTCTCAGAGAAGGAAAGAGATATGACATCATCTTTCAGGGAAGCTTAGGAACGTGCAGTGAAACCACTGCTGCTCCCGCCTGAAACTGGATACAGATAATAACCCGTTGACCAGCATAACAGGCCTCTGATGTAAGTCATACCTGGCAAGAGGCTCCTCAGCATCTGTGTGGACTGCAGTGGTCGCTTCTATCATGACAAGCTCACCATGACGGAGCAGGGTGATGTTCAGTGATAAGACATGTTCTACCACACAGCCTCAGCAAATGTGGAAGAAGGTTTTAACACTAGATTCATGTGTCAATGCACTTTAATACTGCAGTAGCAGTAACTGGCTAGCAAAATCTCTGAATGCCAGCGCTAGCTGAATTTAGAAGGCAATGGTCTGGCAATTATATACTAGTAATATACAATATTCACTAATGTAATTGTAACTTTGATACCCAGTTTTGCACATATATGAGAGACTTATTGGCCAGCTAGCTCTTGGGGTGTCTTACATATGCCATAGTCAAGTTGCTTTACCTCCAGCTTGATGGACCTTGTTTGCATGGCACCAGTTGTTAGGATGTATGCTTTAGTTTTGTGAATGGTCAGTTAGTTAGGAGATTTTTCAGTGCATTTTGTCCAAAGAGAGAGAGAAGAGAGAGAGAGAGAGAGAGAGAGAGAGAGAGAGAGAGAGAGAGAGAGAGTATGTGAGTAGGTGTTTGTGTGTGAGGGGTCTGTTAGTATTGATGTTTGGTCTTGCTTTAGTTTGAGGCTGAATGGAGCAGATGCTTTGATCTTCCCCAGAGACCCTGCTGATACTATGGCTCTGCCTCTGGTCACTTGCTCTCCCTCCCTCCCTCTCTCTCTCTCTCTCTCTCTCTCTCACACACACACACACACACACACACACACACACACACACACACACACAAACGTACACATAACCTACAGCACTTGAATTAACATAATGTGATTCAGTTGAATCTGGCTTGAATTTGGCTCAAAGGGCGACACAGGGGCTAGTAATGTCGCCTCCAAGGTTCCCAGGTCCAATCCTGGTTGAACCGAGGGCTTTTCTGTGTGGAACTTGCACGTCTCATGTTGCCGTGGGTTTTCTCTGTGAACTTATCTCATCTACTTTGCCTCTTTTTCTCAACATCCTGTGTTCATCTCTTCTCCAAGTTCCCGCTGTCAGCACAGGACAGCTGCTGTCTACTAGACAGGAAGGAAGTAAGGCATTGGCACTGAAGTCTACCCAGAGAACCAAAAACACTGTGTGTCTGTATGTGTGCATGTGTGCATGTCTGTGTGTTGATGCTTCTGGGTTGCACATTTGGGTGCACATTTGCCAAAAGGAGATCTGAAACACACCATCCATGCATAATTTACAATCCACCGCAGTCTGCGTCATGACACTGAGGCTGATATAATGGATACTGTCTAAAGGGGTGCCATGAAGAGTTATGACAAACTGTCAAGACTACAGGCAATATGACACAAAATGTAACTTTTTTATAATTAGCACTGGCTGCAGACACAATTACAGCATCAGCTTTGATGTCATGGTTTACATAATATGTCCAAAATCCAAACAAGACTACAACTTTGTCATAAACTACAAGATTAAGCCACAAAATCCTTTCGGACTGCTTGACCATGATTTTTGTAAGTGATATACATAATAACCTGTACCTCCTGTTTTGGTGACAAGTGTGTCTTCCAAGAGGTGTCAATGATACCATAATTGTGCAAAGCCACTGCCCATTTCTAATTTGGAAAGTTAAAAACAGGAGAGCAAAATGTTTTTCCAAAGGTTCAATCGTTTTGTTTTCCTGGAGCTGTATCACCACTGTCTGTATTTTGTTTAATTTTTCCATCTCCAACAATGTCCATTGTTTTAAGTATTACATAATGAGGAAAATATGCATTCACACTGTATCCAAAGTTTCAGCAAACATTTTGCTATTTTTGAGTGCCTTTCATTTCGTCAGGAATGGTTGTTTTTTAATGAGCAATCCCTAATTAATATCAGATAGGTAGATACATGGGTAGCCAGACACGTAGTAGTGAGACACATGTTTATATGCTTTTTCTGTACAGCTTGATAAAATAATGGTTCACAACTGGTTTGCAAGTTGAAGCAAAACTAGCATCAGCCCGGAACCAGTATTGGAACTGTTTTGATGGTAATAGTTTTCTGCATAACCTGCAAGTTTCTCTGAACAAACATAATTTTGTTAATGAGACTATTACCAGTGGGGGTTAGAGTTCTCAGTTTGTTGTCTCCAGGGTGCTATGTAAAGGTCATGGAGATCTGCTCATTAGATCCTGATTCATTGTGAAAAAATGGAGATTTATGCTTGAGTCTGGTGCTGCACTGTTTATGACTCTGTTCCCAAACGAACAATTAAGAGCAGCTGATCCTTAAGTCTAAAGTAGTAGATGATTATGTGTGTATCTGTGTAATGAACGTCTCAGAGGAAACATTACATTTGACTTCTAAATTGCCTCGCTCGTGTGGTCATTTGTGGCCTGTTAGTGAGTGTGTGTGTGTGTGTGTGTGTGTGTGTGTGTGTGTGTGTGTGTGTGTGTATACGCACCTGTGTGTCCATGTCTCTGCAGCTGAGGCCAGATTTCTCTCAGTTTATCTTTCTTAGAGTGGACAATCACTCGGGCCGAGCTGTCTGTCTCCTACTACGCTTGTCTGTCTGTCTTTGTCTGTCTGGTTGGCTGGTAAACAGGGAGGAATATTTTCCACTGTGAAAGCGAGTGGTTAAAAACAGCGAATGATCTCAGAGAGCAGAACCAGGCTTTTGATAATAAGCTCATCCCTGGACCCTGGGCATACTTTGGATGATTCTGAATCTTTTGACCAAATGTGAATCGTCTAATAAAATTAAGATTTGGTTGTTTTAACAGGGACATACCCATATATTTAAGGCTAACTCTGTTTACATTTAATGACATGATGTGTAATTATAGAGGAAAAAAACCCTTATGAAGTATCTATTTTACATCTGATTTTGACTAGCAACTAATCCAAACTGATGTATTCTTGTCTGGGTAGAGCACCACTATTACTGGTCTGCCAAGCTAATTATCATCCTGTAAATTAAATCCCCAGACAGCAACCATTTGTACTGACTGTACCAGCAGTAGGCTTGGGAGAGAAAAGCTTGCAGCACTAACCCCAACCTCAAACTGTGCAGTATTTACAGAGATGGTCTGGGGGATTATTTGGGCTTATATCAGTCTGGAGGGGTCAGACTGATTAGATAGCTGGCAGACAAACACTCAGCTCAAAATAAACAACCTCGTACACGTGAGTCGCTCTACCTGTAGAGAAGTGTGAGTACACCTGTGAGTGAAAGTGATGTCTGTATTTATGTGATTATGGACATTTTTCCTGTTCTGTGGTTTGTGATCCCTCTGCTGTAAGTTGTTTCGGCTGGCATGCTCTCCAAGTCCTCCTAAGTGAAGCAGACAGGAAAATACCTACAATTTCCACAATTTATGTTTCCACTAAACAAACCTGCCTTTTGAAATCGGTTATTTATATCAACATAACCTTGTTAGGTTTTGAACTTATCAGAATCATTCAGATTGCAATGCTAGATTATTAAGAGCTTTTTTAAAACCATAGTTTACGTAATGTTAACAGAATAATTAAACCTCTATTTTGAGTTTGATTGGTCAAACGTCAGTTCTCTCATTTAGAATTAATGCTATTCAGGCCACAGCTGTTGTCTTTGATTTTGACCCGATAGATTGTATGCTTGTTGTGTCCCATGAGATATTTGTGTGTGTGTGTGTGTAGCAGCTGGCAGAATAGGGGGCGGGTGTCCCTGTTTTTTATTCACATGGATGATGCATTAAATGTCATTTAGAGGGCCAGATTATCATACCATTAAGGGGTGGTGCTTGTGTGTTTGAGCCTGTGTGCTTGGCCGGGGTCGGTTAAGCTGTGATCATTAAGCTTGTGGAGAGGTGAGCATATGGGGGACTGGAACAGAGCATTTGACAGAACAAAGGACTGAGAGGGTGTCTGAGGTTTCATGCTATAGCACACTCTCTATTGTTAGTGTTTGATATCATTAGCCTGTGATCCACAAATCCCCTTTGTTCTCTCTGTTACAGTTTTTGGACTTCTGCCATTTTTAGCAATAAAAGCAATGATCATCATCGAGACATGAGAGACATCAGATATCTTGAATAGACTCATATCAAAGACATTTTATCTCCATGGGACCGGCAATATCATTCCTGTCACATGGGAACGGGGAACTACGGATGTATCTAAGAAGAGTTTAGATCAATTTTCCATCACTGTTCCAAACTGCTGTTGCCTCAGAAGGTCACTGGCTCATGTACCAGTCCTGGTCTTGGCCGTTTCTGTCTGGAATGTGCAAGTTCTCCTTGTGTGTTTCATCTTCAGGTTCTCTGGTTTCCTACCACAGTCCAAAAACATACATTTAGGTCAATAAGTGATGGACTGGTGCCCTGTTCATTGTGTATTCCCTGCCTTCTCACTATTGCCCCTTTTTCCCTAATGTGGTTTGAATGCTGGTTCTGACCTTGTGCTTAGTTTGGAACCGCTCGTTCTATTTCCACCACCAAAGAACTGGCTCTGGTCCCTAAAAAACAGTGCCAGAGTAGCACAGTTTCTTTGCTGGGCAAAGTAAGAGATAGGAATTGTATCACCGTCTGCGTGCAGGGTTATCAAGACCAATGAAAACAACAAACCAGGACATGGTGAAATGGCAACTAAAGAAGTGAAAGAAAGACTATAGACACCAAATAAGGACAGGTGTCTGAAACAGCAACAAGCAGCCTATGAGAAATCCCTTTTGATGTCACCGAATTGGTTCTCGGGAACAGATTTAGTTGATGTGTACAGTGACATAAAGGTGTGGATCTCGGGTGGTGGAAAAGATGCTGGTTCTCATCTGGTTCATAAGTCAAACCGCCTCCTGAAGGTTGTCTCCAGTGTGACATTGCCGTTTTAAAGCAGGTAAAGATAATGCCTAAGATAGTGCCTGCAAGCACAGAGAGTTACTGCATCTGGGGAGACAATGTGTGCATGTTGTGCATAGCTGCTTTTATTTCTTTTATTGCAGAAACCTTTGACGACATGCTTTGAGAATTTATTGGGCTCCTATTGTTTGTGCTGAATTGACATCCTCACCATCTTTAACTGAACTGGAAGGTGCCTGATCGTTTTACTGGGTCCTGCCACACCTGATTTCCTGTTGTTCCTGTTATGTTTGATTTGTCTTGCATAAGACAATGTCAATTACATAATCTCATCTAGAGGAGAGGATGTTGTTGTGGGTGCAGCCGGTTGTAGCAGGATGTGACATATGACCGAGTCTGAGCTAATCAGTGTGCAGTGGGATATTTGTTTGGTTTCTGCAGCATTAGACATTTACCTCTATGATGTGACCACCAGAACTTCTTCTAACAGGAAGGAGGAACCATCCAAGCTATAGCTTTGATTTAACCCTGGGCCTCTCTTGTAATTACATTGGCTGTAAAAATTTCAGTGAGCTCTAACCCATCAAGACCCCCACGGCTGTGCAGCGGAAGCAGGGTTAATGACTCCCTCGTCTCCGCTCCTCCCAGGATCTGCTCTGCCATTGTTAAAACATGGCCTCGCTGGAGAACTGTGTAGCACCTCCTTTGTTGGATACAGCATGGGAACGTTCATTAAAAAGCATCCTGTGTTTATGTGACTGGCTCTGATTAATCTGCACGTACTGGGCACCTCCATCATGATTTTATCTCGTTTGAAGTGTTGTAATCTTCATCTGGCTTCATGAAGTCAAAGGTCAGATGTTCCTCTGCCTTCTGGCTCATCTCGTCTCTCCATCTTCATTCTACGTACGTGCAGTTTCTCTCTCTAATCTTTCTGTTTTTTATTTTGATTGAAGATCGTCCATGTTCCAAATATTTTCTCACACTTCTGCTATCTCTCTCCTCTTTCATATTTGTTGTTTTTTTCAATGGAAATCAGAGATTTTACCAGGAACTCATCAGGCTGCTGTAACTGGCACTGCAGTGAACACAGCACAGAGCTATGACTTGGCAGGATAAAGCGTGTGTGTGTGTGTGTGTGTGTGGGTGGGTGTATGCGTGTGGTCAGGGAGAGAAATGGGATGAGATGTTTAATTGAGCCACCACTACACCAGTTTAAATACAAAGTCAATATTGATCTGTCTGGGCTGGGAAAGGGGAATGGACAAAAGCCAGTTAAGATGTGCTGAGGGATAAGAACTGCCAGCTGTCTGGACTTAAATAACAAGAACACTGATTAATAAATAAAGAGCAAGAGAAGCAACACAGAGAGGAAGGAGGTTTCTTGCCAGGACAAAATCTTAGATATTGGATAGTTCCTTGGTGTGACATCAGCTAAATCAGATCCTTGCACTGGTCTTTCATCCTCCAGAACTGGGGTGTCAGAGCATCAGGAGTGAACAACGTGATCCTGAGCTTGTATCTCCTCACCATCAGCCCAGTGTATCACTAAATCCTAACCTTTGAGAGACCTTTTAATTAAAGCCTTTGGGATGTGATCGTGATCTGGTTACGGCCAGTTCCACCTTAAACGAAGCAACCTGTGGGACTGAGTCTATGTTCCCAAAATATCCGGATGAAAGATTAACCGTCCCCCTCGACCATGCCTCCCCTCTCCCTCCCCTTGTCATTTTCTCTGTGTGCAGTGCTCCCACACTCTTCCCCCCTAATCCCCTCCCCAACCCTCCCTACGACCCCCTTCTCTTCTCCCCACTCATGTTGTCTCCTCCCATCTCCTAATCTCTCCCTTCATATCATCTCCTTCATTTCTCCTCCTCTTCTCTGTTCGCTCACTCCACCCATTGCCCATTCCCCCTCCTCTTTCTCCTCCCTCTCTCCTCCCAACCAAACCTCCACCCATTCTCCCTCTAGCCTCCCTCTTCCTTCTCTCCCCTCCTCCACCTTTCCCCTCCCCTCATTAGCTGCTATATAAGAGCATTGCATCCCACTGTACCTCTCTCACACACACACAGTGTGTTTGCTGGGAAGGGGACAGTCCAGGGGAAACTAGGGATTACATTGTCTAACCTGTCTGTGGAAGGGAATATTCTCCTGCCTGGAATTGACATTAAAGAGGTACAGACCTTCTATTCATACAATAATAACCCTTGGTGGCAGCGAATATTGCAATTTTGTTAATGCTCACTGTGTAATTTTGTTCTGTTAAGGCTTTTCTTGGGGTTAAATATACTAAACCACTACTACTACATTTTCCTATTTTTACCTGTCTGTGTATACAATTTTAAAATGTGTAGACCTGTCTTAAGTTACATCCACAAAGATGATTGAATATGTTTTTTGCAGTTGCTATTTTTTTTTAATTTCCTATCCACCTTCCTCTTCTCCCTTTACATTGTCTTATTGACCTCACATGTTCCCCATCCGTTGAAAAATTTCCCCCCTCACATCCTTTTGTCTTATGTAACCATACAATAACAAATTGAGACGCACAACGTGCCTGTTCTTATCTTCCCCCAGACCTTGCAGTATCTTCCAGGGAACGTTTCTTACCGCGGATCTGATCCATCATCAACACCCACTGACATCGTTATCACCACCTGTCCTGCGGTGCATTTCCAGGCCATCAGCATTGTCCCTCGTCCGAATCATCAACCATGAGCAGCACCTACAGCGCCACTCTCCTGGGCCCTGCCCCCTGGGGCTTCAGACTGCAGGGTGGGAAGGATTTCAACATGCCCCTCACCATCTCCAGGGTAAGAATAAGACACATGTTTACATTCATGTACATTGTTCCCCCCAAATTATGTCTTTTCGGGTGAAATTTTTGAGTCTCAATTAAGGATTGTAGTGGATGGAAGCCCATCAAGGCAAAAGACAATATTTTCCTACATATTTAAAAAAATCATAATAGATAAACTCCAGCATATTTTGGTGGCATCCCAGCATTGCCGTATGACCAATAAGTGATGAAAAAGATGAAAACTGATTTCCACGTCCTTTCCCCTTCCTTCCCCGTCTCCCCCATCTTTTCAACCCCCACCGCTGCACTTGTGATAGCCCCACTGAATCATAGGCCATCTGTCACGTATTGACCACACAGGAAACCTTTTCTCACTCTCTGTGCATTCCACTTCAGCGTCTGTAGTGAAAGTGCTGCAATCAAAGGTTTGGCGCGGGAATCTTGGCCCCATTCCCTCTGCTTGAACAAGTAACTTGATGGTCCCTTGGTTTCCCTGCCTTTCAGTGTCTAGTCCTCATCTGGCCTCTTGTTGCCCTTTCGCTGCGCTGTGTTCATCTGCACATTGAAATCCACACAAACATACACGGTTTCTCTCACCTTATCAATTTTAATACGAGCTGTCCTTTTTCTGCATTCATTTGGACAGAACACAGACAAAAAACTCAGCCACACACATGCAGCGATTCACACACACACACAAACACACACACACACACACACACACACACACACACACACACACACACACACACACACATGCACACAAATCACCAACACTGACAGTGCGCAGACTCTCAGCAACATGAGACTGATGATGAATGGTGTGCCAGGTCCTGTGCCAGTGCCCCCCGAGGGGGGCACTGCGGGTTGCCATGTTTGTGTTATTGCTTTGGACTTGATACTTTTCCCACTAACTGAAGCCATGTGATTTTTTTTTTTTTTTTACCACAGTTGGATGTTTTGCGTGTGTTTGTGTTTGTGTCTGGGGGTGACGGAAGATGCTATCTGAGGAGTTTAGTGAAAGAAGCAACAAAGAGTTGACAGAAACAGAAAAAGAGAGCGAGACAAGTTAATTTTATATGAAAATATTTCACCATATTGGATTTTGAGGTAGATGCTGCCATATATGTAATAAAATACTATGACACAAAAATTGCACATGTATTTTAAAGACATCAGGCCGGCATGAAAGAAGTGTTGATGTTGGTCAGTGGAGGTTTTCTTATTCCCAGAGAAGTTGGCAGTAAGTGAACTATAATTGTCTCGGCAGCCCGCTCTGACCTTTACTGCAGTATCTCAGTGACAGTTATATGGTTTGGGGTTTCAAGACATTGGCATGAACGTTACAAAGGCCTAGTGCAGTCTTGGGTGTTGCTGATATAGAAAATGTTAGTTCAGTCGTCTTAAGACCATGCTGTCTACAGTGAGTGTATGAAATTACTTATTTTTTTTATTTGGGGTCTTTCCAGATCACTGTCAAGCTCCCTTTGACTTATTATTTTTGTGTAATTCCCAATAAGTTACTTATTATGACTGACTAACTCCCAAGTTTCAAGTTTCGTAATGATAAGAAGAAAACTGAGAATTGTGAAATATGTTCTCATAAACTGAATGAGAGGAGTATACATGAAAGCAAGGTGATGCTCATATGCCAGGCTAGGCGATGAATGTACATTGTTGCACAGATACTTCAGAATACCTGACGTCACTCAACAGGTAATCTATTTTCGTCTTGTTCTTGTCACACCCCTCGCCCCTTCCTATTTGTTTTCTCCCTCAGTATCTAGTGAATGTGCTGCTCTCATTTGTCTGTGGCTGCGAGATCTTATGTAAGACGTGAGTCACCACTCAAGAAACAATATAGTTCCGTCGCGATACAAGAATCAAACCGAACCCTAATCTTATCCGACCTATTAAATCCGTTTGGGGGTGATGGAGGCAGCTCCTCTGACCGCTAATCACAGACACATCGCCTACACATATGCTTGTACACACAACTGGAACACACACACACGCACACACACACACACACACACACACACACAGATTGTTCCCTGCCAGTCTAACCATAGAGTTGGTTCTAAGAAGGAACCACAGAGTAGGGGTTATTAGAAAATGCAGTACTACTGCCAAACCACACTCACCCTAACAGCAGCTGTTGCTAAGTTCAATTCGTACATGAATATACTGTGTGTTTCGTTTATGGCAGGGGCTGTAGCCACGGCATTATCACATTGTACCAGTATTGCATCATGGAGGTCGAGGAGTTGTAGCCACGGCTGTACGTACCGAGCCGGTGACCGCTGTCTTTGCAAATTGTCCTCACCAGTTCTCTCTCTTTACAGTTTTTTTTTTAAGTGCAGTTTTATAACTGGCCAAGATTGACAGCGCTGTTCCTCAAAGTGGCAATGAAACGTTTTACCACGACATTCCACTTTGACGCTGTCCATAAAAGGAGACTTCTGGAGAGGAAAGGAAAAAGATTTTCGCAAAAGCCGACATTGTGACAGACAGAGGTTGCTCTGTCCTCCTCATATATATGTCTATCGATCACCTCTGAAACCTGCGCTGCGTTAGTTATGCAGCGTTCTCCCAAATCATTCCCTGCACCAGTAATCCAGCTGGACGGAGTAACTGTGTAATTTAGTTTATATGCATGCTGATCCTTTTAGCCAGGGCGGATTTCAGTAAGAACTCAGGTAAGAGTCCTGCTGAGGGACAAGAGGCTGTTGATAGGCTTTGCGAGAGTAATGGATTTGTGAGCTCTGGTTACGTGATCAACAATGTCTCTCTAAGCACTTGACTATCTTATTACCTTGCTTGTTAGTGAAGTTGTTTAGTGCATATGCAGCAAAAAAGCTGAAAAAAGCCTGCAGAATCACCCCTGTAACCATAAATCCTTTTTAAAGCCACTTATTATGAAATCCATCAACTTGTCTCTCATGTTTAGGGATGTTTTAAGAACAAAGTCCCTCATGGGTAGAGAAAGAAAATAGCATCCAGCTATTCCCGGTTAATTTTACAGCACTGCGAATCAATATTTAAAGCTTTCCGAGGGAAGGCCATTTGCAGGATCCACTGCTAAAATAATTTCAGGGAAGGCAGCCTGAGGAAGCATGTCCATTAAGCATCCTAGAATAGATGCATCATGTCACAGGTCAGCTCCCATGGCCGCACCCACCCATGACGAGCTGGTCACAGATCTGTACCCTTGTCTGAAGAGCTCCTGGGCCCAGGCTGAGTGCTGACCAGAGTGCATCCTGGATATTTCATGGACTGCAAAAACATAAGTCATTGAGGCTGGAATTAATTGCTCATATTTAACGTTGTTTGAAGCCAACATGTTACATTAAAATAAAATTAGAGTTTTCATACTCCATCTGAATTTCATTCTGCGCAAATTCTTCCTCTAGGGACTGAAATGCTTGTGAGGATAAAAACAGGTTTTCGAGGATTGGTTATCACCTGTGGTCTCATTTGTAGAGATGCCTGGACAGCTAATCTATATCAGAGTCTTTTCATGGAAGAAGCTGTTACTGGAATCACATCAGTAATGGCCTCCTCCCACCTCTCCAGAGATGCTGATAATGGTAACACCTGACCACAGCCACAGCTCTATTTAAAAGTTATAGATTAGTCTTTTCTTTCTGTCTCTCAGCCTCCCTCCCTCGTCCTTCCTCTCTTATTGGCTCACGGCCTCAAACCTGTGACTCTGTAAACTTTGTTCTTAATCAGGGGGAGTGAAGCCCCACGCTTCCCTCCGACTATCTATCTATCTTGGTCAAATAGTCCCGGAGCCAGAATCAACAACTTATCATTTCCTCTCTCACAAATCAATCTGTCAGTGCTCATGTGTGCGCACTCGTCTCAGCAGACTTGTTGTAGTTGGACAACACAACAGACTGGACTTTTCTGCATTCACAATGCTCAACAATTCATCTCGCAGCTCTTAAAATCGGTGAGTTTTGACGTCGCATTTCAAGATTTGGCTCTCGGCTCTCGTGGTCTTTTGCGGTGTCGCAGTGTTTAATTTACGAGCACCTGTCATCTCGGTTTGTGCCATTATGTCAGTGATGAATTGAGAGAAAACAGAGGGATTATTTGTTGGAAATATTCTTAGCCCTCCATATTGCATGTTGACAGTTATGTGCTCCTACCAGTGACCTCACTAAAGCATCTCTGTCTTCACTGGTAATGGACTGACTAATCCAGTGTAAAAAGCTCCCCAGTGCTGTACAAGCCAAAATATGAACCACGCTGAAATGAGAATCAAACCCGAATTGTTTTCTGCAGTTGTTGAGTTGAGTTATAGGACATGTTGAAACAGCTTACAATAGTTGAAAGTTAATCATAATAATGATAACCATAATTATTAGACCATGAATAACAGATAACACTGACAGAAAAGGCCTGGAAAAGATGTGGCGCACAGCATTCCTACTCAATTTATCTCCCTCTCGACTAGAGTCGCTCTCATTCTTGAGTATTTAACTGGAATGAACAGAATTATTTGAAGCCAGAAGACTTTTATAACCCTGGCAGAGACACGCAGCCAGGTCATAACATGTACTGCAGTGAATTCACAATGAAGAGACTTGAATACTCTATTGTTTAATGCAGCTATAATGTATTTTCCACAGTAGCCGTCTCCTCTGACTTCCTCTCAGGACTCTGGCCTCAGAGCTGGTATCATGTTTACTCGTAACAGCACCGGTCGACTCCAAAGACCCGTGTAGATAAAACTTTAATGGATGCGTATGGGCAGTTCAATCACTAGAAAATAAATCTTTTCAGTGTCAACAGCAGTAGATCCTTTTTCCTCTTTGTAATATTTGTGCTTGATGCTCTGGCTTTTACAATGTTGCACAGTGGTCTCCAGGCCCTGAAGTCTCAGGCCCGCAGGAGGAACCTCAGACGAAACTGCTGATGGTAGTATTCAAACCAGAGTGAATTTCAGAAAACATCATGTGTATTTTTTAGGCGGTTACTTGAAGAGGCAGTCCATATTGGAAAAACAAATTTAATGAAAAAGCTATTATTTTTCATGCAATGATAAAGTACCACAAACAAGTTGAAAAAAAAAGGCCGATCCTGCAATTTAAACTCACATTTCTGGATCGGTTTCAGCCTCTGTGAGCGGGTGCCACTAATGACGCACAACCCAGTTACTGCGGGTTCATGTGGAATAAGAACAATCCGGTCTTGTGCTCATGTGGCTCTATTCCTAAATGTGTGTTCACCAGCCTGCCAATGCTGGGTCCCCCAGCACCCTGACAATCACATCATTGAGCCTGGCTGTGAATGCTGGCTTGTTCACCTCCAGTTCAGCAAAGTGCCGTTACATTTTACAGAAAACAATGTCACATGGGTTTGTTGATGCGGGTGCCGTATGTGTTTATATTTTCTATTTTCATTTTACTTTTTTTTTTTACAGAGTTACAGAGAGCTCTGTAACATGCCATATCCCATCACTTCATCTGCAGGGAACATCAGCCCCAAAGGAAACATGATATGTTTAATGCTCCTCTGAGGGCTCTTGTAACAGCGTGTCAGAATCTGTTTCATACGTGTGCTTTTCTTTGACCTGCTACAGTAAGTGATATGTTGTTTTTCACCGAATCATTCATTACTATCCAGCGTTTCCTTCCTTTTATATACTATTGCTTCCAGTGGCAAAGCATAGACACATATATCCAATGTATCTTTGTAAGTCTATCCAGTCTGAAATGGTTTCATGCAAAATCTCTGCCACCAAAAAGGGAAATATAACTCAACCTCCGTAAACACAGTTTTTTTAACATGTCTTTGGCAGTGTCAGTAAAAAAAAGAAAAAAAAGAGACATCATTGTAAAAAAGGAATATGTGGCAGAGACGTTGTGTGGAAATGCAGTAGATTGTGCAGATGTTCACTAAAGAAGTTTCCACAGGCCCTAAAAATCAATCATGATAAAATCAATCTACAGGGAGCAGAAATGCAGCCAGAAGTTCAACAAATTCATTTTAAAAGTCAAGGAAAAAAATGTGAGCACTACTAGTTTCAAATTTATAAATGAATAAATAAATAAATAAGTTTTCTGAGAGCAACATAATGCATCAAACACGTTGGTTGGAAACCAGGCAAACACTGTTCATCATCAGGAATTTCTCCACCTTTAAACATTTATTGTCAGCCTCCAGTTGAGTGAATCCAAGTCTGTTTTTTTTTTTTCTTGACAACTTATCCGTGGGATTAACTAAATGCATGCTACACTGACTTTGCAGCACTCTGTTGGAAATTATCATTGTCGGTGAAAACCCCCGGGAAAACATCTGAATTCTAATAATGCTTATCATCTTGTATCAGACTTGGATCAGCCGTAAATGGAAGGGAACGTAATTTCTACGTATGACAGACTCTTGGCCAGATTCTCGATCTGGTGTGCGAAGCTTTATGTTTAATGTGCACAGTGTGTGTTCGTGGGTTTGGCAGCTGTTGCTGCGGTGAGCTATCTATGAGAGCATAATGCGATATGGCCTTTTCTTATTAGTGTCTCTAACATTAACATACAACGTCAGGCAGTGATTATGAGACACCGGTGCACGCACAGCTTTAGGGGGAAGAAAACAGCTATTTTCAGATGCTTTCATTAGTTTTAAAGCATGTCTGTGTTAACGTGCCAGCATAGGAGTCTGGATGCATGTGCATGTTGCAGGAATGTGTAATCACTTCAAGTGGTCCACCAGTTGTTGTCTTATATGGATTCTGTATTCTGCATGTATTGTTTTACCCTCTATTGCACCACACACAGCCTTTGTCGTGCTTTAGTATGGGATGATAGACCCGCACTTACAAGAACTGTGCGTTTCTACTACAAGAACCGTGACATCCTCTCTTTTTATCCCTCATTTTGTTTTCAAGAAGTTGACTTTTGACCCTGGAGCGAATCATTGCCAGCCTCAGACCGCAGCCAAAAGCAGAAGTGAAATATACTGTTACTCTTAGAGCGGTGGAGCTCCTCAGATGAGCAGAACATCCTGTTCCAGGTATTTCCATGATACTGCTCGCAAAACTTTGCTTCGCTGAGGAGCATAAATTGTAACTGAACCACTGCCTAATGCGGTTTACTACGTGTTACTGATGGATCACACAACTAAGTTGCAAGGGTCTCTCTAAAAAACTTTTTCCGTTTCTGTCTCTTCACCTCCTCCATAAATCTCTCTCACCCTTCTATTTCTTCCACCGTGTCTCACACCCTTCCAACTATGTCTGTGCTTCTTCATCAGACTTTCTCTTGTTGTTATTTTGTTGGTGGCTTTGTTGCTAAGAGATCTCGTGCTGTTTTCCCTGCACACGTTTAATTTTATACATCCATGCTGCGGTTACCAGCAAAGAGCCGGCCAGTGAAGTACTAATGTTTTTGATTATTGGACATTATATCGATAGAGGAATGTTATTCAAGGATTTTTGAGCATTATTCCCGATTACCATTTTCTCTTGACACTGGAGAACGTTTCAATTGTCATGTTCCTGACGCAGCAGGAGAAATGATTGTTTTGAAAGCCGGCCGATGGAAGCAGCGCTGGTGGATGTTTGAGGTAGCCTACACGAAATGATCTGTACTTGTGTGTCCCGCTCGCAGCATTTCAGTCATGGCGTGATGTGAACCATCTGCCTGTCATCTCTGTCACTCCCCGTGCTGAAAGCAGGCATTGTTCAAAGCACTCAAACTGGTCAGTGTGTGTTCAAACCAGACAATGTTTCAGCACTCCTGCGAGCCTTTATTGCTTTGTGTTTGAACCCGATTTTTCTTCTTTTTTTTTTTTCTCAAAAGCACTTAAATCAGACGGCGCAATGTGTTGAAAGCCGGCGTTGCTGGGAGCATAATGGCAAGTTCATCTGCGAAGGCTTTAACACACTGCATGTGTTCTTCTCATTCTTCTGAATGAGTGTCGACACAGTTCTTCGCCCTTTCACTTTTGCATGAGGGGGAATTTTACTCAAAAGTAGCATATGATGAAAATGCAAAATATCAGAAATGATCAGTTTTTATTAAATGTGGCATTTAGTTGAAGCAGCATAATGTTTTGCAGTTTGTCATATTTTTATTTTTACCTCTGATAACCTCATCGGAGACATTATCATAGCCTTATGAGTGTCATGGGGGCAGCTTCTTGCTTCAGTGGCTCCTGAATTTCAGCCCTCGGGGTGGAGGCTCGAGGGCCTTTCCGTGTCTGCGTGGGTTTTCCTCCAGGTACTCGAGTTTCCTCGCACAGTGCAAAAAACACACAGGCTGATTGAAAACTCTGAATTGCCCTGAGGTGTTGGAGCGAATGGTGTGTCTCAGTCTGTGAATGTTTGTTTGTGCTGTGATGACCTGGTCTGGTCTGTTCAGTGAGTACACTGATGTGTGTAAATCAGGCAAAGAGAAAATGAATGAATAGCATACTTTGTTTTCAGAAAAAGACCCCATACTGTTATTCATGACACCTGCTAATTGACTGACTGATTTCAGTCCAAACCATGAGCTTCGATGCAGAAATTTCACCTCACTAAAGTGTTTTAATCTTTAATTCTTCTTGTTTTTTTGTTGCTTTTCCAGAGTGGGAGTTTGCAAAGCTGTGGACAAAGAAAATGTCATCCAGTGGGCCTTGTGTTAGCTCCTTTTGCATAATAAAACGAATCAATAAAACATCTGGGTTTTTACCTGCCAGATGTTCCACTATAGAATTGGCTTCATGTGTGAAGCTGATTTCTCCAAGTTGGTTTTGCAGAAAGCAGCAGCTCCTGACCCTCCGTTGATTTGAGTTGACAGTTTTTCTCGATAACTCTCTGTGACAGAGGCATTTCTGTCATTGTTGAAGTGAGTCCAGTAGATTCGTTTTTTTTTTTTCTTTTTGAGCTGTGTTTCAAAAGTAGATTAAGGCCATTTTAGGCTCTGTTATAGCTGGTGTGAGTCCAAATTGTGCGACAAATTGTGCGGAGAGAGGTTTGCGTTCTTTCTCACAATTAAAAATTGTTAGAAATTGTTAGTGTTGAATTGTAGAGTAGACTCTGCTGGGATGTTTGCATAAGTTGTCCAGCAGAGACTGAGTTCCCAGAGGGTTTAGCTCAGATGCAGGACCCAAAATGGATCCGGTACATAGACATTCTCTCAGAGGACCCTGGACGTCCCTCCTACACACACACACACACACACACACACACACACACACACACACACACACACACGCACACACACACACACACCCCATAGCTGTTCATTCCAGTGTCTTTGGGCCCCGTAAGCTCAGTCTCCTTTTACCCCACAGTCCAACACCCCTGGTTATTAATATAAGTTGTGGTCAAGTGTTAATGGACGTTCCTGCACATATGGAGCCGAGCTCAGACGCTGCCACAGTTGTGATTGATAAAATATGAACATCAAGGTTCAGCTGTAAGTGTGTGTGTTTTCTCTGGGTTACCATCTCGGGTGGAGCTGTGTGAAAGCTGCTGTTTCGTGTCGTGACCAAAGCTGCAGAGCCATAAATCATATTCCCTGGGAATCTGGAAGTCCTGCCGTGGTGCATCAACATGTTATTCCGATTTCTGTTTCTGATTTTGTCAATGATTTTTTTTTTTTTTTGGTTTTTGCTCTGATATGGAAATTTAAGCTACTTTAGAGCTCTGAAATCCTTTTAATCACAGTGATTGAGAACAAATGTTTGCTTTTGAGTACAGATTTCTTCAACTTAGATTTCTTCAGACTTAGACAGAATTAAGACATGGATGAAACACTGAGAGCACACACTGAAAATCATTTTATTCTGCGTTTCTTGTGTGGCCTCTTGTCGGAAAACTCTGTTGGCTTTCAGCGAGGATCCAAACATATGTATATAACATACTTGTTGCAGTGAGTGTTTGGTTCACAACAGTGCCAGGGTGCAAAGCGTGAACACACTCTGTGAGATGGGTCAGATCGCAAGTGGAATTTTGAGCCCAGTGGCACGTTGCCACTTTCTTTTCTCCTTTTCCTCCTGTTTCCTCCTTCCTTTCCATCCCTGCGATTTTTAATCAGTGTCAAGTCAATCCCTCATTACCCCCGTCTTCCTGCCCTCTGTGGTTGTGAGGGGTGGTGAGTGATGTTGCGTGTGTTGGGCTAATATGACTATAAAAGGTTGGGGCCGCAGAGCCTTAACACTAATCCGGGTGCAGAGCCTCTTTTATTAGCCCTGCCTGTGTCTGTCTGTCTTTGTGTGTGCATATGTGTGTGTGTGTGTGTGTGTGTGTGTGAGAGAGAGACAAAGATAGGGGCAGAGGAAACAGACAGGAGATGTAACACACCAAAGACGTCTAAACTCAAATGACAGTCTCTCTCATCCTTGCCTGTCGTTTCTCATTCAGCAGAATCACATGTTGTATGAGTGGGTACGAGTAAGAGCCACTTTAAGGTTAGGACGGGCACATAAGAGGTGTGTATGTGCGTGTGTGTTCAGTCTCGTGGTGTGTGTGGTCCTTTTTCATGGTGTCAAAAGAAACAAATGACCTCACTCCCCTTTAGACACAGATGGACCTTGTGTGTGTGTGTGTCTGACCAAGAATGGTCAGAATCACAGCTGCAAGGTGTTTTTTGCTCCCCGAGGACTCTGACAAGAGTTCGGTCTGCTTTGAGTAATATGACAAACGTGCTGATTGATTACACTCTGGCATTAAACTCGGGAAAAAGAATGTGATATTGAAAACCGTTACAACGATCCTTTCACTTCAGATACAGCGCTTTGGCATCATGGAAAGAAGACAAGAGATACAGTGTCTGTAACTTCCTACGCACATGTCCAAATTTGTCACCGTCCTCCCCCAGCCTGCAGATAAGAAGAGCTCTGGTTTATATGACACATGCTGCCACAGTGCATCACCCCTCTTTGATGGTGAGACACAGTGAAGGAAACTCCTCTTTTTCTGTCAGCGACACCATCTGTATCAGCAGCAGTTAAGTCACCTGTGGAAGTGTCCTGGGATTACCCATAGTTACTGTACTGTAGTTGTAACTTGAGCGAGGAAGTTACGGAGAAATGAAGAACGTGTAATTACGGCTTTGATCAGATTTCATTTTGCTTTGGTGTGGACTCAGGCCCGTTTGTGTGGTTGTTAAGTGCTCAGTTGCCTCGCGACTGTTCTCCAAACGTTGTTTTTGAAATCTGTTGAAATGGGTAGTCAATGCAATCGGTTGCGGGTGTGGAAACTGTTCCAGTTGTGCCCCCGACATAATTATGATTACATATTTAACAGTGCAGTGGAGGACGGGATGGATGAGGTACAGCGTCTGTGCATGCTGAAGCCATGTTGCACAGCGGGGTCGGTAATAAAAAACAACCCTGCTGTTCAACATCAGCTCTTTTGTGTGGCTTAAATCTGTTTCAGATTAACCAGCTTCCCCCCAGAGTGGAAGTGCAGCAATTAAACTTTGTTTAGATGCACATATTCAAAGCATACCTCAAAAATTGTGAACGACACGGAAAACCAGAGACAAGAGAAACGCATTACGCAGATTTTTTTTTTTTTTTTACGATGTGTGCAAACTCAGAGATGTCTGGCGTGTAACTGTTATTTTTCCTCATCGCCAATAAAACTGGAATGTGTCCACACCATGTAACATCCTATTAGCCATTTGTCACCTTTTAAACTCAGTTTTCTACGGAGCATAATGGCATAATTGCTTTTTACTGTGACGAGAGTCACTTTATTTGATCTTTAATGAAATCGTAAAGTGTGTGTTAAGATAAGATTTTTGCTTGCGGTGGCAGATGTTACAAAACACTCGCCTCTTTGTTTCTCTGCTTTTCTTACAGCACATCAACACAACGTTCTGGCTCTAAAGGAGGTTTTCAGTTTATGTAATATGATCTTCACCCACAATGATAGAAATGATGAATGTTAGAAGGCTTCTGAATTTAACCAAACCAGCACAAAACATGATATTTTCAATGCCTGTGTTGTTAGTTAAAGCGTAGTTTCTTTGTCTTAATGTTCATTAACCGTCCAAAAATAGCAGCTCTTCCTGTGAACTTTCCTGCCACTCATGCTGGGGTTTGGACACTTTCTGAACTTTTCTCCTCTCCCTAACAGGCTGTAAGCGCAGTATGACAGCAGGTCGTAAAGAAGAAACAAAAGTAACTCAGATATGAAGCCTCCAGCTGTTAGACAAGCATCACTGAACGTAGGCTAGACCCTCCATCGTGTGGTCAAGGCCCAGGTCTCTCATTAGCCCTCTAGTGCTTCTGTAGTGGAATGGAGCCATAAATCCAGTGATAAATACAGAGTGAAGACACACATCCTGCATCACCTTGACCCGCCCTCCCTCTCTCCCTCCTCAGGGATTATGACCCTGACTGTGATGATGCGGGATGAGGAGCTCATTTCTGCTATTTGTGGATTTTGTGTGTCTGCAGCTGACGGAGGGTGGGAAGGCAGCGAAGGGCGGCATCGCCGTCGGCGACATGGTTCTGTCCATCGACGGCATCACCACGGAGGGCATGAACCACCTGGAGGCCCAGAACAAGATCAAGAGCTGCACCGGGAACCTCAGCCTCACCCTGCAGAAGTAAGCCACACACACACACATGCGCACACACACACACTGTCTGCCTGTGTGTGTCTGCATGTCTGGTATAAAAGCCGAAGCCACTTCACTCCACTCCAACGTGATTTAACGTGCGAGTGCGAATGGGAAACCATTTATCCACATGACAACCCGGGGTCCTCACACTCCATTTCAAACTCTCCCAGACAGGCCGTCTCTGCACCAAATTTAAAGTCCATGCTTCCCCTTTCAACCCCAGACGTCCAGCGCACAGGCAGATGTTCACTGTTTTCGCAGGAGTTAATATTAGTTCTAACGCACAGCAACGGCATTAGTTCTGCCTGATCGCCCGTTCCCCGGAGAAAAGGCGAAATCAGAACGAGAGCATCACACATGCAGGCCGTGCTCTCTTCCCCAAGGACCACTCCTCACTATTGTGTGGAATCCTGTTGTACGGTAGAGCTGATTTAACTCAAGCCGTTGGGTTACACTGGTGTGCGTCTGGCTCGATATTTGTCCGCATGTGGTTTAAATTGTCTGGGTCTTTGGAAGCACTTGTAGGCATACGCGTGTTTTCATTTAAACACTCTGAGATGTCCGGAGCTCCTACACTTGTCCTCTTGGAGCAGATTTACAGCGCGCAGTGCACGCTCAGGTGAAATGAATTGATTTTGTTATCTGTGAAATTAGAATTGATTGTCGTAATAAAATGCTCAATTTCTCTTCTCTCTCTCTCTCCCCCGTTTTATCTCTTCATACATGTCTGGGTTTGACATTCTGTCCTCCTTTGGTTTGTCTTTCCGTCTTCCTCTCAGCTCTCCCCAACTTTTTGAGGTCCGCGAAAGCAAGTCCTTTAATTTGCGTCCAAATGATGACAGAGTGAAAATGTTTGCTTTTAGTCGAGTGGCAAAGAACACACACTGTATGACCGCAGAGCAAATACTAGCCCAAGGTCAGTGTGTGGGCTCCTGTGAGAAGCAGACCCATGATAAAACAAGTCTTTTATGATGAGTGAAGCAGGTTTCAGTGTTGCTTCAATGGACGATTTGCCTGTGGGAGTCCAAACTCTGATGAATGGTTTTTACGCTGAAGGTCAACAAGTTTCGCTGACAACAATGTTCAAGATCTACAACCAACAGTCCGGCACTGAGTGAAATTGTTTTTGCAGGGAACAGTAGTAGACGCTGGATTTATGCCTTTGAGCTCTTTCGGTTGCACGCTCCAGCCTCTCTCAGCATATTGGTAAAACATCACAAAAGGCTTCTTGTGCATTGATTTTTCATGATGAATGGTTTTAATCAGCTTAGGTCAAGTGAAGTTTGCCTTGAGAGGTTTTCGAAGCTCGGCTTCATGGTTGTTTTAGTTACCATCAAAAGCCTTTCCACGGAGCCAGCAGCAGCACTCCATCAGCACTGCACGATGAATGTATGGGACTGGTTATTCGATGCAACTGGTGTCACTTAGTTTTTGGTGTAGTAGTTGGTGATAGTTGCCGTTGATGTTGTTGTTTCTCAGTTTGTAGAAAAAGCATTGAAAATATGAAATGTAATCAACCATTTATAGAATAATTAGATACTGGACTTTGAACAACTGACCCCCAATTGGTTACACTCAAAACATCTGCATATCTAGTTTGTCTTTGAAAGCAAATAAAATGCGAATGAGATGAAGCATTTCAACACTTGATCAAAGGTTTGGCGTAAAGTGAAAGTAGTCGATCTGTGCCTGTTGCTTTGTTGGAATCAGCTAAAACCTGCCAGATATATTATTTATTATGACAACTGAAGAGTGAGTTTCCGCTTTTGACCTCCATCATCTTCTTGGAATATGCACAGATTTATTTTCATGTTTCCCCATTGCCAGTTAAAGTCGTGTTGCGGGCCATATTTCTGCCTCACTCTACTCTGCCAGTGATTGGCGCCCGCTTCATTGGTTGATTTGATCTAGTTTTTGCATGAGCAGTGGCTTTGGTTATAACAATCATAGGGGAAGCCACTCATTATTTAAGCAAGTTCTGCACCTTACCAAGAAAAAGTCCAGCACACAGCTCTGATTTTAGTGTTTATTCATAGTGGTTATTGTACAAGAAAGTGTGCAAGTATTTTCGTACTTTCCAATTTGCCAAACTGTTGCTTTATTAACCCTAATGGATTCTTTCATCGTCTATGTTTTTCAGCTGCAGTGACAACTGTCAGGACTTTTGCATCCCATTACTTCATTAGGTTGCCACAAGAGCTGCCTAGTGCCAGTGTAACCTCACAAATCTCATGTAAGAGAGCGCCTGTTTGGAAGACCAGTTAAAGGATTATCTGTCCCGCATCGTTCCGTGTCTGTCAGCCCTTCAAGGGTTGGTTCATGCCCTATTAGAAACACATGGGACGCCGTGTTTCATTAAGTGGCAGCATTATATTATTAAGGCTGTGTGACCAGGCAGCCATGTCATGGACAGCTGCTTCCAGCTTCTGCTTTACTGGGACACTTTCAGATCCAGAAGATAGTCTCCTCCAGGCTCTCTTTATGACCAGATCAGAGCCTTGAGGATTCTGTGACTCTGGTTTGTTGCTTGGCACTCACTGGCACTGTGAATTAGATGTACTGTATATCCAGACAGTGTCCTGCCTCGGTCAACATCTGGGATTTAATGGGTTTACATGTGTAATGGAAAGAACCAATCTAGTCCCTTGTTTCCGTTTTTTTATAGGCGTCACTTGCGTCTCTTCTCATTTTTCCTTTCTCCCTGCACGTTTGGATTGGGTTTGTCACTGGGTCACATAGCAAAAGGAATGATAACAGTGAGGAGATGCAGAGAAATGTTAACAATGCATGTGGCGTCTGTATTATAAAAGGAGACAGGTTGTTATTCCTTTTCCAAATAACGGGGTGACGGGGAGAAGAGATGGGCAGCAGATGTGTGAGGGGTAAGAAAGGGAAAAGAGCTATAAAATAAAGTTGTTACGTTTCTGCAAGAATAATTTAAGCTAACGTGAAGCTGAATTTGGCCTATTAACAATTTCTTAGGGATGACATGGCAGATGTGAAGCAGGCCAAATTCAGCTGGCTCTATCCCCCTCCTCAATCCAGTCTAAAAACTGGACCTGGACCAATACTTATTAACCGAGAAGTAAAACCAGATACTGAATGCTTGAATGCAAATGCCATGGTTACTCGAGTAATCATCAAACGCCAACATTTAATTAACTTTCTTCATCTCTGCGGTGGAAAATATATTCCAGTAAAGCTAGCTGCTCTGAAATTACTGGCAGCAGGTGCCAAAACAACATCAGTGCAAATGTGCTGTTGTTCCATTCATTCCAGCTCAGATCAGCCATGCTGGACTGATATGAGCAACTTAAAGACAGGTTTCAGAGTTCAAGTGAACAACTAGAGATCTGTGCATTCCTCGAACAAAAAGAAAAAGGAAAAAAAATCACTTTGATGAGCAGCAGATTAAAGATGTCTTTGATTTTCTGTCCCTCTAACAACTGGTTTCCCAGAAGGCTTTCGCTTAAAAAAAAAAAAAGAAAAAAATTACATCACAGGTTTTTTACTTCACTATCGGATCTGAAATACATCAAAGGCTGTTTTTATCAGTGTTTTTCCTCCAGGAATAATCCCTCTTTTACCCATATATTGATTTTTCTAAACTTCCAAAGATAGCACTTCACAGCTTTAATAGTCTCCATGTGCTTTATCGAGGTTCAGAGGGACCACCGTACGTGCTGATCCTCACCTAGATCGCAGCGTATAGAGCTGGTTTATATTTGGCTACAGCAACAAGTGTCTGGAAACATAGTGTGTAAATTCAATTACACGCTTTAAGTCTGACACTTTATCACGGTGTGACTCGGTGACAGAGAGCGATTAACAGCCTCTTTTTGTCAGCAATTTATGCAAATCAGGTCTTTCTTCTTCCAGTTAAGAACTGACATGTTTGTTAATTTACTGAACATTTCAGTCTTTTGCCTGAGTTTTCCTCCTGTCGAGGAATGCACTCTGTTATTGTTATGTCAGTGATGGCTGTGAAAACATCAACATCCGCCATTCTCCTCAGACAGTGTCAGTGTACGTGGACGGAGTGAGGTTTAGATACTCAAATAAGCACGGACAGGAAAGAAGGATGGGTGGAAAAAGCCAGAGAGAGGCAGGCAAATGGAAGAAACAGCATGGCAAAGACATGAAAGTGAGGCACATAAACAATCGCCGAGTTGGATTCTCCACGGACGTTTTTGATCAAGTCTTCGATGAATTTGGTTGCCATCTGCCGTTTCTGTAAACCGTGGATCACCCTGTTTGATGGCACCATGCGAGAATGTTAAAACATCACTGCTCCATGTTTAGATTCATAGATATCCATAAAGTTTTACTGTGATTACTTATGCACAGCTGTGGAAAAAATGCAGTCGAGTTTCTGGGAATTTCTTTTTTTCAATGAATGATTTTTCCGTTTTTATCGTCAGTGTCAAACTGAATTCCATTTGATGGGACCTAGGAAAACAGCTAATATCTCGCTAGCTAGACGGACTGTTTTACTATGAACGAGATACAAGACACATGTGGAGCACATGTGCTCGCAACACGCACACACAATGGGCACACACAAGCACTCTGTCAGAGATGGTTGGTATGGTCTAAGTACATTCCACTGAACCTCTTCAGTCTTTTTAGCAAGAGCAGATGGATGACATGGCTTCCTTCCCCTCTCCTCGATAGCCAGTCTGTAATGACTTTCCATCCAACCTGAAGAAAGGGAAAAAACAAACCATTAACTGTAATGTCTGCACGCTTTCAAAAATGTTGAGTCCGATCAAATTTCTCACAATCGTCTTGTGGCAACTGTTCGCATTTATCCAACTCAACCATTCCTCCCTAAATTTAACCGAAAGGCTTTTGCTCTGTTGCTGCATAAACCACACACAGTGTTTATGCCCTGCTGTAAACACCTTCTGGCGGGCGGGATCATGCACAATACAGCGCAGAATTACCATGTGCTATTTGATGTCCCAGCCCAATCAGATCGGTGTGGCTCGAGAAACAAAAGCTGTTAGTCATAGAGCAGCAGAGCCGAGTTTCCTGCAGACCGGTGTGCATGGAAGTAGGATTGGAACCAAAACTTAAACTAAAAGCTAAATGATTCTCGAGCATTCAGTCTCAAGAAATATAGAAATGCAGGGCTTTGTCCAGAAGCATTCCCACTACAATAGCAAGTTCCAACACTGAAATTAGCCTCCTCAGCAGTGTAATTATTCCCCAAAGTGGGACACCAATGTATTAAAATTTTCATCTCAAGCATTCATCTTGTGCCTCAACAAAACCACCTTTGTATTTTACTGTTATGTGCTGAGACTAAATACGTTAAATGCTGTATTCCCCACAGTAAAGTCTTTTTCGAAGCCCATTTGGCTTTTTTTCCCCTTTTTTTTTTAATGGGCCTGTGTACACAAACTTGTAATGGCAAAGAGTAAAGGGTTTCTTGTGTTTGAGGGAGTTAAAAGGTGTGATCTGAAACAAAGCTGATCCAATCCATTCACCCGCATATACCTAGGCACATCTTCACACACTGCAAATGAAGGCATGATTTGAGTAAACAAGCTATCACACGAAGACGAAAGGTTCCGGAGCGGCTTTTGTGTAGCGCTGAGATAATTGGTTCCACTTCTCTTTTTATCAGTGTGGAGATCTCACCCTGTTGAAAAGACCTCAACCAGGATAATTACAGAGTTTGACAAGCCTATTCTTCGTCCCAGA
Source organism: Karalla daura (assembly GCA_029224185.1). Lineage (NCBI taxonomy): Eukaryota > Metazoa > Chordata > Actinopteri > Chaetodontiformes > Leiognathidae > Karalla > Karalla daura. The sequence continues at coordinate 15,054,111 of CM055192.1, forward strand.
GTGTCTCAATGGTGGAGTTGTCACATTTATAACAGCGGAGTCTTATGTATTCATGCGGAAAGCCACAAGAACTGGCCTTAATAAGTCATGGATCAACACAACACACAGCACAGCAACACTTTTAAGACAACACACACACACACGCACACACACACACACACACAAACACCAGTTGGCCAGGAGGTTCAGCCCAGCACAGCACTCTGTACGTTGCACACACGTTCATTTTCATCTACAATTCACGTGTTGCATACATGCAACACAGAACTATACTGAGGAAATTTAATATTTTTTCATAAGAGGTACTTTAAGTTGTAATGTTTGCAATGTAGACAGGCATATGTGCACGCACAAACAGACACACACACACACAGTCACACACATACACAGCTGCTTGAGTTATTTTGGGTCTGGAAGTTTGCTCTGTTTGCATGAGGGACGTTAATGTAGGGTTGGGGTATACTTTTTCATTTTGTTTACATTGCGGTCTCTGAATAGAGACAACAAGATCCCGGGATTGTACATTCAATTGTTGATGCTTGTGCACAGCCACGTGCCCAACTCTGGCACACACACACACACACACACACACACACACACACACACATGCATGTACTGGTGATGTCTGTTTATCCTAATCTGCTGAGTACACCACTGATTTATTGGCAAGGCCTCTGGCAACGTCCATCATAGGGATTTAAGTCATTTCTCTCTTTAAAATGTTTAGATGTGAAAACACAAAATGACTTGCATCTGTCCCATTACAGATTTGTTTGTAATATAATCATCCAAACATTGTCTGGGTCCATATGCATGATAAATAATGAATCAGTATCAGTATCATAATTGATGATCAGGGCTATTTGTCATCTACCTGTTAGGCAAGACTGATACTTTAATTAAATGACCTGTTTTTAGCTCGGGCTTTGGAGAAATGGACGGCGTGCCTGCTTGGCACTGACCGGCATGTAACGAGAACATCATGTTTGAATGAGCTTGGCTTTGATGGAGGGAGATAATTGGATTCTCTATTTACCGAAGACTGGAAAGGCCGTGCTCCTCTCTGTTAATGCAGCTCCACTGGCAAACATTTGGCCCGCTCAGAGTAAATAAAGGTAACTTTCCACGAAGGGGCCCTTGTTTGATGGCTGTGGAGAACTTTAAGAGTATCTACCACCTGTGTTGTAAGCTATAAAAATGCTTTTTATTGTCTGGAGCAATTTATGCATTCATCAGAAAGCAGAAAAGCAAAGATTCATTGTTCACGGAGGGAAATCTGGTTAAAAAGCACCATAAGAAATCTGATCTCAGGCCGATCAGTTCACAAACTTGTGAGACTTGAGCTGTAGCTGCAGAAATTCACAGCGTGTCGCAAATCCTCTGTACCCATCAGCACTCTCTGTGCAGCTGCCTTTGTCACTTACTCAGTGCTCATATTTGCCAAAGATGTTACCAAAGCCAAAAGCGCTAAACCGGGCTCACCTGTCCCTGCCTTTCACCGCTCTGTAGTATTTGCCAAAGACCATCTAAAACCGACGGCCATCGCCGCTGGCGCGGCTCATAGCATTCGCTAGTAAGATCATAATACCGAGGGAACGCAGCTTCAGCTAGACCCACCTGTCTCTGTCTGTCTTTTGAAAACCTGATTTTATTTGTGTGTGTGCCAGAGAAAATAGAAACCTCAAAAAAACAACACAAAAAAAACAAAACATTAGGGGTCTACGGAGTTAGCCCACAGGTATGGGGCCAAGAACACTGTGTTAAGCTCATCTGTCTCTGTTTTTTTAATTCCTCTCTGCCATTTGCCAAACATATCTTTGTGTAAGCCAAGAGCCCTCATCTTCGGCCCAGCCTGCATTGTTGAACGATACCCAAACAGGCAGCTCTAACAGTGTGAAGAATCATCTGGAGTGATTAGAGGAAAAACACAAGAAGCTTCGTATCATACGTTTTAAGCAGTTGCTACAAATGGCTTTCGGGGCGTAATTATAGGCATAGTCGGAACATAAACTTTGCATTTAGCGACTGGTTCCAAGTAAAATAAACTTCCATTTACGGAAACAAATGACTCTGTAATAAATTGTAATCAGTGTATTTTGAAACATAATACGCTCATGTCCCAGACACAATTTGCCCCCTTATCTTGCCGTTCTCACATTAAGTTTTGAGTCTACTGTGCCATCAGTTCAGCTGGGATATAAATAAATCCAACTAAATGACTCACTGTGTATTTTCTTGCCTTGATCTAATTACATAATCAGTTGACACCATTATCAGAGCGCAGGAGTCCGCCTCAACACATCTCTGCGTCTGTTTTGGGCATAATCTGTAACTTTTGTTGTAGCACATACTGTGTGCACTCAATCCTTTTTCCACATTTACCCTCCTCATGCTCATCTGTTGAAAATGCTGTGAATTTATAGTGGAAAATAAAGAAGCTGGAGTGGTTCAGGTATTTGTTCAAGGTCAGAGCCAGGATCGTTTTATGATGGCTGTCGTATCACTGTCGCCTAACTTTATAAGACATGTGACTCGATGACACAGAGAGCAACTATAGAGACATGAGCTTGAAAATGTGTCTGTGTTGACAGAAATGCCAGAAACTGAGAGAAATAAACACAAACACGAGGTAAACAGAAAGCTGGACATTGAATGGAGGGTTCAAAATGAGAAGGGGGGAAAAAAATTCAGAAGGAAAATAGAAGAGAAGAGGGACAGTAAATCCGGCATCTCTGCGAGTGAATCTCTTGGAGTGATATGACGCACACTGATATCCATAACCCTCTCAACAGACCCGAGGCCAGATGTTGAATATGGAAAACACTTCCTGGTCCAGCTGTGGATCATTTTGACAGGCAGGCTGTCTCTGTACTGAGTGCTGGACCCAGCTGGAGAGCTGTCTCTTTAGCCCGTCTCTCTTTCTTCTGTTTGATGTACTGTGTTGTTTCTTTAAGTTTTTGCTGCCGAGCAGCAGGAGACTAACAGAGTGACTGTGAAGTGGACAGTACCATTATGAGACGGTGAACCACACTTTCTCACTCTCTCACTCACATTAAATATAGATTTGAGGTAGTTTTGTGCCCTTCATTACACCACTGTTTACTCATCTGCTGAATACACACAGGCCTGCTACAGCCAGTACATAAGCACATAATTTGAGAGCGTAGTTCAGGGCTGGGTAGATCTTACAAATGCAGCACCAGAGGTCCATTAATCTCACATCTCTGCTCTAATTCCTCCCATTTGGGCCCCCTAGAATTTTGTGGCTGTCCTCCTCATCCAGTTCGGGCTCCCCTGTACCAGCGGTTTCCCTCCTGGAGCCCCAGCCTGGACCGAGTTTGCCTGCGAGGCAGAGATTCCTAAACTCCTTCCGCCAAGGATCCACATTTGAAACAACGCAATCTTCATCTGAGTCTCATAAAATCACACCGGGCCCTTTTGGTTGTGTCGGGTTCGACCTGCGTTGTGTAAGTTCAGGAAACACACCTCAGCGTGGACTTGAAATAAAGTTTGACAGCTCTGACCTGACTCTGATAAACCCAGATCTGCACGGGGGATCGTGTCTGCTGTTCCTCTCCTCCTCGGGTTTTAAGGTTCTGGCCAAGATTGTCACAGTGTGTTTGTCAATCAGCCGCAGCGAGAAAGCTAGCCCCGTCTTGCGATTTCTCCCTTGTATGCATTCGCAGTGTGGAAATTTCGAGCGCGTATTTCGCAAACTGCCTGGCTGTTGTCCAGTCACAGTTCACGCAGTCATTAGTTTATTCAATTACACTTTAAATCTCTTAAATGATGATGGCAATGCAAGTGTGGGAGTTGCCATAAGTATTCACAGAGGTATGGCAGGGCGGCTTTAGTTCAAGAGTCATTAACAATGAGTAGAAATGCTTTAAACATGCCAGGATGTGTTGCAAGAAAAATATTGTGGGAACGTTTAGGTATGTGCCTTTTTGCTATTTTGGTGCTCACGTCCATGCTGTTCGTGTGACTGTGCGTGAGCGCCTCCGTTTCATGTGTGCAGTTTTTGCTGCACGGTCAGTGAAACAAATGTGTAAAAGTTTAAATTAGATCTAAACAGACAGTGTGGCCCTCCCCTCCCCTGTTTTACTGCCCCATGAATCCTGAGATGGTGCGGCCACTCAGACACGCTCGCTCCTATAGACACCACATTTAAAATAAATGACTGCATTATTGTTACACATAAAAAGAAAATGTCTGTCTTGTGCCTTTAAAAACTATATATCTGCATGAATTATAACATTACATAAAATTACTTTTACGACCTTTGGACAACATCTAAGTAGAGTTGCGTACTGCAAAAGTACCTTCGCTGTTCATGTGTTTTACTGCTTGAGATGATGTGACATTTGTTGTGCCGACGAATGTGTGCGTTACAGTGGCAGCTCTTCTCTTTTGTCTCGTAAAATTTTAAAAGATATAAGATTTTACAACCTTTTGACTTGTGTGTCTTCCCCACCCATTGGTTTTACTGTTTAATGGACTTCATGTCTTCCATTGTCCAATCTCAGTAAAATATAGAAGCAGTAAATTCCACTTCCTGTATGACATATTTTGCAATAACATGCTTAAATCTATTTTCATCCACTTCTTTAGTGATCTTTACATGAAAAACACATGCCACCAAGGGATGTAGTTGGTCCCTCTATTGTGAAACAAAACATGTTCACCCATTAGGTGACATTTATTTGATGTACTTTGGTTGAAACACCCGCTAAACTCTGTAGCAGATCCAAATCTCACGGTGGATCCAAGAAACAGCCATGATGGATAACTTCAAGTTAAGAACAGATATATTTTGGTCTCCCGAGAGGAGGAGTTTCCACTTCTACGCCATGGTTTTTCTACTTTGCTAAAGTAAAGGAATGGAATATTTATTCCAGTGGAGCAGTAGCAGCTATAGACGTGTTTGTGCCTCTGTCTTCATGCTCCGTTGGGGGTTTTGATGCAGTGCTGTTGACCTGCAGGCTGTTGGAGACATTGCCTCCTTTCTCCTGCCCTGGTGGGGTTTAACTTAATGTGCCTGTTTCCTCTCATGCTCTGCTTTTAAGACTCCTTAGGGTACTTGTCCACCAGAATATGTTTTTGTTAGAAAGTGAACCACCATAAAATGTGCTTGTTTGTTGTTGTGTTACCACAGGAGACACAGCAACAATACTGCAGCAAAACGCCTCCTTCTGCAACACACAAGTCGGTCTTCAATTATCCCTCTGTTGGGCTGCTGTCAAATCCCCTGATTGTTTTCATTTACACGGAGAAAGGAAAGGAAAATTAAAAAAGAATTGGACTTGATTCTGTTTTACAATTGGCGATATCGATCTGAAAAGGAGGAAACTGGAATCTAGGTCAGGTCAAGTTTTCCATCAGAAAAACAGACAACAGGCAGTTTGAAGTGTGGAAGCTCCTTTCATGAAAATCACAGCGGATTCACACCCTCAGGCTTTTCGTCTAGCCATATTGATCTGAAGCAAACAAATAGAGAAGTGCAGGCATTATACCAAATGGTTCACAAATTCTCATATGGCGAAACAGTAAACAAACGATGAAATCACAATTGTTGAAACAATGGCTGAAGAATCCGGCAGAAGTTTTTCTTTTCTTCTGTTGATTCAAGTTGATTCAACCGAGCCGTGTTTTTCGCTGTGAAACCACACTAATTTAACATCCCATGCTCCTCCCGGTCTGGTCAGTGTCAAAGCGTCTTTTGGGATCCCGTGTGATGTCATGCTCCGCAGAAAGGCCCGACTGAGGCCTCAACAGAGACGTAGTGGATAAAGACTGCAGAGGATCTCACACACATGCAAGCACAGATGAACAGAAGTGGACATTGAGCTCTCTCTCTCACTCTCTCACTCTCATTCTCTCTCTCTCTCACATACACACACACTCACACACTAAACAGACACAGATCTGCAGTGCTTGAGATCTGTGGGTGACTGCTGTCTCCTATGGTCTTGGCCAGTGTGAGGACTGATAAAGACAGGCAGACTCGGCTTCCAGATCTATTTTAAGGCCACTTTTAGATAAACTCACACAGTGGTCTTGAATTAACAGAGAAACAATGCAGGTGCCTTTGGATTTGATCACAGCTGTGAAGGAACGTTACATCAGATTGTGAACACAGGAGTTCCAGTTGTTCTGTCATCTGTTTTTCTCTATTTAAAGCCATAGCTGTCACATGTATGTGAGCTCCCTCCCCTCGGAAACACCACTGTGCTCATACTGTACACACACTTACTGTTTACACCCAAGTGCTGGACCACATGTGGTAATAATTCTGCCAATCACTCTGTTCCTACACGATGCCCTGGCATCCTCTCCTGGTCACGTTGGTCTGTCTGCTTCAGTTTAAGGTAAAATTACAAAAACCCTGAAACCAAACCAACCCACTCTTTCCCCCTTTTCTTTTTTCCCTCGTCAGGCACAGAAAAAGAAATAAATAGACAAGGACTCCGAGTGCATGTGCGTGAGCTCGCGCGTCTGCGTCCCACCTTCGGGAATGACGACTGCATACATTTGGGAGGGCTTTGTTTCAATAACCATTATCACTTTTGTTTAAAAAACAGTGACCTCATTCCCAGGAGAGAGAAAAAAGGGACATGAAAGGCAGGAAGGAGTGAGTAAGAAGAGGCCGGCGAGATCATTCAGACACAGCAGAGAGTAAAGGAGTGATGCAGAGATGGACTCAGAAGTGTTTTAAAAGCGAAAGAACGGGGTTGAAGTCGGGTTTGTTGATGAAGTCTGTGATTCAGGAAGTACAGATTGTGTTTAAAACCTCAGTGACCGTTTTTTCACCACTGTGACAAACTTTGCCAGGTCCTTTAAATGACATACAAATGAGGAAAAAAAGCACAAGTTGGCAGAATGAGAAGTTATTTTAAAACTGACCTTTTGAGATCACCTGATTAATCAAATGTTAGATTTGTTTGTTTTAACATTGACTTAAGTGTTTTGATTTGTGCTGGATAAGATCATTCCCGTCTTGTTTAGGTAGGAATATACCACACAAAAAACACGTGAGAACTGCCAGAAACAGTCTCACCAAGACAAATTGGGTGCAAATCTAAGATAAGATCTCAGCCCATAGAAAACAGACTGGGTAAAGCAAACAGACCCACAGCACGTCATGCCATCTATAACTGTCTACAGCTCAAGCTCAAGTTTCAGTTTTTCACACACTCTAGAAATGTCCGAGGTGTTGTTAATCTAACAAAGCCTGTGTCTACACCTACGATCATGTCAGAAGCAGGTGTGGATGGTGCGTTAAAAGTTCCTCGTCTGTATTATAGCACTACATTTCCCAGGCCAACCTGCCATGCCTGAGAGTGCTCTCACCACACCCTGTTCAGTACATCACTGTGCACGTGTGTGTTTATATTTGTGGACGCATGTCAACTGGCTTTTGTTCGTAACGTTTCCATCATCCAGATGCCAACGCGTTTCAATAGAGAACCACTTCTGTGCTGACACACAAAGTGTGCATCTGTGTGAAGAACACAGACGGGCTGCACCTAGTATGCATGCATGCGGCGTGTCTTTTATTTGATTTTAACGTTTGAGTAGGCAAAACCTGTCTGGCTCCACTTTATTGGAGGTGACACATATGACGACATTGTGAAACAGAATCGCTTCCTCTTGTAAAACTCCTTCAGATGTGCGTGTGCCTGACTGTGTGCACTTGTATCTGTGTTTGTACAGCAAAGTCTGTGTTTTCAGCTACTAAAATGCTGTTCCTAACAGATGCCAGTCAGCGTCACCTCCAACTGAACCGCTCCTGCGTTTCGACCAGCCCCCAGCTATTCACACATAGAATCACACACACTTGCATACACACAGGAGGAACAATGTATTATTGATTCAGGCTGCCTGGGCGCTTGCTGGTGTAGCTGACGGCGTGTCAGGGCACAGCCCTGGAAACATCGGTCAGTGATCTCACTGGAGTAAGAATAGACCGGGGAGATTAAACACAAATGCACAACTGAGAGCACAGAACAGCCGCAAGGCCATTGATGATTTGAGGGGAGATAAAGAAGAGGTGGCACCCTCCTCCTTTTTGCAATAGATCATTTTGCAGTAATCCATGGATGTTGGGAAATCTGTGAAGGGATACTGTGATATATGGGTACACATTACAACAAAACAGGCCTCAGGAAATCCTGCATTGTACTGAATCACTTAGCTCTTGTTATCATTGCTTGTGCACTACATACAATAAAACAAAAGAGGTGATAGAGATAGAAATGCTGTTATGGCTTTAACTAGACTTAAGACGGGCTCCAATATTCACATGTAGTTGTGTCAAAGAGGCAACACGTTCACTTCATGCAGTCTACAGTATTTACTGCAGGGGCTGGATTGCATTATATTAATTTTATTGTAAGCCCTGCTGTTTTGTTAATTCCTCCTGAATTCCAGAACGAGGGACATTGTAGAAGCAAGTGGAAACAGAACAGAGAAAATGCAACGGCCCATGAAAGCATGCTGTCAGCGTTACGTAAAATCTGATGTATCTCCCAAAAATAATTCATTAGCAGACGATCAGACCGAGGGAGCTAAGAAGACATACAAAAAAGTTTTATAAGCACACAAACCCTGATGACAGAGAGAGAGGCGTATTGAATATTACAGTTAAGTGACTTACACATAAGAAAATATGGAAATATGTTTAAGCTCCGCCACTGGAACCGCACCATGCACTCGGATGTGGTGAGGTATCAAAGCAAAACCAAAATAGCTGTCACCACATAGTATAGCTGCGGAGGCTCACAGACTCCCAGTTACACGGACAGACCAATGACTTTATGGCGTAAAACTTCCTCGGACATGAAACAGAGCGAGGGAAAGACTGACGCACAGCTCCTGACAGTTAACATGCAGCTTGCAAGAGTCACAAATGCAATTGCTAGGAGCAGAAACACACGTCTCCGAGACTGCAAATCATGTTAAGCAGCTGTTGGAAGAGCATCACACACACACACACACACACACACACACACACACACACACACACACACACACACACACACACGTGCAGCACTTCAAATGTTTCCATTTGCTGTGCAGGAGGCACACATATGAAATGTCAGCGTCACACTGTCAGTGTCTTTATTGCATCCACTTACTCTCTGACCCTCACACATTCGAGCTATGGAGAAACATTCCTGTGGCAAAGTGTTTGATACGCTGCCTTAAGATCCTGTTGTTCCTCTGTTATTCGGTGGATTAAGTGACCACCAGTAGCTCCATTGTCTCCATACAGATGATTTCATAAACAAAGTAAAAAGTGTTTCTGCTGTGTGAGGTAAACAACTGATGCAGCATAAACACATTTGCAAAACACTGCGAGGCTCTGACAGCCTCTTAGGTTTCAGTGAGATCAACCTGGATCTTCACAACTCTCAGGAGTTCTCCCAAGGTCAAGCCAAGTCTCAGGAACATAAAAGGCGTGAAATAAAACAGCAGGTTGCTTGTTTAGGAGCCTTAAATTACCTTCGACATTCCAAATCCCCAGAGAAAAGTTTGGAGGGCCTCGGAGTAAAATGAAATTCTGGTTCTCATTCACTTTATGACAGCCGTCTTTCTTTTATTTTTTTTTCCCCCCTCCTATTCTCCCACTCGCCATACGACTCCGACACGTTTCCATGTTGGTGCTTCCAGTTATAGCTGCGGTGTAATCGAGGCTGCAGCCTCACAGGGATGACAGTGACGTGTTTGGAATACCTACATGATACCCCGGTGCACCCTCGCACATGTCCACGCCACTGGTCCAGCAACGGCTGTCCTCAGATCAGCTCTGATGACGTCACATCGTGCGAGCGGTGCCGAGTGGGTGCTTGTGAGGTTGATGTAAGTCCGGGAAAGCTTCAGGTATCACATAAAAAGTACCAAAAATAAATAGCAGGAGTGTCCGCAACATTTTTGATGTTCTGGGAATTTCTTTTCCTTTATTCTGAGAAGTTACAATAAGAGTCGTCACGTGCCTGAAGTGTTCCCCGCTCTTGAGTATTTCACAGCATGACGTCTACTTCTACTTCTACTTCGACCCCTGGTTTAAATATATTTTTAAAGATCCTCACATGTCATGTTCAAGGAACAGGGTGGTAAGATCAGGACAGTGTTGACAACATGAAACTACCGGGGAACAAGAGGCAAAGAGGAAAAGGGGCCAAGCGTACGTGAGGCTGTTTCTGTGGACTGATGTGATTTCTGCTACTAGAAGGCCGTCGGTTCAGATTTACAGAGGTGAAGGACATGAGCCTCCCTCAGGAAGCTTCCAGACATTCACACATCTTCAGTTACTGCACGGTTTACTTAACCTTTAATTTACGTTAGCTCAATGTTTTCCCTGTCATATCACGCTCGGTGTGGTGATGCGCAGAGAGACCACTGGAGTTCCCTCCATTTGTTCCACATGCGTAACTCCTCGTTGCCACGGTGCGGACTCGCTCTCCCGGGTGCATCGCTTAATTTATATCCGTCCAATCATCATCAACGAAAAGACGTGAAAAATTATCCCAGTAAAAACCTGAAATCACCTCAGAGCAAGTCTGACAGTCGGGGATGTGCTCCTCATATGACCTTAAGAGGAACTCGAGCCTGCATGTGGCATCAAGAGTATCAAACACCAGCAGTATCAGATTGATACAAACCCTTATAGACTAAAAACAGCTGTCTTCAGAAGCTCGTGCACGTTGAAAGAGACCACAGTTTTAAGCTCTAGCAACTTAAGTTTCATAGTCTGATAAACAGACACTGAGGCTGTTTTGGATTCCGTCACAGCCGATGACAGAAACCAGAGACTCAGGTTTGGTTATAATTCACCAAAACCACAGTTTGTGTCCGTCACATGGGATCTTACAGTTTCACAGCACAGTCAGCCCAGCTCTGTAATTACCAGCAACTGCACTTCTGCACAGTCTGTGCTGTTTTACCCACTTGGCTGGCTAATAAGAATACATCTCAGACATTAAAAACAGGCATTTTTCAAAAGGAGATGCTAATCTCACAGACTTTCTTCTCCCCTCTTCTCTCCCTCTGTGCAGAGCGTCCAGCGTCCCAAAACCTCCTCCTGTGGCACCAAAGGTAACGTAGCCTGTGCGTGCATGCTTGAGCAGAAAGTTAAGTGCACTTTAGTGCAAGCATGACTATTTATGGATACAACTGAATAATAAAATATTCATGTTTAACTTGGGCAAGACACACCAGGTGAGTGATAGCATCACAAATTGTTTCATTATTTAAAATAAAATCCAGCTTTTATATTTGAGTGTGACCTGGATGCCAGGCAGATATGTAGATTTTGTTCTTACAGAACTAGAAACTTTTGATATGAATAATATGTAGTCAGTCATTCACCTGGTGCGTTCAGTTTTTACACCCTTCTGAAATCATACCAAACACACATTTGTTGCATGCTATTTGATTCTGTTATGATGTCTGCGTTCATTTTTTGACTGTAAATCACAGTTATTATACTGATGCCTCCATAGCAAATTCCAATTATCAATTCAATCCACGTTCATTCACACAATCCTAAACCTTTGGAACCACGACCCATGGCTCGCGAGGCATCAGTATAACGTGTGCTGTGTTGTGATTTGTTTTCCGTTTGTGTTTGCATGCTCTCATCTCGTGCCACTAGGACGACAGATCAGACATCATAAAACCAGTGGCGCTCACCCATCCACCTCCTCCTCCCCAGCCCAACCTCCACTCCTCCAGCCCCTCCACCCCCTACAACAAAGCCCCCAGACCTTATGGAGGCTGTGGTGCAGACCACCACTACCCTCCCTCACAGCCCCCTTATGCTCCTTTCATCCCATCCCCATCCTCCGCCTTCACCCCCGCCTCCTCCTACTCCAGTCCCCCACTTCCTCCTCTTCCTCCTCCTCCACCTCCCGTCTCTTACCCATCCTCTTCCTCCTCCTCCTCCTCCTCGCCCCCTGTCCTCGTGCCACCCCAGCCATCGGTGTATAACACTCCAATTAACCTCTACTCGGCCGAGAACGCGTGTGAGGTGGCCATGGGGCAGAGGCGGGGCCTGTTGGAGAGTCAGGGCGGAGCTTTGCCTCCGCAGTTAAATGGGTGAGTGGAGTCCTCTCCATCCAGTCGACCACAGACTTCCTCCTCCTCGACTTACATCCTTTTTTCTGTCACTTTTGGATGTCTTTTTCATTTCTCGCCTGTCACGATTTATAGGCATTTTGAATCGTTTATTATTGCATTGTTTCTTAGTCACAGTGAAACCAGTGGTGAGTGAATGGAGGGAAAAGAAAACATATGGAGATGCACCTTGTCAGATAAAAATAAGCACATATTCCCTCAATTTGATATATTTACATTACGCTTCGAGGTGATGAAACATTGAATTAACTACTCGACTGTAAACCTATGATGTGTGCACTTACTGCAGTCTCTGTTTACACTACATCAGTGTACAGTTTATGAAACGTCTGCACTGACTTATTTAGCCGGTGTTTTCCGAGCCTGAAATTTTAAAGTTTGTTTATCCTACGCAGCCGGTTGATCGTGCTTGCCAGACCCCGATTGAACTCTTGGAAGAGATTTTCAAGGATCTTCCACATCGTTAAATCGAACCCACATGTCTGTTTGTGTTTATGTAGAGGAGGAAAACATTAAAGAGGGGGCAGACGTCTGTCAGATATATGACACGATTTATCAAGATAAAGCTCGATATGATGCCTCTGTTTGTCAGTGTTGTTTATTGTACTGTTGATTAAGGACAATAATACCATCAGGTATTTATATACTGTGTCTACATTAATTACATATCCAGAAATAATAATTATTCATTGGGGTAATGTATCATATATTTGCTTTGGGAAGCAGAACTGAAACAGAACTGTTGATTTTGATGAACTTCAGATATCATGATTAAAACTTTAATATCATTAAAGATATTGTTACATTTTCTAGGCTAAAAGCTTGAATGGACCCAGATAAGTTCTTTGAAATTTGTTTGTATCAGTACCAAAGTACAAACCAAAAACGAGTCTTTTGGTGCATTTTGTTCAAAGTATACAGTATGTAGTGCCAATACTGTGTTTACAGTGTGGTTACATTCCAGTACAAAAACCTCTTAGTTTGGGTTATGAAAAGATGATATTTTGGCTTTTCGATGTGCTGCCAGAAACATGGCTCCAGTAGTTTTGCAGATGTGCCACCTTGCTGTCTCATCACAAGTGTGGTCATCAGAAATATGCCACGATAGTATTTTATTCTGCTGACAGATCTCTCACCTTAGCTGCCTGTTCCCATCCTTCCACTCCCTCAGTGCCTCTCTTTACATAATTCACACCAGCCCCAACTCCCTGTTTTTATGTCTCAGCCCCAGCTTCTCCAGAGGCATAGTGAGTATAACTGTGCTATGATGCCATGACTAAGCTGCGTATATATAGCCCACATCGGTAACTCAAGCTGTGTGGCATTCTCTTTGCTCTTGTGGCAAATCAGTGAGTCAATATGAGGTTTTGGCTTTGAATCCATGCGGGTCTACGTCGTCTCCTCACAGACTCATAGGGCCTCAACCAGACATCATTTCATTCACTTGTCCCTTTCGCTGTTCATCTCAAAAGAGAAGGGCCCACATGGGTTTTTTGACTTACTGCTTGATGCCCAGTGAAGGAAATATACTCTTGTGACTCATCGTTCTTCAATCATCTTCATGTCCTTTTTTTTTTCTCTTTGGACAATTTGCTAAAGTGGTTTCTCTTTCTGTGAGACTCAGCAGACACCAGTGGTCTGCACAATATAAGCTAATGCTGTGAATCCTTGGTAACACACACACACGCTTTTCATATTCCTCTCCAAATATCACAGATGACATTTAATAGCAGGGTACATTATGAGGCAAAGTCTGGGTCTGTCTTTCATGTTAATGTGGCTTGGACTTGCTCTCTTCTCACACACTCTCATTAATTGTTTCTGAATAAACTTCTTCATACGGTAGTTCATTTGATCACCCACGGTCCACAGTCCAATGTGCCGCTTCAGTTCACTATGATAATCATTTCATCTGATGACTTTGCTCTTCCACTGATCTGCTCCTCTGGTCATTTAACCTGGTGTATGGCAGCATGTGTCCATCCTTGCATCTTGCTCTCTGTGTGCATGCTGTACAGTATGTGAGCTGTGTGGTTTGTTTCAGAAGGGACATCTTCTACTGTAAAATGGCAAATATTCTGACCTGTTTAAATCAACGTTTCACCTCTTTCTCTCTCGCTTTCAACTGTTTTTCTGCTTTGCAGACTGCAGCCTCTCGTCCAGTCACAAAGTTAGTCTATGCAGCACGTCAGATTCTGAGTGTTTGACTGCCTGCCTTTTCACCCTCTGTGCCTGTGCATCTGCTTCGTTGTGGCATCTGCATGCATTTGCTAATGACTTTGCTGCGGCACACCACCCCTGACACCAATGTTTTATTATTCATTCAGCTGAATTTGTTTCTTCATTATGCAAGAGCTGCACAAAAAAAGCTAATTGAGATGAGGGTTTACGAAGTGATACAACATACTGAGACTGCATGATATTTTTTACTTTATTTTGCTCTACTTAACACACACACACCCATACATACAGAGGCCATACTGTCAAATATTTCCAGTACAACTTTAAGCGCGTGACCGTGCTCTCATAGAGCTGTCAACACTCCCACGCCCACATAGCTGCAGCAGTGACAGGAATGTGTTGAGAGACACTCATAAATCAGTGTGCTAGGTGAGTGTGTCGCTGGGTCCTAGTATTTATAGGTGATTTATTGACAACAGGGCCGGAAAAGTCTTCAATGCACTTCTCTGTGTATATGTGCGTGTCTTTGTCCTGGAAGTTGATTTAGTGGCAGCCCATTAGTAACACGCCTGTCAGCGCTCTGTTGCCAAGGAAGACTGCAGATACACACCTTTAATGTCCCTGCAGTCACATAAATGAGGATCGCACATTACATGTCCCAACCATACAGCCCACTCATCAGAGCAGTACTGCATGCTTTTCATCTCAGTTGAGTTAAACTTGTGAAAAATCTCTAAGAAAATCATGCATGTGTATGCCCTTGTAGAAATCTCAGATAACTCAGCAGCACCACCATGTGGTTGAACATAGACCTGACTGCCTGCCGTGATGTCTCCGTGATAATCTTCTGGCTTTGTATTTTGCATGAACTGTAAGCGTTATAAGCTTTGTGAGAGAGATCTCTCTGTGGTCTACTTTCCACTAGTTTATATTCTAAATAGCAACTGTTTAGAAATAAATTGTTTCTTAATGCTTGTATATCTTCCTCTCTTCTTCCTCTTTGACTCCCACTAAAGTGGACCTCAGAGTATTCTGAAGTAAGTCCATGGACAAAATTTCCTGGTCTTTGTAGCTGTAATGTCACTGATTTCATTTATCCTGCAATTTACTATATTTTTGTTTTCTGCTGTCCTTCTCTCATCCTTTGTTGGTTTTAAAGAAAACCTCCACCACCAAGGTATCGGATTGATCAGACATACAGACTAAATTATAACCAATTGTGATGTGAATTTTTTTCTTGGACATCTAATGACACCTGCAGTTATATTATCAAACAGTTTCATTATATTGCCTGAAGTGACTTATATAATGTCAGTACATGTAACTTCAGAATCACTGGTTGAAATTAATATCCTAATAAGACTAAACCTGACTTTGACTTGCAGCCTAACGATGGACACAACAGTTTACATCTGCAGCTATAAATAGTTTTGCAGAATCAAACAAATAAAAACTACAGGAGTTTAGAATACTTCACTGCTAACACCTGAATCCCGTCCTTCCAGAGTTCCCAGAAAACACATTGTGGACACAGACATCCACTTTTACCATGTGCCCACTCATGCTGATGCCAGCAGGAAGCGCATAACGGAGGACACTGAGGACTGGCGCCCTCGCACCGGCACCACTCAGTCCAGGTCTTTCAGGATCCTGGCTCAGATCACTGGCACAGAGAACGGTACCGACTTTAAGACTTCACCGTGACAGTGTTTTCCTAATCATGACACCAGCTGTAGTCTGCGCATACAGTATCTGTGACTGACCTATGACTGTTTTCTCTTTCCCCCCACCAGCTCAACAAGAGGAAGCTGACACGGCAAAGAAGTCAAAGTAAGTGCACGGTGGCGAAAACAGCATAAGACATCATATTCATTGTTCGTCTCTAATACGTCATTTTATGGAGCAACAGAAAATCCGACCATAATATCTATGGCACGATTCTTCCTGTCTAGACAGCAGAGAATGGATCACATTCGAGCCATTAAGTCATAATCCAGACTTCTGTGCGCTGCACACAATGTCCATTCCAGTAGCTCCGAAAGTTCAGAAACTCTCAGAGCTACTGGAATTTTACTTGATTGAGTTGACTTGAAACGCGGTGATGTCAGTGGCTGAAAAGTGCTTTCATCTGTGTTAACCAAAGCGTCACTTTGCGTGACGCCTTTGTGTGCTCTGTGCATTCGGCTGTGGGTGTGACAGCCTTGCTGCGCTGCATGCTGTGTGGTGGACCCTGTGACCGTCACGGCCAGACTGTGGCGCTGTTCTCACCGTGATGCGATCCATTGTCTGTTTGCTGGTCCTGGTGGTTTGTGGTGGTAACATGTGATCGCTGCGTGTTAGTGATCACTGGCGTTAACATGCGGATGTTCCTGTGGATGTCGCTGTGTGTGTGTGTGTGTGGCTTCATTGTTGGATTAATTCATCGTGTTTACACTGACCATGGTTCATGGGCTTCATTTTGACTGCCGCAAGATACGGTTTAGCGTCTCTCTCTGTCATTTTCTATTGTGATAATGACAGCAAAGCAAAGCAAAACTGCCCCATCTTCATCGTCTGTGGATCATCAGCATCCTCTTTGCACACCATCAAGCTTCCCTTGTGGCATGGCTCACGCTGTATCTGGAGATGGCCGATCAGTAATTTCCCTAAATTCTTCTTTTGTCTCTCCTCTGGTGTGTTTTTCTCCTCTTTTCCTCTCTTTCTACGATGGCAGAGCGAACAAGACCACCACTCGGTTGGTGATTGGCCCTAAGTACAACGAGCTGAGAGACTGGCACCACGGAGTGTCTGCTCGCACCCTCAATGTCCAGTAGACCCTGTGTGTGTGTGTGTGTGTGTGGGAAAAGAGAGAGAGAGAGAGTCTGTGTCCTGTGGTTGTAATTGTCTCCCTAGGTATGTGTGTACCATATTGGTTTAACTTCTGTAAATCCATTTGAAGCGTTTTGGCAGGATGGGAATAAAGGAAATAAATCAAATAAGGCTAAAGTGAGAGCTCACAACCCCAGTGTCTCTTTAGCTGTGTGTGTATGTGTATGTGTGTGTGAGCATGTGTTAGTCAGAGTGCGTCTTCTATATCTCTAAGTGTTGCTCACATGCTCAACCACACCACCGATTCCAGCTGTAACATGCATCATAGATATGTCGATTCTCAGTTTAACAGTGTGCGTCATTACACATGAATTTAACAATTACACATTTAAACATTTTTGTGTGATTCCCTCGTTCTTTGCAGTGAAAATCAACAGCATACAACTCACTGAATATCATATTTACGATAAATCATTGAGCCAAAAAAACGTTATAGGGTCTATTCAGTTATAATGGACAAATTAAAGCTGTGCAGTAGCATCTCTGCCTCTTTCAGTCTTCACCAAGATGCCTTCACTGTTGTGTACAGAAGGTCCCATGGTAAAGACTAAAGGCGGCTGGAGATGACCTGCTGAGAGTTGTCGAGACAACGTCTCACCAATCATTCTGCCTTCATTCTTAAACATGAAAGTAATTTAAGGTGTTATTCAAAGAAATTCAGTCCTGGAAGACTGCAATACAGAAAACATACAGTAGAGAAGCACTGACAGCACCGCCTGTAAATGTTATGAGAATGCTGGCTAAAGGGGAAACTGTCGTTTGGAGTAGATCAAATCTGAGACTGAAAATGGTCACTGTGTCCTTGTTTTGTGTGAGAGTGCATCCAATGTATTAGAGAGGCCTTTATGTCCCTTCATGTTATTTCGGACTGTTGTACTGGGTGAAGGAAGAGACCTCAAACCTATTTGAAGAGCTTTAACAGCTTGTTTACATCTGTTGTATCTGCTAGCAATGGAACTGTGTTAGAGACACACTGTCTTGAGATTTGGTGGCGTGAGAAGATAATAACTTGAGGAAAGTGTATGTAGAGTATATATATAACCAAATGCTCCTTTGCTACTGTGTCTAGCTGGGACGTAGCACCGCAGATTGGTGCTGTGGGACGTTTCTATGGTATTTGCAAGTGAGGGAGGCTCATTTCAGCAGGCAGGTTGTGTAACTATGATGGTGTGCAAAGTGACTGTATAAATGCTCTGAATCACTTGCAATGCAAAGGTAATGTTTTTAGGCCCTATGTAAAATATTCTCAAGTGCCTAAACATTCATTTACCCCATGTTTACTTATTGCAGATTATGTCAACTCTGATCGTAGCTTCTGCTCTGTAGATCAACACATTATGAAAACAGCTGAACACCTAGTGCCTGAAAATGTCTCTTGAGTTTTGAGTTTGAAAAACATATTATATACATATATTCCATATTGTAGCTAATAAAGTGATGCCATTTTTTTCTTGTTTCCCTCTGTCTCTTTCTCTGGTGTCCCTTTTCTTTCCTTCTTTTCTCCTCTACATCCTTAGTTCCTCTGCTTTTTTCTCTTCTAGTTTTCCCATTGACAGTGGGGAGGTCAGGTATAAATAATAATCCAAACCTACACCACCTGTTGTTTCACCCACCTCACCTGCTATGTCAGTTATTACCACGGCACTAACCACTTAATAAATAAAACTGTAGACACAAACAGATCTGTGTTGTTGCCACTGGAACTAATGAACCTTTACAAGCCTGAAAAGAAAAAAAAAGCGTGTAAGTTAACAACTGTTAACTTTAGATTTAATACACTGGGAATTTGCCAACAATTACACCTATTCAAGACATTTTAACAGTTCCTTTAGCAATCTAAATTGTACAATACAATACTTTTACACTCTGCTATCTGTTGTCTGCCAGTGACAGATCACCAACCCATCAATCCTCTGAGCCAGTAGGGCTTTCACCTTCATCATCCAGAGAGCTGAATGATGCAGAGTCTTATGACATGATCACACATCAACCACAGTCACGGTCTGCAGGCTCGTCAGCCAATCAGCAACCGACAAGGAAGGACGCTACCAGCCCCAGCTATGATCTTACTTCCAGACCTGACAGTGTCCTAGAGAGCAAAGAGTCCAGTGCTGCAGCGCTTCACTCAGTCGCCCTCCAGGTGCCATACTCAAGATCTGTGGACGTTTTTTATCAAACGCAGAATTTGTTTAAGAAGAACTATCTATTAGCTCCGGTGCTGCTGCCTTTATCATATACTGGATCAAACCTGAGTTCTTTTAGTGCCCAGAGGCCAGCTTCCTGCTTACCTGTGCTCAGTGTGTTATCGGCTCAAGGACTGTGCTTGTCACACGGTAGTGAGTCTTCATTTGCTGAAAACGAAGCACCAGTAGATTCGTCTGAACTTGTTCATAGACCAGATGCTTCTGATAATACAGCTGCAGAGCCACCAAGCTGTCACCAGCCCAGAGCTGAAAGGTATACTGAGTTGGTTGTGTGAAAGCTTATATTATTTCCCTAAAATGCCTGATAAGTTCAGGTAAAATGATCACTGGTTTCAATGTTTTCGGTCTAGCGATTGCCCTGTTTTGCCACAAGAGGGCAACATAAGCACAACAAAACTGGAGTGCAGCACCTGTTTGAGCCATCAAGACGGCGACGACTGCAGATTATACAGAGAGGCTGAGGAGCCAGTGAAGATATCGCACACTCGGGTTGAGATTTCCCCTCAACACAGGTGCTGACAGCAATACCAATAACTCGATACATGTGATGCACCCTTTTCAGCGTCACCTTGTTGAAATATGTCAAATGTCCAATCTCTGCTGCCTGTCCGTCTCCTGTCCTCTCAGTTTCCCACCCCGAGTCAGTACTCCTCTGCCTCACGTGTCAGCGTCTCGCCATGTGCTTTCCACCAAACCTGTGAGGTAAACTAGGAGTCAAACCACGGCAGTGACTGAAACAATTAATTTCAAGCCAGTTCAGTCCTGCTTAGTTCTGCTGTTGTGTGTTGGTGTCGTCTGTTTTGTGTATCCGTCAACAGGCGTGAGCTGCTGTCAAGTCCTCTGGACTTCCTGCCCAGATCAGCTCCCTGCCCCCCTCCTCTCACCCCCAGTGCCCCCAAACAGCTCTCACGACACATATATACTGAACACACTAGTCCAGGCCAGGACAGGTGAACCAGAGTGTGCTCTAACCTTTATTTTAGGCCTTGAAGTCACTTGCTTTGAGTCCTCTCTCATAATTGACACCTTGGTTCCACACTGTGATTTCTTGTCCACTCTCTGCCTCCGCTCCCCCTCAATGTGCCGTCACCCTCATCAGAGCAGCCACTCAGCGCGGTCCTCCAGAGAGGGCAGTATCTCAGTCCTTATTGGATGCGCTGCTCATCACTCCAATCACTGAAGCTCCGCCACTGCGCTTGAGGAAAAAGAAGAAGCGCCGCAGCGTCAGTGAGCTGCAGCTGCCCAAGAACAAGAGGTAGACAGGGCAGACCTGGACAAAGCTACTGCCAAACTCAAAGTGCTCTAAATGGTCGAAATGTTCTTAGGTGCTATTTTTAGTTGAAGCTGATTTATTGCAATTGATAATTAATTTAATATTAAACATTTATTTACCTACAGTTTTGTCCAGGTCTAAGTCCAGGAAAGCATGATGATTATGTAATCATCTACTTACAACTAATCTAATAAGTGTGTGGACTCAATCACTATAGCAGTGTCATGTGATGCATGGGGCTCAGCACCAGCAGAACTGCAAACATGCAAGTGAACTTTATGTTAGGAAATGTTTGTGGCACAGTTTGACTGACGTTAACATAATAGATAAAGGTTCGGAAGAACTCATTGACGTATCATAACAAACCAAGTCATCCCCAGAAATAACAACCTCAGAAATAACATACGGAAAGAAAAGATAAACAAAACAAAACATCATTCAGCAGATAGTGGATCGAAACAGCCTCAGACATAATCAGAGCAGCAGCAAACACCCACATCATAACCAGGAAAATATTACATCCTCTGCCTCTGTTGCCTTCGTCAGGGATGAGTGGGGGGTCTGTCTTAACAAATTAAAGAAATGGGCCTCATGTTTCCCCACATACTGGAGCAGCCAATTATTGACAGTTTGACATAAGAAAATAAGGGATGTTTCTAATCCAGCAGATGCTGTTTATTTATACGTAATTACTATTTATCCTCTAGCTAATGGGGTGGCAAAGCTAAAACAACAGTTTTTTGGATTTAGTGAGGAAAGACAGTAGTAGAAACCCCCAAACAGTGAACTAAGAGCAACAGGCATATATTTCTTCCCAAAATTCCTTTTACAGGGTGTTAAAAAATACCATGTCCAATAGTTATGTATAGAAGGGGAAATTCAGATTGTGTAAAAGGTTTGTAGGAGATAACAGATTACACAAAAAGTTGCAGATATATCATCATAGTTATAGCCAAATGGGCCTTGTTGTAATAGGTGTGGTGTACTACTCGCACACACCCGCACAAATAGAATAACTACATACCTGTTTTAAAATCTCTGTCCAGTCTTACTCAGATATACTCCCTGTTCGTCCTCCCACAGTGGCTTTATAGTGTTAAGAGGTTCTGGACTTAAAAGGGATTGTAAATATATGAAATTTGGAGTTTATGAGTTGGATTTGGTGTCAGAAATCCACCCAAAGCTGAGTCATTGGGTAAATAGGGAAACTTCGGGAAATGGTTGATGAAGTTACTTTAAGGACCAGTCAGAATCTGAAGATATGTTGCCTGGGTAGTCAAAATCTGTCTGAAAGTTTCTGAAAAGAAGCAAGGACAATATCAATGTACAAGTCCATACAATTATTGATGCCGAGAGTTGCTTACAAGGGAAGGAGGGAAAAGCTTGTGGTGCGTAAATCGAAAGCAATCTGACAGTAACTTTCCTGGGTTAGGTAGTAATGGAAGAATTAATAAAGATGTGCAATAAAGCTTTCAGAGTCACTGAACTGGTGGAGTTTATCCCATGACCAGCCACACTGGGAAAGGATCAACGAGCTCTTACCAATATTTAAGAATCCTAACAATGGTGGCCCAATAATAAAACCTTTGGACTTGTTAAGGCCAGTCCTCCAAGCAGGTAGGGCCTTGGAAAGTATTCTTCACGCAACCTAGAGACCTTCTTATTCTGGATAAATTCCTAAATCAGCCTCAGTCTTGCTATTTTTAACATATATATATATATGCACCAACCCCCAAGTTCATTGAATGTCATTCCTGGCAGGAGAGTCAGGAGAGTTTGGTCAGACGTGGGCAGCACCAAAAAACCCGGCCCATATGTCTCAGTGGAGACGACTCAACCAGCTATGACATTCTGTGGTCACTGTGAAACAACTTGGCAGCGTCTCACAGAGATCATTCAGCGGCTGATGGACACAACTGTACACGCTTAGACCGTGAAGTATGAACAGTGCGTGTGCATGTGCATCTGCGTGGGCGTCTGCATGGGTGGACGTCTTTGTCATCGTGTGCGGGTGCATGTGTGTGCGAATGCACACGCATGCATGGCAAAGTGTGGTTGGATTGAATCACAGTGCTGAATTATAGACCATCTGTTGTGTGGTGCAGAGAGCTGCTGGACAGCAGTCAGCTATGTTAATGGACCATTTGTTAAATGTTCAAACGAAACCAGCGCATTTATGAGATGCATAATACAAGGTCTCACTTGCAGCCACAGCGCACAAGGGGTTACTTTACATGTGTAAACAGTTGCAGGATGGAAAATGTTCTCGGTTTTATCGTCCTCGCAAAATACCTGCAAATAAAAACTCTTGTAATGAGTCAATGCTCTAAATATTTGTTATGCATGATACAGACAACAGAGATGTAGAAGAAAACATGTTGTTTACTTTATCAATGCAAACAGAATATGGCAAATAAAGACAAATATGAATGTTTTCCTCCTATCCCTCTTTAATTATCTTTTTGGTTAACAAGGTTCACATGTGACCCAATGCCTCCAGATGGTCAGCATGAACCAGCCACTATCGAATCAAACAGCCAGACCTCCATTAATCAACCAATCACAGTCTCAGAGAATACAATTAAGTTGCGGTGTAATTTGCCTGATTGGTGGAGAATATTAATGAGCTGAGCCTTAATTGACTGTAATGAAAGGAGGCTCGGGGAGCATCTTACTTCCTGCTCGACTTGTCACCTGTTGTTAGCCAATTAGCTTAGCTAATGTGAATGAATGTTGCACTGCTTTCATCTGGCTAATTTGAGTAGATGGTACTGTAGTCTTTATCTCGCGCAGTATAATGTCTTAATGGTATGATGAGGATGGCGTCTCACTGTTCTTTAAATCCAGACAATGCTGTTTCCGCTTCGGTCTAAGAGTTATCGTAAATCTTATTTATCTGAGCGCTTTGTTGTAATTCGCCAAATTGCCCATCAGGATCTTCAAACTGGTACCAAAGCTTATGTTGACATCCTGATCATGTAATTGGAAATTATTGCAGGGGGTTCATTCTTTTCCTCTTCTCTCATTTTGTAAAAAGAGATTAGGAGCTGAAAAATAAATACACACACACAAATATACACAGACAGTTTTGAAGCCGGAATATATGCATGTCTAATTTCTTCTTTTGCTCACCTTAAACCATTAAGTAGTATTTCATCTGTGGATCAAATGTTTAAAAACAGGCGCCTTTTTGAGCTGTGATCCCCCTTTGTGTTGTAAAATACATTAAAATGTGTGGCTATCTCCAAATTCAAAGTAAACCTGTAATGACAAAATAATCAGCAAAGCAGGTCAAGCTGTTGTGTTTTGTGTTTATGTCATAAGGATTAACCATTATCACATTTTGTTTAATTTATTTTTCTGTGGTTGTGTTACCTATTAGCCACCTGCTGTCAACATAGCATCCAAAGACTTTAAATGGCTCATTTGCTCAAAGCCACCGTCCACAGTGAAGTCATGAGGGAAGGCACGCAAACTCACATTTGCTTTAAGCGCACATAGGCTGAAGACGCTGTGACCTAGTGTTCGCCGTGATCAACTTTTGAGAACAGAGAGGGAGTGAAATCAAAGCTCCCACAATTAGAGCGCGAGTCAGCAGGCTTTGAAGTTAATCCCACCTGATTAATTATGAGCCTTTTTTGGATGCTCGTTCCAACATTTTCCAGCAGATATAATTATTGCAGACCTGGAGCAAATTAATGTACACATGAAACAGAACTACAACCAGGGGTGGACTTAGTTATATTCTACACAAAATTATTTCCAAGTTAGAATGGGGCCAAATATAACATAACTTCACCTTCTTTGTTCAAATAACTGTCTGTACAGCTTTTCCTCAGCCTATAGACGTAAGAAGTGAAGTGTGTGCTGCGTCGTCTGTATGGAGATGTTCTGCAAGGGTCTCTTTTCCTTAGAAAGTATTTAGATCAGGGCTAAAGCAAGAATCAGTACTAACAGCCCACTGTTTGTGCTCTAACCTCTCTGTGTATATTCTTCTACAGTGTGTATATTAATCAGATGCCTTTTTTAACCATTTATCCATTCGGTTCTCTAGTATTGTCTAACTCCCTTTGTTTGAACATAACCAGTGCTAAACATTACTCATGGTTATGATGGATGAGAATGCCGTGAGGTGTCTGATCATTTTGTGCTTGTTACTTATTTCCAAGCTTCATTTCTGAATTCTGTGATATTTTTTTCCTCAAATCAAAGGGTGTCTTGGCATCAGTCTGCCACTGAAGAGGGAGACCCTTTTTTCTCCTCTCCTGTCAATGCTGTCTATGTCTTTAGGTAAATTCAAACTCTGCTCTCCTTGTCTCATGCCCCCCTTTCCAGTCCTATCAAGTGCTTAGTTTGGAACTGGTTTCCTTTGCCAGTGAACTGGGTCTGGCCCTGACAAACTGGTTCCAGAGTAGCATCACTTCTTTATTGGGTCAGCAGTAAGAACAGAAGTATTCAGTGATGTAATGACGTGGCTCTCAAATGATGGAGAACCAACTTAGTAGTAGCAAGTAGCTCAATCAGCACTGGAACCCTTTTGGAAGAAAAGGTGTAAGGGTGAGTTGTGTGTCATAGCTCACTCAGGAAGGTCGTAGATGGGACTCCCGGGTGATGAACCCACCTCTCTGTGAGGCACATTTGATGCTATGGCTGTTCAAGTGTGCGCACGAGGTCACAGATCGTGTCACAGCATCAACTGATGTTGAGCCAGCACACACACAAGTGTGACATTGTTCCTCCGTCTGTCCCTCTGCCTCTCTCCTCCTCGACTCACGTCTCATTGCCCGATTTTATCTCTCTCACTTCTACGCTTTCACTCTTCCTTTGTCACGCACAAAACTCAGACAGGCACAACTCTATGTAACTATGGCTGCAGTTGCCATAACACTTGTCTCCCATGAGCCTCCTAACAGCCAGGCACAGGGGGAAGACAGCAGTGATCCAACTGTTGGCACTGGACGCTGCTATGCATTATGGGTGTAATACGTCTGGGGAGAGATTGTTGGGCCCACCCAAGATCCTCAGCTGGTGCTGATGAACACACACATGCTTAAACACACACACACACGCACGCACATGCACAGTCTTGATGTTACTCATGGAGACATTATTCATTTTGCAACAGTTTAAAAGGCGGCGGAAAGATTTAAGACCCTGGTTGAAAAGATGACACACTTTGCACCGCAGTCATCTATCTGCATGACAGAGACACAGAATATAAATTTCAAAGCCCGTTTTTTGTTCTTTGGACACATGAAGACAACACGCAGAGAACATTCCACTTCAGGAGCGAGTGCGTTACCCTCCGAGGGACGGCTCGACCTGCAGGTGTCAGATTTTATTGCCCCGGGGTTGCACTAACGGTCAAAACAATGCCAAGGATATTACATGTTTACATTTCTGCAGAGACGAAATGTGCCGCGGTGGGAGAATATGAACCAAACACCTATCATAGCCCTGTACTAGACTCTGTTTATTTTGTCTGAGGAGCTGAGAAATACCCCTGTTTTCATGAGGTCATTTTCTCAACTTCATCACTTGTATTAGCGCTCTGGCATCGTTGGATGTGATCTCTTAAAATTACTCAGCCTTTGACCCAAATGTGGAATTCAGTTTTATTTCTCTGGGCCCATGAAAACTGACAGTGCTGCCAGGGGACGTATTCAGTTTGTCTTTACACAACCTCAGTGACGCATACAAACCAAAACCAGAAGATGTTTGAAAAGACAAGTAGCAAATGTTAACTTTTTTTGTAAACTGTGTTTATATACACAGTTGTTGTGGCTCAAAATGTGGTCAAGCTTGCATGAAACCTTTGTCCATGTCTTCTCTCCATCATCTCCGCTGCGTGTCAGCAGCACATCTGGAGCAGACACATACAGTATTACACTCTGTCAATTACTCACCGTTAAGTCATTGGAATTGATATTCTGGCATTGGTTTTGAATGGGTGCGGCCAATTATTAGTGCTGTGCAAACATACTCGTCTCCTATCCGTCATCAGGCTGGTGGCCTGGTCTCTGCTCTGCTGTGAAAGGCACGGGCAGCATTTTTGTGTACGGTAGAACCAGAAAATGCGGCGTAAGTGAAGTATTGTGCCGTTGAGACTGTAGCTGCATGCTGTGTTTTGGTTGGTACCATATTTGTCTGCGCTCTGTCAACATGCAGGTAGCCTGGAATCTGTCTCATTGTATTTTGACAGGACTTGAAAAATGAGACTGTGCTAGCATTTTTTTTCTTGTTTTCTGAAAGTGAGCTCCCACAGATATTGTGCCTGGTGTCGTAATTTTGCATTACATGAATAAACACAATGAAACATGTATTTGGATGTATATTTGTATTGTAAGACATGCATATTTAGTTTATTCTACATTATGTTGTCCCTCTGCACAGTGAATATGAAGAGGAGCCAGAACTCAACAGCCATCAGTCTGCAGTTGTCAAGACAATGATCAAAGGACCTGCTGCAGCCCCGGGTAAATACCACTGGGAGTCGTCCCCCTCCTGATAGCAGCACATCTAAAATTATCTTTCATTTGTTTTTTTACACATTCACAATGAGCACTGTTTATTTCCCAATCAATTTTTTTCATTCTGTGTAAAATATGTTTTATGGGCCTGGGACCAGGCCACACTGAGCATGTCTGCTAATAACCCAGGGAAATAACATTTCTACCCCTGTGAATGCATATGAATGAATACAGTGAACGATATGTGTATAATGTGGTTTCAGTGACCAAAATACATCTTAAAAGGTTTTTTGTTCGGGTAGACGCAGACAGGAAATAGGGTGAGAGTGGGAGCTCGACATGGCCCAGAGGTCGCCAGCTGGAATCTAACCGGTGATGCTTGCAACCATGCGGCATGAGCTGTACCTGTTGGGCTACCGAGGCGCTCCATGAAATCCATTTTTGCTGCATTAAATCGGAGGAATAGAGCATTACTGGCACAGTCCGTGGCCAAATCCAACAAAAGGATATCTGTTGGGCTGAATAGGAGCCGCTCATGCTGCAGCCACGGAGCTGTATTTTTTCTTCATTAAATTAACTGGCAGCGTATAATCACACGAAGGTGCCTGCACTGTTTTCTTAGCATAAGCCACGGCGAGCTCATACATGCCTGAAATTCAGAGTCCCCTAAATAGATTCTACAAAATAAACTCTCATTTATGAATTGAACTAAATCTTCTCCCGAGTATGTATTTTGATTGATTAATAATTTCCCCCCTACAGCTAAGAATACTTGGTTCCAAATCCAAGCATAATGTATAAGTGATTTACTGCTGTTGGACTGAATATTGTTGCAGCCGGTTAGTTAGCGAGGGGAAAGAGGCTTATTTTCCATGCTTGGAGCGTGACATATGTTGTGAAATAGGTCATTGCAGACTTTCTTTTTTCTTTTCTCGTCTTTTTCCTCTGCGGAAGCCCATTAAGCAGGCGAGAAGGCCACGCGCTGCCTGTGGTGCCTCGTTCAGTCACTCGCGTTGCAGTTCCACTCTTTTAGAAAGATAATATTTACTGAAGGGACCTGTCGGGAGTTATGAATAAAGTTTCAGAGGCGGGCCACGGCGCTGCAGTATAATGCCTGCCCTCTATCTGCTCTGGGCCCACAGAGTATCTGCTCTGCAAGTTGCACAGTTCATCATGTGCCTGAAAAAATTAGATTTCTGCCAGTTTATTAGTGTCTATTTATGAAACAACCTGTGCTTCAGCATCTGCCCCGTCCTGTCTGCGAGCACAAGACATCTCCTCTCCCTCGGTCCTCTCTCTGATGTAACTGCCACTCAACAGCCATCGTAAATGCAGTCACTCGCCTGGGGACCCCGGCTCATGAAAATGTACTGCGAGCCGTATAGGAGCAGTCGGCCACTGACCCATTTTCTATCCTGAGCTGCAGTCAGGGGACACAGGCCCTCAGTCACTCCCATGATGCAAATGCCCACTGTAAAACAACTTGGCATGGTGTTAAAGTTTCAAATCCATGCACAGGCATACACACACACACACACACACACACACACACACACACACACACACATTGACTATTGTTGTTACTTGACTAAGTGCTACCCACTTGCCGCTTCACCTTCAGTGTATCTTACGATGTGCATGCTGGTGTGATTAATATCAGCTTCACTAATAGTTTCAAAGTATAAAATCACTTGACCTTAAACTGTAATTTCTTTACATCTATCAAATGAATGCCTTTTCTATTTATATGATAGACGCTCCTAAACAGTCATGTAACAAGCAAGCTTTTATGTCACTAACATCTTCAAGCTGCAATTTATCCTCTGCCATTGACTGTCAATCACAACAATGTGTATAGTGGCAGTGTGAAGTCAGTTTGGGAAAGGGGGTCACCAATGATGAACCCTCTGGCTACCTCCACTTTTTTGTTGAAAATGAAAAATCTGAAAATCCACTCAAGATCACCTTCTGCTGCTTCAGCATTTAGCATCGCAGAACCAGATGTTTCCCTCAGGAGCCGGTAGAAAACAAAAGCACATCTAAAAGAGAGGGTATACTGGACCTCATACCATCAGTGCCCAGGAACATGACTCCAGATGACTTCTATTTCTGCTAGATGTGTGAATAATCTCTTGTTTATGAGCGAGTTTCCGAAGCTTGAAAGGCGATGGTATTACACAGCTTGACAATTTGTTTCTGCCGCCCTCACGTGGCGAGTCAGTTATTGCATGTTTAACTCTTTCTTTATAATCACTGTCAAAATAAATACCCGAGAACTAAGCCCTGCCCTGACAGACTCACTTCAATGTGAAATGTAATGGAAAATTGGAGCCCCAAAAGTAGCCCCTGTCGCCCCATGCACACACATACAAAAACACATCTCCATCCACTGTGTGGAGATCAAAGGCCAGAGCTGCATGTTTAGCCAGGTGCTGGGGTTTTAGCTCAGGGAATGTCTCAGTGTGTATGTGTGTGTATGGGGGTCATGTGTATGCATGCACACATGCCATAGGAATGCGTTGAAGGTGGGGTAAAAGTTTGCTTGAAGATTGATGTGGTGGATCCGTGGTTGTGACAGCGGTAGACAGCCAGCTTAATGCTCTGCCATGACACCTGCTGGTTGCAGAGACAAAGAGGGTGGAGGTCACATAACTCACACACCTGAGAAGAAAACACAAACGCCCACATGCAGACACCGCTCATCCTGTCTGGTGCCACAAGCGTGTTGTTTTCTTTTTTCTGTTCCTTTCAACCATCTCAGCCTCTTTGTTTCTTAACCCACCCTTCAAACCTCTCATCGATGTCCCACAGGTCACCCCTCACAGATCGGTTTGATCACCCCGTCTTTCGCTATGAAAGGGAATGGAAGCGCCAGTGTGCCGAGAGGTCCTGTCCCATCCCGACCGAAGCCTCAGCCCCACCCTAAAGATGAGGACACTGTTGTCCAGATGGCAGAGCACATCCCTGCTGGGACCCGAACGCCCATGTGTGCTCACTGCAACATGGTCATTAGGTGAGGAACAAGTACGGCAGCATGTAAGGCCATTTATCAGTGTAGCTTTCCTCCAGACAGCTAAATCGACAGAATCCTGTGCAACGATCATTCGACAAATGCGGGTCTACAGTGTGGGGAAATGATTAATGCAAAATCAATCAGCACAATTAACTAGAAGGAGAGACTCTCAGTAAAATGTGAGAAAAAAAAACGTGAACTGGCTTACACAGTGCTAAATTCTTTTACATTGAACCTATTTACTACTGGTACAGTGAAAGGGAGGATATCTCATTGTCTGTACAAGCATCTAATTTTACGCAAGCAACTTTACACAGGAAAGGAATATATGTTCAGTTCTTAATTATTCAGTGTCCCTTCACTTGAAACCATCTCGGGTAAATAATCTGTGTATGAAACTGTAGAACTACAATGAGCTGACTGTAGTGTAGATAAGGATGAGGGGAATTAAGTGTCCCTGGTAGTGGACTGAACTGTGGAGTGACATCAAGATTGCACTGATTGCACACACACACACACAATCTTCTCATCTCAGTACCAATACATTATCCTGTTATCCTGTTTTCACTCTCCCATTTGGAGATCAGGGTTATGATTGATACTTGCTTCACTCTAAAAGTCATGTTTTAAGGACATTACAGTGGAATGTGCTCAAAATACTGAATCATATCCTTTTAAAAGATGTAACGCAAGACAACATTAAGAACAAAGAGGCGTAAAAAAATGTAGTTTTTAGCTTTCTATTCCACCAGGTGTGGTTTGGATTTTACATCTTCCTCCTCTTCCTGTTTCACCTGTTTCCTGACTGACCCGAGCGTTATCTACCAACTTGTGCCACCTAATATTACATGTCACTGAGGATAGGGTAGCTCACACAGTGTTGGCTGTCAGTCTTGGGCCACTACTTTCAGATAAGCACAGCTATTGTGTGGAGTGAATTAGTCTCAAGATGTTTTCCCACTAACCCAAATCATTAGAGCCAACATGCTGTCTGTGTGGGAGCTGAGGCTGGCTGTCAAAGAACAGCTTTAATGACACTAGCTTTAGGTTTTAATGAACGTAATTGCTTGGAAATATCAACCCACACTGTTCAAACACTTGACTCATTATTAGACACAATTATCAAATAATTCTTAATCTGTTCCGTTGTGATCAATTTAATGCTTATTGAGCATGGTCAAATATTAGATCAGAGTGAGATAAAAATCAGAGACAAATCATAGTGTTTGCGGTTAGCCTTTTTCTCCTCACTTTTATTTTTGGAGGCACAGAGGATCTTTTGTAACTTCGGGCAAGGTCCAAAAGTTGATTTCCTCTCATCCTTTTGCTTTTGCATGTGTGTGTGTGTGTGTTTTTCCCCCAGAGGGCCATTTCTGGTAGCAATGGGGAAGTCATGGCACAAGGAGGAATTTAACTGTGCCCACTGCCGAACATCCCTGGCAGATACCGGCTTTGTGGAAGAACAGGGAGCCGTCTACTGTGAACACTGCTACGAGGAGTTCTTTGCGCCGACTTGCAGCCGCTGCCAGGCCAAGATACTGGGGGTGAGTTTTGTTATGTGTGTGTGTGTGTGTGTATTGAGAGAGAGAGAGGCTGGGTTTTGCAAGTGAGCGTTTTGTTGCTTTGCATAATCATCAGTTAGGACTAATTAAATTGAGTACTTTGTGCAGTGCCAAGAAAAAGCTACATTTGCATAACAGCACGGGGCAAGATACAATCTTAGCATTAACTCACTGTCATGTGCAGCTGGCCTTGACATTGTGTGTGTGTGTGTGTGTGTGTGTGTGTGTGTGTGTGGCTGTTGTTTTCAAGCTCCACCACCTGTTGCTCTGAGATCCAAGGCATAAGACCACTTCTGTGTGGCACACATACCAACGTCTGACTGTTATTATATGGATTTTTATGTTCCTCACTTTTTTCTTTACCTCCTCTAAAATTTGCCTTCATAGCAGTCTCTATGAAAGAATGCCGTCCATCCATTAGATTAAACCTGGGTGAGGGGATTGAAGTGGGGGCGTTTGGATCCATAAAGAAGTTCAAGGGCCAACACTAAACGATCACATGCAGCACCTCTTATGTTCAGATTTCACTTCAAATGTAAAAGCTTTGTGAATTACAGGAGGTTATCTCTCAGTCTACAAGATGACACTACAGATGTTGTTGCTAGTGAGTTCTATAGCTCCCAGTTGCGGATAAATATCAGATTACGGTCAGATTATCCTTCAATTTCATGTGCCAGTGCTTTATAATCTCACTTTGCATTATTACTGAATACTGTAGCTCCAACACCAAACATGCAGGACACATGGAAAGAAAGCCACAGTGTGAGGGACGTGCTGCAGTAAGCACCTCTGACATGCAGGAATGCAGCATATATTCATGTGTTAAGGGAATTAGTCTCAGAGGCCGTCAGGCTGTAGGTGTTGCATGAACTCGTGGAGTGTCAAGAAGCTGAGATCTGTGCTCTTGTACCGACTCTGACATTCATCCCTCACGTGTTCTAACCTCTTTAGCCTCAATCCCTTTCAACCCTCTATTTCTCACACATCTTCAACCAGCTTACGGCTTCTTATTAACCTGTTTTCTCACTACCTCTCCTATAATCCCTCATTTCACTCCAACCCACCGGCCTTCCACTGATTCCCTGTCCTGTCTCGTTCTCACACTTTAAGGGTGGGAAAGAAAGCAGTTTGTCTATTTTAAGCCGGGTCATGTGGCCCTGCAAGAAAAAGAAGAGAAAAAAACTATAATTGAAATGTGACATGAGAAATGGACAAACTGTAGGGAAGGCTGTGAAATACTGACATGTGTGAAATGGGACTAAAAGTGGAGTTTTGTTGATAAATTACACGCACAGCAATTTCACAAAAAACTGACCCAGCAAACAAGCTTACATGGTTGTGTCCCGCTTAAAGCCGCCGTGTCCACTTCCCTGATACTGTGACCGACACACACACACACACACCTATAAAAGACCTGAGTAAATACATTGTTTTCTTGTGCCCACAGGAGGTAATAAACGCCCTCAAACAGACGTGGCATGTCTACTGCTTCTTGTGCGCCTGCTGTCAGCAGCCAATCAGAAACAACACCTTCCACCTGGAGGACGGAGAGCCGTACTGTGAACAAGGTGAGCTGTGAACAATGCGCTGATTGGACACGCCGGTCATGCTGATTGAGATGGTGAAGGAAACACAGCATTCTGTGAATACAAAAGAAAGGTCTCACTGTTTGGACCTGGCTCTTATTTGTGTTTTCCCGCCCCTTGCTGTGTTGTCTCTGAAAAGACTTCTACAGTTTGTTCGGGACCGGCTGCCACGGCTGCGAGTTCCCCGTCGAGGCCGGCGACAAGTTCCTGGAAGCGCTCGGTTACACCTGGCACGACACCTGCTTCGTCTGCGCGGTGAGTGAACACTTCCCATCACTCATCACCTGACAGCCTCCCATCCTTTCTGCTGCGAGAGCAAAACTACTGTGCTTCCCGAGCAAAGAGCAAAACCCAGCGACCGCCCATTCCAACGCTAAATTATTAAACAATACTGAAGTATTGATGTTTCCATAACACATCTTGAGGCACATTTGAAGTAACGCGAAGTAACTCTAAAAAGCTTTTGCCTTTGCCAGAGATCATTTTAGCTCTTTTCAAAGAAGCATTAATAAGATTAATGCAAGATGAAAACACCTTTTGTGAATATGTCCTGATGCACTAAACATTTAACCCACATGACCCACAAGAATAGTAGCGAACAGTCATCTGCTCACTGCAGCCATGTGTTATGCAGCCTTTAGACTCCCCCACCCCTTCTGATGAAACTTCACTCACCCTACATTAGATAATGGAAACGTGCGTCATTTTTTCCATATTAAAGACATTTGCTTCAAACTTTTTTGTCAGTTAGATAGACACACTGTTACACATGGTAAACATAGAAGCTCAAAGCTAAATTCTAGACCATTTGTCAACTGGGTGGATCTTATATTGTAAAAGCTTAAACATTTTGGTGAGCTTATGGGTTTTATTTAATGCCAGGGGGGGGCTATAACTGCAATCATGTTTAGAGCAAAACAATGAGGAGTATTTCCTTTTGTACACTGTTTTCGTATATGTGAGCATCTCTGGTGTCTCCCCTCAGGTTTGCTGCACCAGTCTTGAAGGTCAGACCTTCTACTCCAAGAAGGGCAAACCTCTTTGCAAGAAGCATGCTAACACATTGAAGATATGAACTCTGGACTTTCCTGGGTTTTCTTATCCGGCCATCCTCTCTCGGGCCGGTGTGGTGGGAAAGCTTCTTAGTAGCGGTTAGTTCATGTGACAGTAAAACTCAAGCAACACTCGCACAAGCCTGGTGGCTCCTGCAGCTCAGGATGAGAGAAACACACTCGGGTCCCAGATCCTCCGTGAACCATGATCTCCTCTTATCACAGGATTTCTGCCATTAGCAGCAAGTCAGCTACTTTTTCCTTTTTGTTTTTTTACCAGAGACATAACCAAATAAACTGATTTTCATCCAGATTTTATTTGTTTAAGTAGTTTATATCTGCAGTTCCTGTTTCTTCCAACTGTCGATATTAAGATAGTGATGAGAGCGGCTGTTAAGACTCCAAAAACCTGGTACATCGCACAATAACTAAGACAGTACCTTAAATATACATATATATTCATACCCAGACTATATGATCTCAGAGAGGATAGACAGTTATTTTCTATGCAGGTTGTTATTTTTCAGGTGTGTCTATAGCTTTATTCAAATTTATGTGATCAGCAGCGATCAAGACAGGTTCAACAGAAAGTATTAGCCATCCAGTGTCAAGTGTCAAACTTTTGTTGTTTGTTCTTTGCTTTTTGTACAAATGTGGAAACACAACGTCTGAAATATCAAAATCTGTACCGTTGTTTTAGTTGTTTGTAATGCAGCTGTACTGGGGTGTCTCCAGTGATGGTCAAAGCTATTCAATCAGTCTTTCGAGTTATTCCGTCTTTGTCTGTATGTTATGTTTTTTATTTTCTATATGTTGTGTGAAACATTGAAAAAAGTTTCCAAATCAAACGTCACATTTAGTTATCTGAATCTGTGACAGAGAGGCACTGGTTGGTCTTGATTTTATGGAGGACAGTATTTGAACCGTATATCGAGTCACATACAGTACAAACAAAATATGTATGCACAGAACACAAAGCCTTTACTCTGCGCTGTGTACTTGTGTAATTCCACTTGCTTTCACTTATTGACAATGACATAGATTTCACAGAAATGTGTTTTCTGGGTGCCATTCATACTTTTGTTTTTATTATATTGATTTATTATGTATGTTACAATACTTGCATTAATTTATGGTTGATTCAGTCCTCCATACGCCTCATAAAAGTGCTCTCTCTGGCTTGACCCCCAGGTCAAACATAGATAATATAATCCTTTTGTAGTTATCTGTATATTTTATTTTGTTTATGGAGAGAAGAAATGTCTTATCAGGCAGTATGTATTTAACTGTTTGGGTGATGGATGGGGAGTTGTCTCTTCTGTGTTTTTACTATCTTGTGTGACCGTCCTCTGGCTGTCCCAGTACTTAAGCAACACTTTTACTTAAAACAGAACCAATAACAGCAAAACTCACCCAAATTCATTTAATCTAATCATCATCACACACAACTGAGAATAAACATTGTGGGGAAAAACTAATAATTCTGTCCTACAAAACTACAATTGGATGTATTCAAGTCAGCTTTGTCCAATAAATGATCTGCTTTTGAAAGCCCTGAGAGAAATATTCTGTGTTTCTTTATGTTTGCTTTCTTTTCTGTCCATGTAATATTATCTTACCACACTAAACTTCCTGTATTATTGCTTCAGAAACCACATGGCAATATAGAAGAGTCTGGCATAAGCAGTGTGAAATGCAGATTTCAACGCATGTCTCTGGCATGCCGAGAAAGGTCAAAGTTGACACAGAGAGAAACAGAGCTGACGCTGACGCTGAATGTGAATGTGACTGAGCGAGGACGCATGTTTCTCCTTGACAGCAAGAATCTAAAGAGAATCAAGCAGCTGTTTGCTCCAAACTGTGAGACAACAAAAACACTCTTCTTCCACAAAACTGTGTTTGCCTGAGTAGGCAACAACTATCTTTCACACAGACACAAACAATGGAAAGCACTGTGCGGCAGACAGAGTGAGATTATTATACAAATATTTTTATCACAGACAAATATGCAAACCCGGGCCACGCGATGGCTCTGTGAATGAGGCTGCTGCCTCACAGCAAGACGGTCCCACGTTTTACTTCAGGTTGGACTGAGACTCTTTCTAAGTGGAGTAAGTCTAAGTGCATGTATGAGGGTTTTCTTGGTTGACAAACATGTATGTTTAGGTGGACTGGAGACCTGTCCAGTGTATTCTATGTGTCTTTGCTCTTTGTGCGCTGGAGATAGGCCATAGCAGATGCAATTATGCTGCAATAATGTTTAGATACTGTACATAGAACGGGAACGCAACTCTTAAAGCAGAGCAGCGAAGGTTTAAGATTGATCAAACAGGTATTTCCATTTTTGCCTTTTAACTAACTTTTGGTGACGCGTTTGGGAGTGGGAGCCTTCGGAATAACTGTGATAGACAGGTATGCTCAAAGCAAAAGCAAAACACTGGACATGTTGGGTTTTAAAGCAGTCACAAAAATCGATAGGTCCATTTCAAATAACAGGCCGGGCCCGCTGACTTCCTGCCACTTTACTCCCAGGCTACAAGTGAATTTATTACTGTTGGTGAGGAGGCTGTTTTAGTTGTTTATTATTTATTAGACACCAAGAGGAAGAGTGGAGTGGTGCTGGTACACAGCTGAGAGGGTCACCCAGCCCAGGGTCTGAGAGAACAGTGTGGGAAGGAGGGAAAGAGATGAGAGGAGAAAGGAGAGTGGGGCGGTGGGTAAGTAGAGAAGGAAGGAGTGAGTGAGAGAGAGAGAGAGAGAGAGAGAGAGAGGCAGTGAGAGTGAGAAAGAGAGGGCGAAAGAAGTAGAGGAAGAGCGGAGAGAAAAGGAAGGAGAAGGGGTGAGAGAGAGAGAGAAAGAGAGAGAGAGAGAGGAGGGAGTGAAAGAGGAGAGAAAGAAGGAAGGAAGGAGGGAGGGAGAAAAGCTACAACTGCAGCTGGGCAGCAGCCAGGTTCGCATCTGGAGCCGCAGCGCCGAGAGCGACGACTTTTCCTCCGCATCAACACAAGAAAACAGAAACATCAGAGGGTGAGTGGAGCCCAGGTGGAGGCTGCGGACTATCTCTCTCTCTCTGGGCTCGTCACCTCTGCGCTGTGTATGCCTGTGTGTGTGTGTGTGTGTGTGTGTGTGTGTGTGTGTGTGTGTGTGTGTGTGTGTGTGTGTGTGTGTGTGGCCTCTGACAGGCGACATCGCTCTTTTTGTTTGCGAGGTGTTGACATTGTGGCGCACGTGCAATTCACTCGTTTACTGCGCGAGAGCTAAGCGCGAGCGAGCCGCGAGAGACAACACAGTTGGCAAGCGGTCTGTGGTTTGACTTACCAACAGCAGTTAAGGTGTTCTGAGTTTACGAGGTAACTTTTGTATAGTTAGAGGCCACAAAACCACAAGGATAGTGATTTTGTGTGTATTTGATGAAAAACAACACTTTGCAGCTGGGGTCTTTCCAAGTACATTTTGCTGCGAAGCGCTGTACTTTTCTTTTCCTGAGTGCTTCTTCTGCAACTGTCAGTGATATTTGCATCGTTCCCAGCAGCATCACTGTTTCCTGTATTTGATCACTTGATTTTAAGGGAGTTATTGCAGTTATCTGTGTCTGAATGTTAAAATAAGAATACCAGTAGCTTATATAGAGCTATTTATTATTCAAAGATCACAGGATCAGGCATCAGCCTCAGTATGTGCAAAAACATCCAATCCTTAAAAACCATTGTGTGTGTTTGGAAAAATGTCCAAAATGTGAGTGAGCATAACTCTTACTAAGACTTTTGAGGGGCCTAGATGTTTAGTTGCTGAAATTAGTGCAAAAGTATGTGCATCTGGTTTAGAGACCAGCAATCCTGCCCTGTCACATTTTTATGAATTATAGTAATGGCTGTAATTGTATAAATAGGAGCTATTTGTTGCAAATAAAATACATCCACAGAGATCACATGTTTTTGGATCGAAACATAGAACGAAAATTGTAAAAACTTAATAACATCAGCCATATTTTATGGACCTTAGAGCGTGAGAGCTCAGACAAATTCACTCATGTCATGTAGACAACTATTACTCTCGCAGATTTCAGTTTATTTGCAGGAAATCTGTATTTTGATTTCTTCTAATGCCACTCGTGATCCTGTTGTGCCTCGTTTTACATGGTTGCAGTCAGAAAGAGCTGAAACTCCTCCCTGTCTGGATTTTTTTATAGTTCAGAGACACAGTATTCAAGCTGTAGTAGCCACGACCTTTAATTTTTGAGACCCAGTGAAGTGAGCCCCCTTCTTCAAGGGCTCAACTGAAAGAAAATGAACCTCAACACAGCCTCCAGCGCTGACTTACCCATAGCCTTGTATTCCCCATACACCCCACTTACACACACACACACACACACACACACACACATAGGCATGCACAGTATTCAGCTCTCACTCCGGGTCCAGTAACCAGGTCCAGGTGGTTGTCAGTGTGGGTTATGACAAGAGTATGTCTGGATGTGTGTGCATGAGCACGCATGTGTAAATGTATATCCAGATGGCACAACACTGCAGCTCCAAATCTTACCTCACCTCATCTGAGGGGTCCGGGGGCAGCAACACCGGGGACCGATGCAGGAAAACACTCAGCAAATATGAATGAGAGAAGCAGAGGTCCAGATGTGTTTGTCCGTGTGTGTGTGCGCGTGTGTGTGTGTGTGTGTGCGTGTGTGTGTGCACTTTTCCTTGTTTGTCAATCTGATAAGTGTATGCAGTTGCTGGGACACTGTTGGGAAAAGCAACTTTTATGCGCTCATGACCACATCACGCAAATCTCAGCAAAATTCTCAATTGGCTGTGTAATTAAGTTTCACATAGCAGCTGTAAACAGAAAACTTCCAGAGTTTCTGTTCAAGTGCGTGTCAGTGAGAGGGAGAGAAAGAGAGAGAGAGGCAGCAATGGGAGAAGGAGAAAGAGAGAGAGAGAGAGCACAGTTTAAACACTTCACAGCTTCAGCCTCCTCGTGATGTGAGACGAGGTGTCTGACACCGACTGCGGGAAATTCGGATCACATTGCTGCAGCTCAGACGGCATGCCAAGAATAGCAAATTTGCCGAAAACAAACTCAATTTCTATCCGTCTGTCTGGAGAGAAGATGAGTGCCGCGCAGCGGAGAAAAGACAGGCAGAGATGTAGTCAAAAGGACACATTTACAAGCTCAATGGCCCCGTGCAGCAATATTCAGTCTGTATCAAATGTCATATAAAGTCTGACAGATTTACTCAGAGTAGACTTAAGGTCAAAATGAGAATACAGCTAAATAACACAGAAATTTCGACCAACTCTGTTAACATTTCCCCATGTATCGGCACCACTAGTTTATTTAAGGCAGTTTTTTGTAGGATGTGGAGTTGTTAGAGAGTTTACAGTGGCAGCTAGATTGGATGTAACAGAAGCGTTTGTTGAAAGAAATGTTAAAACCACGAGCGCTGGCAGCTTTTTCAGCGAGAACAAAGGCAGAAAATGTCGAGGTTTGGAAGATTTTTTAAGAAATGTGTCATGCTCTTAACCTCTTTTCCATCTGATCCTGTTATGGCTGACCGCCAGATCCTGCTGCCTTTTATGCCTCTCCACTTACAGTACAGGACCCAACCTTATTTACATTAGAAAAACGTAACCGCCTTGAGTGCTGGCATACGATTATAGTGTGCATACAACTCCTGCGCGGTCAAACGTATCTGAAGAAATGTAGATCAGAGAAGAGCGTGCAAAGATGATAAAAACAATCATTCACATGAACCCGAGGACAGTTTGCCAGTGTTGTGCTTCTCCAACTTCCAATTTCCCCTACTTAGAGATGGAGTTGATAACAATCAAAAGGAGAGATAAGAGCTCTGAGCCTGAAGCCTTCTCCCCATAGATCTCACTCTCTTTCTTAATTGCAGTGTCAGGGTGATTTATAGAAAGGTTCCAGCATTAATCTTTCGAGAACGTCTTTCAAATTCCTAAAATCTCAGAGTCATGTCAATAAACCGATCTGAAACACGTCCCTCGTTCTGTTCTCTGTCGAGGATGGGGCTGCTCGCTAAAGTGCTGCCATCTCCTTGCAGCTGGAACTTCTCAGCCCCTGTGTAAAATGTTAGATTTAGACCATTACGCACTCTCAGTTAGGACTTAACTAATCTGCGCTAAGATATGGCCAATTGCTTTCCTTAAAAACTTCCTCCTGCTGC
Source organism: Karalla daura (assembly GCA_029224185.1). NCBI lineage: Eukaryota > Metazoa > Chordata > Actinopteri > Chaetodontiformes > Leiognathidae > Karalla > Karalla daura. The sequence goes on from CM055192.1 coordinate 15,094,645, forward strand.
TTCACAATAAAACCCTCGCTAGAGGACATGTTCTGTGTGCAGTGCTGAGCTTCCGTAAACAGTGTGATTCCACTCTTTTATTCTTTCATCTACTCATGGTTGCAGCCGCATGGTTTTCTGCTAGTGATTCTTTGTAAGTCGCTTTGGATAAAAGCGTCTGCTAAATGCATAAATGTAAATGTAAATGTAAATGTTTTCTCTTTTCTTAATCAACATGTTTTTGATTACTTGTTTGTCATGTACGCAGTCCAAAATGAAGGAAAGGAATATAGAAGTTACAATAGATGTGTACTACTGTACAACAACGCTACAACGTACAATTGCTCTAAAGTTAGGAACCATAAAGGCTTTATATTGACGATATAGACAAATGTGCATGATACTGGTGACTTGTCCCGGGTGTATTGTCTGCCCTCACCCAATATGTGCACTGCTTACAGTATAGGCACCAGCAGGCACCAGCTGTGACACCATTAAGGGACAAAGCGGGTGGAATAATGGATGAATGAATGGATGTTTACTGAAAGAGGATCCACGGAGTCATTGTGATGATTCCTTTGTCAACTCCATGGTGAGTTGTGGTTGTACAATCACACTTCTCATATGCTTATATTAAGAAAACAATAATGAACAATAATATATCAGCTGTGTAAACTGTATATCCCTTTAAGATGGAAACACATTTCACTCCATCACCACTGGCATCAATTGTGGCCTCCTTCACTCCCAAGATTTCTATCTCCGCCGTCTTTGAAAACTTGTTGCTTTCTGCTCTTTAAGTTAATCCATACATCTCAGAGTGACACTGCTTTAAAGTACATGCCCCAGGAGTCGATACGATTTAAGGAATGTGATTGACTAAGCGGAGTTGTGAGTGTGCAAGTCTGTGTCTCTGTGCGCATGAGGGATCGTTGTGTTCACACACATGGATCCCATCGGCTCTTCCTTTGTTGTGCTCTGAAGCTGGGATGAGTTAAAAATTCGACCCTTTGCTTTTTAGATGGAAATTGTGATCTATAGCCTGTGCTGCATTTGACATGATCAAACAAATGCGCGCTGACACACGTGTGCACACAAAGCTCAAACACATTGTTTTTTTCTGCATATCGCCCTGCAACAATATGCATCGCATCAGTGGGATTAGATATGCTAATTTAATTGACTTAAAAAAAAACATATATTCAAGAATTCCTACAGAAACACATAATTTCAATATGCTCCTTTTTTAGACCTGCAAGGTATGTATGTACCTGTAGAGCACAGTACCTAAGATAAAATGCAACAAATTTAGGTGAAAAAAAAAATTATGAATGTTATACATGGATTTGTAAATTTCTGGGATTTTAAGTAACCTGAAGTGACCATTATGTTGTCCCTTGCCATTTAAGTTAAGTAGTGGGAGCAGTAATTAGTTCCTGAAAAAGTGACCAGTGTGTCCGTGTACATTTGTCACAAATAGACGAGCGGCAGAGGAGAGATAGGATCTGACAGGATATTTGCCTACTGGGCTGATGGAGCCGATGATGAGGAAGACTCTGATAGAGGCTCAGCCATTACTTGTGTGTGTATGTGTGTGCGTGCCAGAGAGAGAGACGAATAAGAGAAAACACAGAAGCTGTGGTTGTGTGCATGTGCCACTTTTCTCCTTTTTTTCCTGTGCATCAGTCAGTATATGTTGCATTTTTGTGTGTGTATGTGTGTGTGTGTGTGTGAGAGAGAGAGACAGAAATGAGTAATGACTTTGCATGTCGTGCATCGTAGGGCAGGTCAAGGAATGTGCACGTGTGCGATAGCGTTGGTTTTTGTGTATCATCCAGTATCTTCAGTGTAATGCACATAGGGTGCATTTACGTTCACGTCTGTTCTTATCACTCTTATCATTTCAGAACTAGATCATGCGGCCGCACAGTCTCATTATCCTAATCTTCAGCTCCATTACTCCCCTGCTCCCCCTCAGGGTGGACATTTAAATACACAACCGCTCCTGATCTCAGGATGGAGTTATTCTGTCCCACTGCTCTATAATTCACATAGGACATGCGGTTCAGCCACTCCTCCCCGGTGTTCCCCTTTTTCTTCCGTGAGTGATGTGACAAAGAGTTGGCATCGGCGGCGAAACAATACTTGAAATGTTCCAGCCCCTCTGACAGCTCCAGGACCCAAAGGGAGAACATAGTAATCAGCAAATTACTATGACGAAGTATGTGGCTAAAGTAAAGGTGCTGGCGCTGACACTGCGCCCAGAGCTGCATCGGATGATGGTATAAAACATCTTCAGATTATGATTTATTAGCCAGACTAATAGCCCGCTGAATCAGTTGAGGCCTGCGTCCCACAGGGCGGATGTTAAACCCACTACCAGCCAGCTTCTGATCTCATGATCAGACTTTTTTTTTTCCTCGCTGCTCTCTAATTCACACCGGTTGCACAGCACAGCCACTCCCCTGCAGTTTCTCTGCTCTTTGTTTTTTTGGCCTCTTCACCCTTTACGTACTGTACGAGCAGCAAGCCTGTCATTCTCTCTGATCCCTCAATGCTGTTCAGTAGCTCAAACATTTTATCTTTCTACAAATATCTGTATAAAACGAACACGTAGTGTTAAGGACTGATTAAAAAAAGCAGTGTATCGGTGATGGGAAAAGCCCCCCGATCACAAACACAAACCGGTCGAGCCCTAGGGATGTTTAACTCGTGCAGCGTTGCGCTTTGAACTGCGAGGCTGTTCTTTATTTGGTGAACCAGGACTCGCTGTTCTTGTGTTTGGTTTGGGCTCATTCCTAACTGAAGTAATCACCGGGCCTGTTGTTCCCTCAAAGGAGGGGGGGGGGGGGGCAGGCGAATGATGGAGTGATGAGTGGGGGACTAAAGAAAGAGGGAGGAAAAGATAACCATCTGGATCCACTTTGGTGCAATTTCATCCCTCTTGCCCTCCAAACCCAAGAGCCCCAATTTTCTATGGTGCCTCCTTTGAGGTGCCATTCCATCAGCGAGGGGAGAAATATTTGCCTACGAGCAAGTGTCATTGTTCAGTCTCAGGCTTTCACCTCTTGGTCCAGACGTTCCCTCACTGCTCAAAACCTTTATTGGGGCGTCTCCGTGCAGAGCTGGCGGCCTCGATTTCAATTTTCACGGTAGTTTGAACGAAAAATGGAAAGACAAGCAAAGTCACTCATCAGTTGCCGAGGGAGAGAGAGAGAGAGAGAGAGAGGGAGAGGGTTATTAATTTTTTCCAAGAATGTCTGAGAGGATAAAGGTCAAGCTAGCTTCCTGTTTTTAAAAGCTGACAGACGCTCAGTGTTTCACAGCAAAGCAGATGATCTGACCACCTATGCACACACACACACACACACACGTTGTCGATAGTTAACACTCTTAAGGGTGTGAAGAAGTAAACACACATGAAGAGGCTTGTGACTCACAGGGTGAGGTGGGGAAAAAAGAAATTGCAACTTTGCCAGAGTTCAAAATGTCATGGGTTTCCCTCTCTGTCACCTACATAGTCTTTATCACTTGAGTCTGCGGTGATGGATGGCCTTCTGTGATTCATGTGGATGTGTTTATGGCTATAATACGTGTAATCAGAGTGAGGAGCCACTGGTTGTTGCTTTGTCTTTTTGTTTCTAAAAGCCTCCATCTGCCGCCGCAGAAGCAGTGACGTGCGTCACATCAACGATGCCCCTGCTGACATCGCTTCCACATTGCCCGCGCAGGCACCACCTTCCCAGGAGACTTAAATTCATGATGGGCTCCTCAATGTGTTCTCCAAAGTCATTATTCTGGAGTAACTAAATCTGATCGGCACCAAATCGAATTTTGGCCCCAGTGATGCCGACTCTGATGCATGTGAAATCAAATCTCGAGGGGGCCTGTTTCTTCACTCACACATCCGATGGATTTATACACATCCATGTCCTGGGGTAATTACAGTGTGAAGCAGGCCTGTGGGAGTCTTTGTGCTGTGTCCTGTGTAATGCTCATGGAGTCGGTTTATTGATAGGTGCGGCCGGGGGGGAGGAGGAAGAATAGGAGGAGGAGGAGGAGGAGGAGGAGGGGGGGGGCTGCACTGATCACTGACATCTGCTGGTGAGGTGAACACGATCGGGTTATTTATGATGCAGTCTGATGCAAAGTTTATTTAGAGCGGGGGCTGGGGGAAGCCTTTATCCGATCAAGGGCCGTTTTCATTTTTATAGCATCCTCCGAGGGTCCTACCGAGTTACCGAGCGCATACATCACTCCAACGCGCCGCTTCTGTTGCTGCCTCTCCGCCGGGGAGGGTGGTGAGGATGTCGACGGTCGCTGCAGGCAGGGGGTCAGCTGGTCCGGGGTGAACTGAATCCTTGTGCAAAGCGCTTTTAAAAGCTGCTCTGGAGCTCTGTGATTTTTCTGCGATTGTCCGGTCCGGCGCTGAGCGGCGTAGCCAATACATTCACTTTCCCTTTGTTTGCTTTTCATGGCCCGGGCTTTGGCCGAATGCCTAACGGAGGTTTACACACTCACCAGTGTGTTCACATGTTGCAGGCTTTTGTCCTGGCTTAGTAGTGAAATTGCCTTTTTTTCCAGTTGCCACGGCTTTAATTTCACTTCAAATGATTTCACGTTTGAAAGCGGAGACGGCGAGCAGCTGGCAGCAGCTTGGGGATTAAATCATCGGAGTTATGGAGAATTTCCATGACACGATTTGATAAGATGATTTATAAAATAGAAAGAAGCAACATCAGCTGTGCGAAATCAGGCCGAGAAAGGAATCAAGCGAGAGCAAGAAGGAGTCCAAGAAGGACCAGCTGTCCCCGACAGGCTGCTGTAGGTTCCCAACCAAACGGCATCAAACGGATGCTCACGCCACACACACACACACACACACACACACACAGACTGGAAACACTGGCACGATAATATGACCTCATGCCGGAGCCACAATTAAGATATCACTGATTTCGTCTTTGAAAATATGGTCTGCTTAATTATTTCATGTCGCCGCCATCCTAGACACGTTGGAGCTGCCTCCCCTACTTTGGAAATTCTTCATCTTCCTCTGGAGTTTCTTGTAGCTCTCACACGCCGGGACGTTCAAAACATCCTCCTGCAGTCACACGTGTGCAGCCAGCGTCTCCGGGGTTCACGTTCATAAGCAAACAGGTGTGTGTGCGTGCGTGCATACACGCAAACTCGCACCACATGCTCTGCAGTTTTATATTCAATGTGATACGCTGGGAGCGGTGTTTTTACAAGTCGAAACCCTTGAACCGTGTCCACTCAGCTTCCTGTTGGGAGGAGGGATGAAAAAATAAAAACATGCACCTACCCTGCAGTGGTACCGAGCTACAGCCACATTAGCTGCACCTCTGTGCTCCACGTTAAGCCGCGGATGGGAGCAGATAGTTGCGGGAACCGATGGAGGGGCTTATAAAAGTAGAAAAGCCGACATGTCGCCACAATTTTTGTAATTACTGCAGTTACATTTAATTCCGGGCAGACATACGGACACAAAGTTGTTATAGTTGTGCCAAATGTAGGAACGCAAAACAATCTCAGCGGGCTTGAACCACCATTTTTCCATCTTATTCAGCAGTTGGTCAGTGTGTTTCATTTCCCGTTTACAGCATCAGTTTGCAGAGGTAAAAGGCAGACAGCTTAGCGATATCTCCAAACACAGACCTAGACTGAGCTCAGGAGGTCGACTTGATGGACATCAGCAGCTTTGTGCATGGATCCTGTGACTCTTACCTGCCAGAGGTTTTCTTCAAACCCAGTGGAAATGAGAACAAGTGTCAAGTGAGCCTCAATCCCAATGTGATGGAGAGGCAAAATAGTTCATTGTTTGCTCTCTAAACCTGCACCGTGCAACTCGTGTTGCAACATGACAGGCACAGTGATCAAGGAATTGATAGTGTGTGTGTGTGTGTGTGTGTGTGCACTCCCCTCACAGGCATCTGTTGCAGGTTTCAGGCACATGTTGGAGGATTAAGGAATTAGTTGTAACAAATAACCTCATATGTACACACACACACACACACACACACACACACACACACACACACACGTACACCCACATACACACAAACGTACACACCCATGTCTGCATGCACTCAAGTTCACCACACAGTACCCCCCACAATTAGACCTCAGACCGCTGTAGACATATGTTCTTATAATCTCGTAGGTCTTCCTTCCTTCCTCCTTTCACCTCTGCTCTCTCCTTTTGAATTGCGTGACATTTGCGCTAACAGAAAGTTATCTTAGCAACAAGAAAAGCTCAGAGCCTCAGTGTCGGCCTCTCAGTAGGAAGAGATAAGGTAATAGGACGAGGGGAAGCCAAGATGTCAGAGACTCCCCTTTGTAAAGGGGAAACACAGTAAAGAACACTAAGCTTTCCACCGTTGCCACTGGGTTCAGGTTCTAGCTAATCAACGGTGCACACAGCCGTGACTGTTCTGTTCCAGGGGACTGGAGATGGAAGCAGGGGAGGTGGGGGGAGGAGAGGGGAGGAGAGGGGAGGAGAGGGGAGGAGGCGGAGGACAGGATGAGGGTCCTGCCTGAAATGGGGGCATAAGGGTGGAAGTAGGGAGAGCGTGTGTGCTGGTTGTTTGATTGAGGTATGCGTGTTAAAGACCCTCTCCGACTTGTCTTTTCTTTTCTTTTGCTGAACCTCTGTGTGTGTGTGTGTGTGTGTGTGTGTGTGTGTTGATTCGACGTGTAGATGAACAAATTATGTCAGGGTACCAAGTCACTTAATAGCGGTGAGTTAAGTGAGTTGTGTTTCTGAGGCTGTGCTATAATCACTATCAGATGTCTGGGTGGAGGAGAGGGACACAGGGAAAGAGAAAGAGACCTAGTGTATGGGTGTGTGTATGTGCGTGTGTGGGTGTGTGTGTAAATGAGAGGAAAGAAAGAATGGAAAGAACATACAAAAAGGGAAAAATGATATGGCCGCTGTATGAGAGAAGAATGGTAATATACTCGTGTTATATGTGCGAAACCTACAAAACCTCCTTTTGCTTCAAGCATTTTTCAACTCAACTCTAACCTGACTTTTGCATCTATGCTCTCTGAGTTTTGGCGCCTCCGCTCTACATTTTACATTTTAAGCCTGAAGTATGTCAAACATGCTCCGTCAAAGTGCTGCTGATTGGCATCATGGAGAAACGTGTGGGTGGCATGTTTAGTTTAGCTGCATATAAAGGTGTGCTGCAGCAATTGGGTGTGCAGGCTCCGCTTGTATTCGGCGAGGCCGCGTCCTAATCATTGTCAGATGGCGGACAGAGTCCTCGCGTCTGGAGACATTTACGAGGCCTGTGGCCGCCTGGAGGGAGGAAGCGGAGGGGCGGTGGATTGGGGGGGGGGCATCCACCCAGCGAGCCTGTCCTTTGTTGTCTGAGAACGTGTGAGGTGGAATACTGGGGCCGAATTAACGGTTTTGTCGGGGCTCCGCCGATGTTAAAATGTTGTTTTCGATTGCTAGTTCGGTTTGAAGTGCCCTCGTGTTTTGATCGGTGAACGGAGGACGAAGGCACTTGACTGTGACAGGACGCCGATGCCAGTTGACAGAGGCTCGAGGCACTACATGTGTTTCGCCTCATCAGTGTCATTTGTTTTTGTAAATATGTATTTATTCTGAATTTGGGGCATGTTTCTAACAAAAAACAGCAAAAGTTTGTCTGTATAAAGCAGTGCAAACCAGCTTTTTAATCATCAGCCACAGTGAAAGGCAGAACAAAGTTAGTCCAAATTTTGTCTGAAACTTCAGAATAATTGCATCTGAATTGCATGAAATACTCTCATCCAAACTTAAAATCGATGCAGCCGAGAAAACAGGCTAAGTGGCATATCAGACAGACCATTGCCGTCTTGTCTCAAGCATCTTACATTACATTATCTTACAACTTCGTTTCTGCTTATTGGATTTGATTCCAACACAAAAGCTAAAGTATTTGACCTATTTTCCATTTCTGTGAGGGAATTGGGTTGATAAGAGACAATAAGGGAGACAAAAAATAATCACACCTTCAGTGCGCAGATTTCGTGAACTGCCATAGTTGACTGTTATGCCACTGATGCTTCATGCAAGGTATTACTTCCAACAATATTCTCAGTCAAAGCAATTCATCTTGGTATAGTTATATGTCACCTCTTATGCAGAATCACCTTTCACAATGCTGTCAGTGACGAGGCCTCTGTATCTGTAATACTGTCTGTATCTGTAATACTGCAATAAGCGGATCCAAGGTAGACGCTCAATTTTAGTGCACATACACAGGGGGGAGGAAACTTCTCTCTGCTGACAAGTCCCCTATGATCTGACCTTCAGCTCTTCGCAGTTCTGCAAATCAACCATTGCCACGTCAGACCCACTTGGCAAAGCAAATACTTTGTGGAATTTGTCTGCTGCCTGGTCTGTTTCAACAGCCAGGAGTGGGTTTGAGACAAATGCAGCTCCACGATGTCTAACTGACCAAAACACAGCCTCACAGCTCAGGCTAAACTCCTCGTCTTTGGCGGCCTTCAACATTTCCTCCGGGTAGTGAATGTCTATCCACCTCCACCTCTTTAGATCTCTTTAAATGTGTCGTCCAAACACCGTGCTCGTCCTTGAACTCGTTCACCGCCCTCGTCACGCTGGACAGGTGTCTGTCTTTTCCCCCGGAGCTCCTCGATGGACGGTTCGGTTATTCTGCATCATCTGACACATCATCTGACAACTCCTCGTGCTCCTCGTTCCTCGTTGACAGACAAGTCTTTATCTCAGGCAGAAAGTCAACAAACCGCAGCAGCGCTTTGCTGCGACCCAACCACTGGACATCAACTGGGACACAACTGTAAAAGCAGCACCAGCACCACACATGACCGGAGAGATGCAAAAAGAAACTCCTCTCCTCACTTTTGGATGGAAACTGTGCTTTCCGTGTTTTGGGTGCGCTACATTACCTTTTGCAATGTCTTACCGTCTTGTCTCTTGCCCATAAGCCTATCTTAATGTTCACTTTATTGCGGCACTGATGCATTATTTTGAGAAGCTTCCTCACAAATCCAAGAGATCAACAGTTGACTGAGACTGATGGGCTTATGACCACATGGGTATAGGATGGTCGTAAAGGATCTGTATCCTTTTGGTCGGGGGCACTTTGCGAGAAGCGCAAAAATGAAACCGTGAGGGCCGTTGCTCATGGCTTAATGAATGTGGTGGGTCACGAGTGCAGGTTAGAGACCGGTTTGTACAATGGCCCTCGGTGTAAAAAGACCACATACTCCCTGCTGCTGCTTGTTTCCCCCGTCGGTCACCCCTGGTCTCACTTGGCTCACGCAGTGGGAATATTTCCCTCTGCCAGTGATGTTAATGCTCGAAAATTTGTAAATGTTCTACTGCGAGGAGCCTGACTCAGCTGCACATGTTGTTTGACATCTTGTCATTTCCGAAACTGGCAAAAGGACAACTTCAAAATTTGGGCTCTTGCTCGGAAAGTACGAAAACAATTCCTCCGGGTGAAGTTTAGTTTCTGTTTTGAGGTTTTAATAAAACTGGCACTGGCGCAGATATGTGAAGGTCTGTATTGGGTAGAGGCACGTGAAGGACATCAAATAAAACAAACGGAATACTGCACGTGCAGCTGGTAAAACAATGAATGCCTTAAAAGACTGACTAAAATGGGCCATATTGAAATACCCACACTGTGGAGGGCATTTAGAAATTTCCATCGTCTTTATTTTACTTCCAAGAAGTTTGAAGAAATGCACGTGGTCAAGAAGTTTCTGTGTTGTCCTGTTATTTTGTGCTATGCTGCTCTACGACTGTTTTTTTTTTTTTACTGCTTTCCTGGAAACCGTCCCATAATCTGCACTAATCTATTTACGTAGACAAAGTGCACATGATTTATTAGGAAATTCATTAACTCTGCACAAGAGGCTTGTACGTTCTCAAATACACCAAACAGTGTAGTAGTTTTTCCTCTTCTTCACATCTTTGTTGGCACAGATGCCGCTGTGCCAAATACGCCTTAGAGCAGATTCCAAACCTTTTCCTGACCCTTTGCAAATATATGTAATTAAGCAATGAAAACCTGTTTGAGCTGTGCATGGCCAAGGCCTTCAACTGCAGGAAATTAAGGATAATCTGGAGGCTGTGGGCACTCTTTGTTGCCACAAGGCGTTCTCAAGGTGAAGTGGCTCTCCTTCAAGATTGGTTTTCATCCCGTATGAATTAGTTTTGCGTGTTTCTGCCCTTACTGTGCCCTTCTTGTTACTGTTCTGTGTTGTTTTCAGTCAGTTTCTGCTGTCTGCTTGTTATCCAAACATCCATCCATCCAAAGGAGAAAAAAGAAAACAGCACCACTCTGTAATCTCTATAGAGTAGAGAATTAAATTTAGGTTAAGTTCGTTTATGTGTTGTTTTTAGACATATATATGCATTTTCGCCTCCCATAAACCCTATTAAAGGGTGAAATAGATGTTTAAGTTTAAGAAAAAAAAGATGTTCTTGATCCACAACTGCAGCTTCAGATGTGATTATGTCAAACACATCTTAGAATTAATAAGTCTTTAATTTATTTGCTCTCTCACTATTTCTATGAAATAAACACATTAGCTTCAACCGATCTAACCATATAAAGTACAGCGTGTCACATTGTCTGTTCTGATTTAGGCACCAATGGGAAGTGTGTCTCACAAAACCGTTTAAAACAAATGAATCAATGCTTTAACCTGATTGTGGCTCTAATCTCATTATTATGCGTTTGTGCCGTTCAGCTGCTAATTGATCACCAGGAAGTGCAACACCCCAGTGATCACCAGCATGATAGCAATTAAAATCTCATCCTTTCTCAGTTTTGTTGTCATGCTGTGATTAATGCAACACCAGTTCAGTAGCATACAATATTTCGTTTTTTACCATTGCTCTCTCTGCTCTCTCTGTGGGGGGTAGTCTGCCCCGGCAAGCAGGGCCAAGCGTGAAGGATAAAGAACCGTCAGAGCATCGATTGGGCCTGCAGGGAGGAAGTAAGCGTGAAAACGTAATAACATTAAGTTGTCCATCATATGGTTCAGTGTTGAAGGTCTGACTCTGAGTGAGGGAGAATTTCACGTAGGTTTGGCTCCAGCTTCTGACGTCCAGACTGAGAGGGGAGAAATTGAACCTCGTCAACCCAACTTCAGCTGGAAAACATTTCACTTTCCCACTGATTTAAGACACGAGAGCGCAATTACACCGAGTTGCTCGAGAGCAACATGTGACATAGACGGTGGGTCTGCGAGTCACTGTGTGTCAGGTGTTTAATGCCCCTAGGTCGCCCGTCTGTCTTCATCACCACTCCAAATATCCTGGGAAATGAAGGAAAACGAACAGGTGACATCTAAGACATCGTGAACTCCTAAAAACATTTTGTGTCCATGATTCAGCACCGACTCTGAGGAACAGGAGCAGATATTGTGACATTTCATGGTGTTTGAACTCCCACTCAGTGCTTGGTTGAAGTAGTGTTTGTCGCACTTTTACCTCACAATTTATAGCCTCAGTGCAGGCAGCTGCTATTTCTGAGCCATTGTTGTGCGTCTGTTTTCTCGTTACTGAGCTTCAGGTGATTGTTGTTGCACCATGTGACGGAGCTCTCTATCGCTCCTCTGTGTCTGTCTGTAAAAATAGTCTCTAAGTGAAGACAGCTCGTTTCTTGCTGGTAGTTATTCACCCTGCTTCACTAATGTGCTTTATTAAATTTCCCCTTCACTGCATAAATTATTAGTCAAGACACTCGTGGATGTGAACCGCGACTCGACTGCTTGGATCAAGATAAAAAGAGGTCACATTAATTGACTGCTCGTATAATTGTCACTGGGCTTCAGGTTTCAGCTGTTTTGATCTCCCTGACATGTAAGGCCATCCCTCAGCCTGTCCGCCCTCCAAGTACGGGCTCGTTTAATTTAACAAGACACCATTTACAGCACAAAAAGAACACTTTGATATTAAGGAAACAGAATACTCACTGGCATCTTATTTATTGTCTGTCCTTTTCTTTTGACTGTACAAATAAAACTCCTTATGCATTCAGTTGTTAGAAAACAAATCATGAAGGTTTCAACTTTCCCGTTTGGCTGGAGGAGTCGACTTTGCACACGACACATTTCAGACTCGTGGGTGAATAAGGTTCCAGAGGGAAACGGCCACAACGTTTTGTTAAGCTGGCAGGTAAATGGATCGGTTTCTTGTCCTGAAATCTCCAGGTAGAGAGGGTACATACTGAGGGGTCTATAGAGCCAGTAATGAGTCATATCCTATAAACTGCTGTTCTCCATCCCACACACCTCCTAAAATCTACACTGGAAAGACCATCACATGCGTAAACACACATACACACACACACGGACGGAGGGGCGCAGCTCTAACCTGTTCATGACTCCATACTGTACTTCACACCTCGTGTGGTGTTTTCTGGGGAAACACCTCGTGCCAGTCACGGATGTCAGTGCATCAATCAGCCTTTAGCAAACACGTTTGACGTTTTCTGGCAAATGCAGCCCGGTGGTCTGCGGGTCTGCTGTGAGACCACGACACACAGGTCGTACTTCTGGGAAGTCCTCCTGGGGGGCTGTCATCAGGTGGCAGGATTAGCCCGGGTGGTTTCAGCAGAAACACAGCAGAGGGAACGTACAGCGACAAACAAACAGATGGTGAGCGCAGAGATTGGACTTTTGGCCAAATGTAAATCAGGCCATAAAAATGTAAACAGAATTCCTATTGTGAAAACTTTGCCTTTGAGACGTAACATCTACCATCTGTGGTGGAGAGATAGCATCCACTCTGCATCAAAAAGGCTTTTGCAAAAGGGGAAAAGTTCACCTGAGGTCGAACGTGATGCATAATATGGTTGCTGGGATTTTATTGCAGCTGGCAGGAGTTTGCCTAAGAGAATTAGAGCTCCCTGTTTTGTGCTGCTGGCGTCGATATTGCCATTGTCTCATAAATAGACTCTGGGAATGTTTCTCATTAAGGAACTTTGGGGGGAAAAAAAAAAGAGATGTTCATCCTTGACACTCTGTTCCACTTAGCTAGACCGTGTGCGTGCACACGGGCAGTGCATTTTTAATTTGACATGTAAGTTAAATGAAGTCTGACTGTGTGTGTTCTCTGTTTTTCCAGCGGGATAGAAAATGCTGTCCTCTGTGTTACAACTGATTAAAGTATCAGCTGAGGTCTTTGCCTCACTGCTCTCCGTCTCCCTCCAGCTTGTCTTTCTGATCCAGTTATCAATGGATTTTAATCCTGGACTTTCTTTCTCTCATGTCTTAACATCACCCTATTATTCAGCCCATTTAACAATGCACCACTTCATCCTATTATTATAGGTATTTCTAATCTACTATTTACTACTATCTACTATCATCAAAATCTCAGTTACCGTTCCTAGTTTTTAAGTATATGTTTAACACAAAATGATAAGCTCAAAAGTAACATTGGTTTTCCTTTCTCTGTCCAACAGTCGCTAATCACACACACTATAACTGAATCAGACAAAACAAATATTAACGTTTGAAGAAACAGAAACTAATATGATTCAAAGAATTAGTTGCTGACATAGTTTGGAATCAGTTATTGATCTGGTTCAGGACAAATCCCCTCTCTGTACTTATATTTCCCTTTTCCTAATATGAGAATGTGCATCTCTGAGAGTCTGTTTGAATGAAGTGGCCTCAGTCGGGCTGGAAGAGACTCTGAGAGTCTGTAAATGAGTTGGACGGTCTTTGCTGTAATTCAATCGAGCCTGGTCACTGTAAATACAATTAGAGAGCTGCAGCTTCTGGCTGGGGAATATAACCTTCATACACAGGCTTGAAAGAGGCAGAGGGAACACACAGGAACAAGACAGAGCGAAGGGGGGAAACACGCTCACAGTGTAGATTTGACACTCACCTGTCTCAGGTGTGTCACTGCTGTTTTATTTAAGCCTGGATCAGTGTACGGTTAGACTGAGGCGTGTGTGTGTGTGTGTGTGTGTGTGTGTGTGTGTGTGTGTGTGTGTGTGTGTGTGTGTGTGTGTGTGTGTGTGTGTGTGTGTGTGTGTGTGTGTGTGTGAGTTTCACATTGAAAGGTGTGGGCACAGAAACTGATTTCTACCAGGCAGACGTTCAATTTTGAACATGATTGCCACGGAGCCCTTTTTACAATATGGGTGGGGTGCATGTGTGTGTTCTTGCATGTGTGTGTGCATATGTGTGTGTGTGAAAGAGAGAGAGAGAGAGAGAGAGGGAAGCTAACAGAAGTGCCTCAGAGCGGTGATGTGTGAGTGTGTCAGGTAAACGGCCAGACTTGCTGAGTGATTGCCACATTACCCACAAGTATGAATCCATCTTCTGTTCAGATTTTTTGGCTATTTACAGGCTCACAAGAATTTGATCATGTGTTTTCTTTTGATGGTTTTCTAGGATTTACTAAAACCTCTATGGCCATACTGTTTTACTGGATAGCGCTGCAGACGGGAGAAGGTGGGTGGTACAGTGGCATGTCTGGCTCAACTGGCTCAGACTCCGAGTTCATGGGCAGTTATTGATCGCAAAGTGCTGAATCGTGTAATGAGAGCGCACATGAGCGTGTTGTACCACCATAGATAGGTATTTTTGTGGCCTGCGATTTTATCCTTTTTATTATTTATATTACAGTATTTATGTATTACTTTTTTGGCAGTTACTCTTAATTACAAGGGAGACCTATTCTAATCATACAGTATTGATCATTCCTGAATGCAATTACATTATGCCACTTACTGTATTATGGCACCAACCTGAGCCATCTAGTCAAAAGGGCTTGTGTCAATCAATCAATTCTGGCAGAAAAGACTCATCATGCATGGGTTACATATAAAGTTTCCCATATTCAGAGTTTCTATAATGTAATCTACTAAAGTTAAACTTGATTTTTTAAATTGAATTGAATTAAAATTCTGCCGATCCAGCGGTCTGTCAGCTGCGGTTTCTCACCAATACACACAGATCACACAGTGAACAGGTGAGTGAAAAGGCAGAGGATGAAGAAGCCTCTGTGTCCGTCTCCACCGTAGGCTGCCTCTTGTCTTCAGTCACCCCGGCTGTCAGTGTTTTCAGAGGCTATTGTGAGGCAGGCGGAGAGAAATGACAGTTTGTAGGAACTCGGTGAAAGGAGGGATTTAGGCAGTAATCCGCCCCACTGATCCTTTTTAGAAACAACCAACTGTCTGGCACACGGCCTGGCTCCCGCCATGACACGCCTGCTTCTGATACCTGAAGGCTGTGCTGCAAACTGACACCCACAGTGGCATTTTGTGCTTCCCACATACCTCAGATCGGTCGCCGAGCAGAGCGGAGCGGCTCGCCCGGGTTGGTACAGTGGCTGGTTGTTGGCCTGTGGTGTGCACCTGGGGTTAATGCACCGGGTTTTAATATTAATGCTGAAAGTGTTGGGATTTGGACACTTTGATGTTTTAGTGCTTCCACTTACAGACAGTGCTCACACAGGGGCTGTGGTGTAGGTTGTTTTACCACTCAACCCCATCCCACCCCCACCCAACTCCACTCAAACCAAACAGAAACTGTTGTGTTTAAAGATATAAGCCATAAACACAGTCTGACTGTAAACGTAGGTGTCATCTCTCTGACCCATCTAAACGTCCCGATATCTAATCGTCTTTACGCTGTATCCAGTGTCGCCGTGTGTAGATAATCAGTGTTAGTTCAGCCTGACAACAAAACAAATTCCTCCTGTCTCCAGAGCAAAGCAGCTGCCAAAAGGACGTCTTTGATTAATTCAGTCTTGCTCCATAAATTATCCATTTTCTTTAAAGTAAAGCCCTAGCCCGAGTTGTATTTTCATTCTTTTATCATTTCGTGATGATGCTCGTTCATTATCTATCATCTGTCAGCGGTGCAAGCAAAGCGAGGCTCTCGCTTCTAAAGGTCGATCTGGTTTCATCTCAGGCTGGATAAGTGTGTACATTCTCCACTATGAAATCATGGAGAGTTTTGATCCTCTGGGCTGTACTTTAGAGGAACTCACGACCTTTTTTCTTTTTTTTTCTTTTTAACACGCAGCAGTGACCGAATCTCATTTTCTTTGTCAGGAACTGAATGGCACCTTTATTTTAACTCAATTTAGACACGTTAATTTCTTTTTCCACTGGATTTGGTGTGAGAGCCGTATTAATGCGTGCTATGCTTTGATTTATGGACAATCTGGCCTTTTTAACACCTAATGTGAATTGACCTCTTTGTCTAATAGCTGCTCTGACTATGGGGGATAGCACATGCAGAAAAGGTCATAGAGACGCACGCACACAGACACGCACGCACACAAGCACACACACGCATTCGGCTGGAGTGGTTTATAGGGTGGCAATAAAAAGGAACGCTGTGTGAAATGAATCCAGTGTGACTTACAGTGTTTTGGAGGCTGTGTTTTCTTAGAGATGAAGAAATGGACCCGCCCAGAGTGTCATGTTTATATAAAGATATTTTATTGGAGTTTAATTTTCCAGCTCTACAGGTGGGAATCTGAACAACCTGACCCTCCAATCACAAGATCTAATAAAGTGCACAATCCTTGGCTTACTACCTGTGTGTGTGTGTGTGTGTGTGTGTGTGTGTGTGTGTGTGTAACCGAAAGCACAATGTTTAAAGCTTCAGTTTTTGCCTCCCTTGTATGACTCAGTTTAGGTTTCATTTAACGTGGTGCTTTAAACACAGTAAAAGCAAGCTTGGATCAGCCAAGCTTTGGATAGAATAGACAAACATATGATATGTATGTATGTATGTGTGTGTGTGTGTGTGTGTGTGTGTGTGTGTGTGTGTGTGTGTGTGTGTGTGTGTGTGTGTGTGTATATATATAAATATATATATATATATGCAATGCCATCAAATAACACAATATGTCTTAAATGTTGTATCAAACACATACATACTTTTATTCTTTATTATTTATTTATTTGTATCATTTATTTACCGGTCCAATTCATTGCATTTCATTGTGTTTGTGTGTGTGTGTGTGCAGGCAGGGACACGACAGCGGGGCCAGCCCCATCTTTGAGAGTGAGACTCAACCCATAAAATCCCTCAATTACAGGTAAGAAAATCAATCATTTAAATAATCAGTCGGTCCAGTCAGTCATTTGCACAGTTTCTGGGTTTCACCTTTAAGATGAAATACACAGGATTTGAAAAGAGTAAAGTAGGATCAATTAGATACTAACAATCCTAAAATTTAGGAGCATCAGGTCCTCCTCAAGAGAAAACCAGTTGACTGCACTACTACTCACTTTACTATGACTACTACTCCATATCTGCAGCCAACCAGTTACACCAGATTAACCTCACAGTGTGCAGCTCTGGTACATCCCAGAGAGGGAGAGAGAGAGAGAGAGGAAGAGAGAGAGAGAGACACAGAAAAATGGCACTGAAGGGAGTCAGTCTCACATTGCGTGTTTCTCCAAATCCAAACTGGCCAAGAGCAACATGAAGACAGTGACACCATATCCTTCATAAATTACTGTATATTTGACTTGTCCTAAAATATCTGACTTGAGCTGCAAAGGCTCGCTTGTAGGCTACATGATCGTGAAGTATTTTGCGACTTTCTGGCGCGTTGTCTGCGAAGAGAGTTTAGCTGTAGCCCCTGTGGCTCTGCACAAGCATAACAAACAGCCTTTAGAGAGAGATGGTATTATATCTCACATGTTGTTTATTCATGCGCTTTGTGTTGGTTCACGTCTTTTGAGAATCTGGAGAGAATCGCGGCCTTGTGAGCACTGCTTGTTTGCAAACACGAATGTTTCCCTTGGGAGAGCAATCTGTAACTTTAGCCTACGCTAATACAAGTGATTTAGCTCAGATGCCAGAAGGAAATTTATTAGTATCTGGAAGCATTTTATAGCCAGCTGCATGGACAACTGCAGAAAATGAAGTTTCTAATGTGTGAAGGCATCTTGAGCTGAAACAGACTTAAAGCAGTTTAATACATCTAATGCACCCCATTATTTCATACTGTCCTTGACCTCCCTGCTTTAAAGATGGTATCTGGTGTGATCTGCTACTACAACATTTGTTAGTCATTCTTTTGAAGTGACATTGCTGCAAACCAATCGGCTCAGTTGTTTCTCACATGGAGTGATGCTGCAGGAGTGTCTAGCGGTCCACAACACAATGGACATGTGGAGTTTGTTTTCCACCGGCACATTTTCCCCTTGGAGGAAGTTCAGTCAGGGGGAGGCAGGTGCTCTCGACCACATATTTACATATGGATGCTTTAAATGAGAAGCACACTGCAGCTGCAGTTTGGAAATGCCGAACACATTCACTTGAAACAAGGTCTGGATGGTCTTTCCTCTGTGCTTTCGGAGAAGTCAGTATGTTTCATATTTAGTGTCCACACACTGTTCTTAGTTGGCTCATTTCCATCCAGAAAGTATTCGATGGTACAATTGATAAATAACTAATCACTGTTTTTATTATTAGCAGTTTAATTTCAGATCGCAGTGTGACTTCTACAGAGATTTACACTGTTACACTTTTTTTCCAACTACATGTTGACCTTTTTTTTAATTTGATTCTTAGTCATTTCTTGGTGCTGTCATCCAACCAGTTCAATAAAACTTTTTTTAAGGTGTTATATCACTAAACCTTTGTAAGCTGGCCATCCCAGACTCCCAAAGTTATTGAATGTGTGTGTGTGTGTCTGATGTCTGTATTAAACGGCTGGCTGGAACCTTTGAGTGGGAGACACATGTTTCAGCAGGGCCATTACTGCCGAAATGTGAGAAGGTGTTTTCAGGAGTGCATGCACACACACAATGAAACGCTCGCATGGATTGTTGCACGCACACAAATGCACACGCAGACACACACAGGTGTGCTGGCAACAGCATCTTTCAACATGATGGAGCTCTACCCTGAGGTACATGCTCCAGAGTGAGGGTGTGTGCGTGCGTGCACGAGTGTGTGAGTGTAAATGAAGAGGGAAGTAGCTATTAGTGAGGTCATGAACTTGTAAATGGGGGGGAAAAAGAAGCTTTCCTGTGCTTTTCCATTACATCCCACTCGGAGGACTTCTGTTGTGCATTTGTTGTAGATACCAACCAGATTGTGCATTAATATTCTCCTTGGTGGATAAATCCTCTTGTTCCACTTGTGTCTCTAGAGAGACGTTTGGAAATGGGTGAATTTTCATCGCAGCCTTTGTTGTGGTAGAGGTTTTCTAGTATATCGAATGACCGTGAAGATGGAAGACATCAGAAGCTGAGGGCTGAGGTTATCATCAAGAGACATGGAAAGAGAATAAAAAATAAGAGTAACAGTGTTCATACTCATCTTTGATATGAGAATTTGAGTAGATAAACATACAAGAATAGCTGCATAACAACAACATGAAAAAGTATTCATTTGCTCTCGGTTCATTTCGGTGTGTGTTGATTGTCCCCAAGGGGGCACCAGATGTACAGTCTTTCATCTGGTGCAATCAGATAACATTAACAGACTGTTTTAATTTGAGAGTTTAGGCCACTTTTGTCCATTCTTTTCATCCTGCTGAGGTTGTTTTTCTGTTGATTTATTCATTTAGTTGCTTGAGAAAGTGTTTTCTTGAGACAGACTGCGACTTGACTTGTTTCCTACAGTCTCCAGTAAACGCATGGTGTGGTACATGGACATTAGCCAAAGACTTATCAGAGAGATCTCAAGTGCCGCTCACTCGTCGCTGTGTGTGAGCTGCTGCAACGCTACTTTTTTCTGTACGTGCAGTTGCTCTTGCTGCCACCCATTCTCTCCCCGTCACGCTGTCTTTCTCGTGCCCTCTCCCTCGCTGTCGCTCGTCCAGGCAAACAGCTGCCCATCTGCTTCAGCAGCTCACCAGCCTTCAGCAGGGGCAGCAGAAAGTACTTAGCGGTCTAAAAGAGGCAGTGGTGGGTTTTGTCATAATCTCTGATTGGGTTTGAACAGGCTCCTAAATAAACGGCTGCAAGGGGACACCGCTGTTTACCAGGAGGAGCGAGGGGATGATATTCGTTCAGCTGCGATGAGCCAAAACAGAAAGAGTGTTGTTTGCCGCATTGACGTAAGAAGCATCAGGAACTGAACAAAGGTTTTACACAATGGTTTGAATGATATATCAGTATGGGTTTGGGAGTGGCTCATTTATTGCTATGAACTAACCTTTTAGTGCAACAAGTTGCGATTGTCCGAAAAAACCCGATGATAAAACAAAGTAATTACTCCGAAACTCCCACAGCAGTAAGGTAGTGTACAGAGCAGAGCTGGAGACCCAACCACAAAGTTGATCTCTGAATTACTGGTGTTTGTTGATTGATCGATACTTGATTGTAAGTATTTGGGTAGCCAGGGTTTGTGTATTCTCACACAGGAAGGATAAGTGGAGCAGGACACTGATTGCTCTCTCAAGAACCCGTGTGCCTCCTAAATCTTCTCTTTGGGGCACACGTCCCAGCCCCCTCCCCACTCTGCCAATGTCTCGACGCACATCCGCACACAACACGTGTGCACACAGCAGACAGGCAACGACCTTGAGGGTGTTAGAGGTGTTGACGTTTGTTTGGACGGTGCTTCAATTCCTCAGACTGCTGCGAGGTCACGTGGCTCCACATCAAAGAGAAGAATTTCTTCCTGGGAGACTCTGAGAGCCCCGGTGTTTATTCCAAAAGTCTGACCGTCTCGCTGCCTGTCTGTCTGACCGCCTGCCTGTCGGTCCGTCTGTCTTGTCTGTCTGTATGTCTGTGATGTTTGATAAGCATTAGCCGCGAAACTTTTTGTTCGCATTTTCACTCTCATTCACTGTCTTGCTTTGTTTGCCCACCGTCGGCCAAAGCTCTTTATTTTATTTAGTTCTGCCAATACAAAATCGCTTTTGTTTGCTTTCACTGTACAGAGATTAACTGTGGGCTACAGTGGAAAAGCATTTATTTGTTGCCATGTGTATTATGTTGTCAGCCCCGTGCTTGTTAATTCGGAGTGACTGCAGTTGGCCAGCGCTCGAGCGCTTTTCACTTGAATGCCATTTAGCGGAAATTGTTGATTGCTCCATTTCCCTCCATTTTAAACAAATACTGTTTTGTTTAGCAACACGTCTTTAAAACCGCAGCCAGCTGAAATATGGCTGAGAAATGCATAATTGCGTGTTTGTGGTTTGGAGTGGTCTCCACCTGTCTCTTATAAGTCATTGTGTTCGTCTTCACGCCGCAAGTCTGGCCCGGATAAATTGGTATTGTCTTTGGGTGTCGGTGGCGGATCAGCTTGTTTAAAGAAGAAATGAAAAAAAAAAACCACACAAGGGTATATGAGAACCAGAACAATCAAGACACGAGACCTACAGTATTAGTGCTGGAATCAATCTGTATTTGCTTGGAGTGAAAAAAAAAGACGGGCGCAACATGAAAAGACAGCCACGTCAGATTCATTCTGGGAGATCTGCATCTTCGTAGGCCGCCTGTCTTCTGGCAGGGCTGGGAGCACCGGGCTGTGTCTTCGCTGCAGAGCAATTCATGTGCGTGTGTGGCTGGGAGGTTTTCTTCCCTGGGGGATGTGTTTTGTTTTGAAGTCCTCCACTGCAGCCAGATGAATGGCCACATGGAGAGCCAGGGGTGTAGATGGGGGGGTTGGTTGGGGAGGTGGGGACCTTTGGACATGTTAAAGGACACCTGTGGGGCTTCGGGGGGCCTCTGCGTGATGGACAGGGTTCCGCTTCAGGTGGCAGTAATTTCTTTAAGCCGTGGGGAGGGCTCATGGGTTCAGTTTGTGTGTGTGTGTGTGTGTGGGTTTGTGGGCTCATTGTCTGTGTTTTCCTTCTCTCTGGGAGAGTTGGTTACATGGATCTGTTTGTGTGCTGTCTTTCTGCCTTTGTGTCCTTATCATCCGCTGAAATAAGTGCTACTTTTAGGAGTGTCTCTGCGCACCCGTTCTCACACAGTAAACACAGCGTGTGCATGTGTGTGTGTGTGTTTCTGTGTGTGTCCACACAGGCTTATCTCACACTCGGTAATTGCATCTAATACCACCGGGAACAACCACACAGATCGTGACAGAGTCTCACCCACAACTAATGATTATGTAAATACGATAACCATCTAAAGACAAGATTGTGTGTGCGTGTGTGTGTGGGGGGGGTGTCCTGCCTAATATACTCCTTATCTTTTATCATATGGAGATCAGCTGTTGGACAAATGTGGCATTGTTGGAGGGGGAGGTAGCGCGGACCATGCGCATGCATGCATGTGTGTTTTGTGTATGTGGAGCCGTGCTCGACAAACTCAGGGCCTCATCTGTTCCCTGCACCTGACACCGAGCCCGACCAGCGTACCTGCACAGCTCCAGGCATTTTAGACGAGACGAAGGGAGCTTGTTATTAAATGTCACAGGCCGATCTTCTAGAATAACCAATAATGTTCCAGAGTCTACCTCAGCTTCTATTCACACTCACACACACACACACACACACACAGGCACACACACAGCTTTCTAGCCTGTGTGCCAGGTTGAATAAGACAGTAAACACTTCTAAAATTCTCTGCTTTCCTTTAATTTTTCTTGCAATTTTAACTCTTCGCAAACCACAAACCAACTGTTGCTATTATCACTAATGGAAACTGATTAATCAAGACGTGGATATATTTTGTTATGTGGCAAGTTGTTTTTAAAAGTGTGTGGGGAGAGATGGGGTGACAAAGTGGTCGGAGATTCGCCTTACAGCAGGAAGGGCCCGGGTCCTTGTTGAACCCTGGTTGGACCTGGAGGGCCCTTTGCTGTGGAGTTAGAAATGTTCTCCCCATGTGTGATTGTTTGATCTGATCTATCGTTTTCCCAGGGTACCTTTATCTCCTCCTATAGTCCAAAAATATGCACCGTTTGGAGAAATTGTGAGTATGCGATTGGATGGTGTGTGTGTCCTTCAGTGGGTGGATAAGATAATGAATGGATGGACGAGGGAAGGTAAAACAAGAGCCAGCAACAGCAAGTCAGTCTGTGCAGACTGGGTGGCTCCGGAAAACATGCTCCCAAAATTCTTGATATTTCATCCAGTAGATGATTGGAGGGTGGCTGCCATCCCAGCTTTGCTCCAGTGACTAGAATCCATCTGCTTTGCTAACCTGCCACCTGTCAGAGTGAGTGTGGTTGTCCAGTGATGTGTCAGTGCAGGTTGATGCATTGACTCTTTATCTGTCTAAGAATCTGTGGCCCAGACCACGGCTATCAGTAACATATCTGTGGCGTGTATTGATAATACAGTAATAGAGTTTTGCGGAGAGTTTATTTAACTTTAGATTAGATTAGATTAGATCGACTCTATTCCATCCACTGTTGGAGTCTTGTCACTTTCATGATCACAGTGGTGAGTAGGAACATTCACAGGATCCTCCCCTGGGTTTGACAGAACCTCCATGTTACTTGTTATCATTATCTTTCTTCTCATGTTGGCTTGTTTTTCGTTTTTTTTTTTCAGTTTCCCTCATCTGACCTATTTTAAATATATTAGCGGACACATGCCCACAAATAGGGTGGAACAAATCACTGATTGGCTGTGCCTGAAGGACGCACTGTATCAGCTCTCCATTACGCACTGGATAAGTCACTTAGTCTTGACCTCGATTGCCTCATTCTGCCTTTCAGGGGAGATTTTATGAGGGGCAATGAAACAGCTTTCTAACATGAAATGATATGTTTATTGAAAACGCTTCAAAATGATGTGTTTCAGAAAATGTGTTTGGTATGACTTTAATTGGAAAGACAACTTAAGCTCTAACATGATTTAGACAAATGAGCGGCACATGACACATAAAAATAAATTCCTCTGCTGCTTTATATTCTGCTGCGCATTATTTTGTCGGGGCAAGACTGAGAGATGAGGAGAAAGTGGATTATCGCCGAGTTTCTTGTGCAGTGTTCGAGAATAAAGCGAGTTGATTTCCATTCATGAATTATGATTCATCTATTCACCCGCAGCTGTGCTGTGGAGAGGAGGCGGCGGAGGAGGTATGATGCCAGGACATCTGTTAATGTAAAGTTGTGTGCTCCATATGAATTGACATCATGTGGAGTCAATAAGAGGATTTGATTTAATATAAGAATGAGCAGGAATGTCCTCACAATCCCTGACGAACAGTGCAGCGCAACTCTTGTGTTGATGCATGCATACATTCATTGACACGCACACACACACACACACACACACGCATGCGCTGGCACACAGGCACCCAATCAAATTAGATCGTGTTGCAATATTTTTGCAAAGGCATGTGCTTCCTATCAGAGGGAAATTGAATTTATTTTTTTTAAACAACTGACCGTGCGTTGCTTTACTTGTGCATGTGCATAGTTAGTGGGACACTAAGAGCGGTGATGGCGCACGGTCTTTTCTTGCTGCTCCTCGACTGCATAACTATGGCTGATATTTAGGATTTATAACTTTTTTCCACTTCCGAATGAAGTGAAACATACAGTGAATTCTCAGCATGATCTCCGATCATAACAATGGGCTCTTTTTGAAGCGTGCTGTGCTGATCAACAGCTGCAAAGCGCAGATAGTGGTATTCATAAGCGCATGACTTAAAATGCTGTGTCTCTGCCATTTGTTAAACAGATGTGCGATTGATGCTCAGATCAGATGCTTTTTTGCACTCGTTTGTTTCTCATTAGGATTCCTCGCTCCCATCTGATGCATCGTTCACTTCAAGTTGATTCTGAGCTATTATCACTGTGTGTGTGCATATTGTTAGATACCTCCAGCTATTTGTTGCTGCGGTCATGATTAGTAGGGCAGCTGATGCTGGCTCTCGTTAATGAGTTGAATGCAGTCCAGATTGTCATCTCAGCATCCGCTCTCTCAGGATGAATAATACATATTCCATAGTACAGAAACTGAAGTACAGAAACACCTCATTCAAGTACTTTACACACAGTCACACAATGTTCAGCCCAGAGACTCACTCACAGCGCCAACCATAGCGCCAGAAGAGGTGAAGGCGTCCACACGCAAACGTACAAGGCTTCCACACAAGCGTGTGCACGAATGCCCCCGCACACATGTGTAAAGGCATGTTTCTACGTGTCAGAGCCGTTAGCTTAGAGTGCAAAGGTCGTCCGGAAGGGTCAGAGTGTCAGGCTCATGTTTCAGTCATAGAAGAGGTCCTCTGTTACTCACTGAATAGATCCTGTGAAATAGTGTCTTCCATGAGAGAGAGAGAGAGGGAGAGAGAGAGAGAGAGAGACGGTCAGGAAAAAGAGAAGACGGGAAATGTATAAAAAAATGCAGAGGGGCTGGGGGAAAGAGGAAATGAACATTCATGTGGTCTGATAGCAGGATGATAGAGATCTTAATGACCTGTGTGTGTGTGTGTGTGTGTGTGTGCCTGTTTACCTGCATGTCTGTTTCCAGCTCAGGAGTGTAAATATTGGTTCCGGGTCGATGTACGTGTGTGTAAGTGTATGCATGAATGGGTGTGTGTTTTGTGTGCTGGGTTTGTCTGTTTCTCTCGCTACATAAAGGATTCGTGGTGGTCATACGAGAACCTGCAGTGAACTTCAGGATCCCTGAATAGTGGGGGCTCTATATTTGGGAGCTGGACCGAAGCTACTGACCCTAACACTGACCCCACACCTGCCCTACGTGTGTGTGTGTGTGTTTCTGGCTGGGGTTGGATTCAGTGGGGAAACATGTATTCTCTGTGATCTGTGTTGCATTTTCTTTTTTCACCACTAATAGTCCAACCATTCATCATCCTACCTGCTTTGTACCCTATCGTGTCATGAGGGTCTGATGAGGTGTGCCTACAAAACACAGCAGGGCTCCTTTTCTGGTATAGATATTTTAATAAAGCCCCTAGATGCAGACAATGAAAGTTTGTGGTGACTGGGAAGTTTTTGATAAAACTGCTGCATATTGCATATGATGAACACAAATGAACACAAATGGAAGAATGAACACTTTCCTCACCTCTCATGTGCTTAACACATGCACACAAAAAACACTCATTCTTCCGTTACAATTTAATGCAATTTACAGCAAAATTATGCTATTGTTATCTCTCATATACTTGTTTGTTGTCCTGTTGCTTGCAATAAAAGCTAAAACCTTGATACAATACGATAAACTGTTGTTATAATCCATGGCAGGAAAATTCCTTATGTTGAAGTGGACAATGACATACAGAAGTAAGGTATGTAAGTAAAGAAAACTGTAGGAGGAGTTCTAACCATGACAAATGGAGTTATGAAAGCAGTTAAGAGCTAAGCTTGTGCACAAAGCAATGGGTCTATGGATGTCCCTGCAGTTTCATATCCTCAGATCTCCTAGTATGTATCAGCCGTTCATTCATTTACTTTCTCCAATTGAGGCTTTTTCATTTCTCTGACACTTCTACCGAGCACTCTGTGTGTTTCCTCCTCTGCATTTTGTGTGTGTGTGTGTGTGTGTGTGTGTGTGTGTGTGTGTGTGTGTGTGTGTGTGTGTGTGTGTCTGTGTCTGTGTGTGTGTGTGTGTGTGTGTGTGCGAGCAATCGCTGTCAGCAAATGCGTGACCACACTCTTGGTTCTTGTTCCGTATTTAGGTCTCAGGGTTTAGGGGTCACTGGGGTCGGGAGGCGGTATGAATGACTGCCTGTTATCAGGTGGCAAACAAAAGAATGTGTGTACGTGTGTGTGTGTGCTTGCTTGCATGCACGCGTGTTGAAGTGCATGTATTTAAGAGAGACAAATAGGAAACAAAGATTTTGCAGAGTGAATGACAGGACAGCCAGTCGGAGAGATTGTGATTGATGGAAATCCAAACGCATCACCACAACAAAACTGAGTTACAGCAAATGTCTTTTACCCATCCTGTGCTGTGCTGCCCCGGCCTCTTCCCCATCATTTTCAACCCTGATCCCCATCTTCCTTTCACATTGCATATCTCCTCCTCCCTGGCCTCGCACCACAGAGGGATGTGTGTGGATGTGCAGGTGGATGGGTGCACTCTACATTCCTGTTCAACTCTAATAACCCAAGCAAATCCCTTTCTCATATTTAACCAAAGCCTTTCAAAAAAAAAAAAACCTTAATTAAATCGTTGTACTTGAGAGGCCCTAACATGATGTGCACAGCTCCCCAAGCTTTGGCCTAATTTCTCCACCTGCACCTGTGGCCGCTGTTACACTTGTCTTAGTGCATGACTCACAACCCGACAGAGACTGAGCAATACGATCACATGATTTCTGTGAGACGAAACGTTGCTTTGAATCAACCTGCACTTTGTCTCATACAGGAAAACCATAGAAGCTCTAAAAGCTTCACAGTTGTGGGCATTTTTAAACTTTTTTTTGGCCCTAACCTCTCTTACTTAACTGCCTGCAGACAAGTTCTTCCCAAGTTTTATGTTCGAAATCATATTGTTTTGTTCGGCCCCGTCGTTTTTTATCCTTTCCCCCCATTCCATTATTCGTCTCTCTCTTCTGCTCACCCCACACTCCCCCCTCCTCTTGTCTGTTTTTCCCCCTCATTTCACGACTCCCCCTTTCTTCTCCCTGCTAATTGCCACCTCGTTGTAGCATCCCGGGAGCCGGGAGCTCATTAATTGCTCAAGAGGAGACAGGTGGCGCCACTATGTTGTGATGCTTCTTGTTAGTTGTGTCAGTTTATTGTGCTCATGTTGTGTTTGCGTGTGCACGTTTGTACGCACAAGGTTTGTGCTTGATTGTGTGCGCGTTCATGTCTTTTTGTGTGCGTGAGTGTGTACACGGTGAATATGCATGTGACTGTGTCTGTGTGAGTGTGTGTGTGTGTGTGTGTGCGTGTGTGTGTGGAGCCCCTGCTTGTTAGCGGTGCGGAGCCCCTTCTCACTGTAATCTCTTTGTTTATGCAGTGCGAAAAGGGCCTGGCGGGGGCATGAACTCCCCACGCTCTTATCCCACTGCGCCACTCACCCCTAGTAGACCCCCATGCCCCCCCGCCACCCTTCCGACACCCGGCCTTTCCTCCCATCACCTCCCCCATCCGACTCAACCCCGTGCCCAGCTCTGTCCTCCCTCCCCGTGTCCTGTTGTCCCTCCTTCCTGTCCCGCTTTGTTAACATCAGAAACTTAAGCTGCTCATTGTGCATGAGGTCAGCAAAGATGCACCTAAGAGTGGGACACCGTGTTCCTGCCCCGCCGAGAGTGGAGGCCAAGTTATTGCAATCAGTTACACATCGATCGATGAGTAAAGACATCACTAATTACTAATTACTCTGCGGCAAAGGCAGAGCAGGCATTGCCCGGCTCATCACTTTTAAAGATGCCGTCACACAACTCGGAGTTTGTGTTGTGTGCAGAAATCGAAAAGGACACATTGTGGTTTGCACGCAGGCAGGCCTACAATTTGGGGGGATTTGAGGGATTTACTGAGCATCCAGCAGCAGCCGGCTTAGCCACACTGACTCCACACAGCTCCTCAGGAGTCCCGTTGGTGTGAGTCCTCAACAGAGAGTCAGAAAAGCATATTAAATGTGAAGTAGGTGACTCTGTAGTGACTGGAAATTGTATTTCTCCTTTTTTTTAGTGGCGTCAACCCATCTGCCGCTCCCACGCTGTGCTGCCACATCCCAGATATAATCCACCTGACCCACCATTAAAGTCCCGGTAAGATGTGCACAAAGGATTTGGGGTTGCGTTAACATTGCACAACTGTGATAACTTCATCCCTCCGAAACTGCACTTTGGCATCGATGTAAACACCTAAAACTACATTGTGACTTATCTTGCTCCATCTTTTGTCGGTGTGCTGTGTTTTTGATCATCATTTTGAATGTTTTACGACCATGACAGCGAGTCTCCACACCCAGCGCTGATTAGCAACATGGATTTGGGCGTGTGGACAGGCCTGCTTCATGTTAAGAGATCAGTGCCAGCAGAAATTATATTTAAACTCAATGAATTTGATTCAGTCACGCTCATTTTAGAATCTGGTGAATGAATCAAACTCAATAAAAAAATCCACATAAGACAATTGAACGCTGTTTTGAAACTGGTTTGTAACTGAATTTCGGCTTATAAATCATGTTCTTTATTTAGGGCCATTACGCCAGCATCGACCACAAGCTTAAATACGTTTCACTCTCCCTCTTTTGCTTTTTTTTGCCTGTTTTTCCCCTCCCTTCTGTGCTCCAGGGTGCCCGTTTTAATCAAATCACATACTTCTTCTGCAGCCCTCACCCCTAACCCCTCTCACATAGCTGCGCTTTGAAGTCTTCAGTTAAACTCTGTTTTCGGGGCCTGGCAGTAAGCATTTGATTGTTTGGTAAAGTCTATGGGGAAGAACAATCACAAAGCATCAGTGTTGTGCCTAGCAGATGGTATTATCGGTTGCTCGACCGGTGGCCTTTTGGCCGGACTGGGCGAGCTGCTGCGCTGCGCACTGATGTGTGAATAAGTTGGTGCGTGCATGCGCGTTTGTGTGCCCGGGCTGGTGTACGTGTCTTTGTATCCGTGTGTTCATGCAGGTGTGGGGGTGAGTGCCAATTTGTAGGTCGGCCTCCTGCCCCTGGTGTCACCTTGCTCTGTTTGGCCCTAAACAGCCACCATAACAGGGCCTCTCTTTCCCTCCTCTCCTCTCCTTTCGTCCCCTCTCTTCTCCTCTCCAGGATCTCGCTCCTCTGTCCTTCCTCCCCAACCCACTGTCCTCTTCTATCTGCCCACAGATAATTTAATGATTGCATTCAATTCAATTAGTTATCTCCCCGATAATCGGCTTGCATATGTTTTCAGACAATTTGCTGCTGCTTCAGATCTGTCAAACTCAGTCACTTAGTTAATCACTTATCCCCCCCCCCCCATTATAAACTCCAGTGTTTTGTTTTCGAAGTTATAAGTGATGATATTATTCAATCTCAACTGGCATTTGTGGGAATTACAAATCATCTGAGTGCAGCACTGTGTTTGGCGGTGGTGCCTGTGTGTGGGACACAGAGGGAGAAGCGGACCAGGAGTGAAACAGTGAACAAGAGCAGCAATAGAGATGGAAAGGTTTTATTGGGCTACGCTATTCTTGGCCGCAGGAGCAGTTGTCATTGGCCATGGGAACATGTGTAGCTCTTTTATTAGCGTGAGCTCCCGCTTAAGGTGGTCCTCCCTATTCAGGCAAATCTAGCGCTAAGGTTGATTAATTACAATTATCAGATCCCATGCTCGCAAATGAGAGTCCTGTGACATCAAGGCAGGTGTCAAAGGCACACATAACAACACCTTAAGTGATTTAAGTTATTCGGTACACATGCCGACATGCAGCTATTCCTGCACTTAATTGCCTATGTGTGACAGTGTTTGAAAGGCGGTGGCCCCAAACTGTGACAGCTCAACAAAAACAACACCGGACTCTTGCAATTATTTCGCCCCATGACAGGCATGTGCCTCCTCTGCAGCTGATTGAACTCCTGTTGAACTTTTTTGAAGCCCCCGTGTTTGTCCTCCCCCATTGTTTGATAGCAACCCACAACTCAAACCTCGACTTTCAAGTTTATATTCTAAATAATAGATGATGTGAATGCCGCCTGTCGCTGCGTTTTTTAGACTCTCAGTTGTGACACTTTTTGGGATACAAATAATCGTGATTTGGCTGCACGTCCAGGGCGAAATAAAACATGTTGGTGGGTGGTTGCAGATTGCGATCCTCTTTCATTTGGTAAGCTGTCACAGATTTATGAATCAGAAAAGTAGGCAGAGGAGGATCCCACAGAGCAGGTGGGCAGCTCTGCCCTCGGTCTCTTTCTCTCTCTCTGTGGAGCTGCCACACGACTCGTCTGTCTCCTGTGTGCCGATCTGCTACCTTAACAGGACATTTTTAACATTCCAGCCTTTTGGCAATTCACTTCCTCCTTTAACAACCCAAAGTGCTTGTCTTCACAGGGGGGCAAATTGCTTTGGCTCCTTCCGGCCTCAGAGAGATTTTGCACGTGTTGAGGCTCTGATTTAAGAGAGGCACACGCAGTATATCAAACATTTCAGCTAGAAATCACCGGAGCTGACTGATACTGATACTGAGATGAGCCACCTCATAATTTATTAATGACACCACAAACACTGAAGTTAAGTCAAGCCTTTAATTTGTGGTTTTATTTTACGCTCTGTGTGCCTCAGAGCAGAGTAACGGGACACCAGTCTCACTGAAATCCAACAGAAAACATTGTATTTGCCAGTTGGCCTGAGGGAAAAGTCATTCATTTTGCATCTACAGTGAAGCAATTATGAATAATTGGAATATTTATGATATCATGATTACAGAGGTGGATTTCGGCCATTCTCAGTTTTGTTGTTCCTCGCCCTAGCCACACCTATCCCTGTCAGTGATTTTATGATAGCCGTAAAGTGATCCAGTGAGTGGTTTCACAGTGACAATAACAAGCTGTAAAAGCCATTCCCAGTCTATCATTAGGCCTTCATTAACTTTAAATGGCTTGACACCTACCTCTGTGTGTTTGTGTTGATGTGTGTGTGTGTGTGTAAGGGAGAGGGCGAGAGAAAGAAAGAAATACTAGTTGCATTGATGTCAGTAGCTCATGTTTCATTGGTTTTTCGAGTTTTCTTTGTAATCAAGCCCAAAGAGGTGTTTCTCACTGTAAACTCAGAGGGTGATGAATTTCCATTTGTAACTGAATAGGCTTATGCGTTGGGCAAAACGGTGCATTGGTGAATAGTACTGTCACCTCGCAACAAGGAGGTTCCCAGATCAAATCCTGGGGAAACTCTGTGCAGTTTACATGTTCTCCCTGTGTCTGTATGGGTTTTCTATAGGTCCTCCATACTAGTTCCACAGACCAAAAGCATGCATGTATACAGGTCGATCGAAGGCGAATTGGTGTGAGTGTGAGGGTGAATGGTGTGCGTTTCCTGTGATTGATTTCCAACCTACCCAGGGTGTATTCTCTACTTTTCCCCCAAAGGAAATAAAATGACACAAAGAATAAAGGATATTATTGGGATCGTATCACCCCTCTGTAATTGTACAGGGGCTTTTATGTTTAAGGCAATGGCCACTTTCAAAGAAAATACATAACAACTATGCTCGTCTTGCAATAGACAATGATAAGGACATGAAGCTCTGCCAGAGCCAATAAGTGCTGGACCAGAATAAGGTTTAAAGTTTAGCTCTCAAGAAGAAGAGAGGAGACCGTGTCTTCCTTCCTCCATCTGGTTTGATTCATTGCGTGACTTCTTTTTTTCGCTGTTGACTTTCATCCTGACTTGTCTCTGAGAAAAGGATTCCTTCGTCGCTCTGAGGAGGGATTTTCTCCAGAGGTGAGAGGTCAATCAAGAACAAATCGGTGTTGAGGTCAAAGGTGGACCAGAGGGACTTCTTCTGTGTGGTGCCTTCATCACTGCTTCTCTCCGCACTCTTCTCCTCTCTTCTCTCATCGATTCCTGCGCCTCTTGGGTGTGATGGGTGTGTGTCTGTGACAGGACGGCCTCTGTCACAGGAACTGGGTGGCAAGGTTGTTGTTTACAACCTTTGAAAAGGTTTAACGTGGCCTTTACTCCGTCTTTTATCATCACTGTCCTCTTCTCCTCCACCCCTCCACCTCTGACACATTCCACCAGTTGTTCTTGCACTCCCTATTTGCCTCCCATCAATAAATCATACACACCCGTTCTTTCAGACCCCCCCCCCCCCCCTCCCGAAACAACTCTCCACCATTTGTATTACTAGCTGGACAACACATATATTTGTAATCAACTTGGTGAAACGCTTTCAGCTGGTCTCCCCTAGGACGAGACGCTGAGGGTCCACAGAGACGTGAGGAAACAGAATTAGACTCTCACACAGACAACTCTCCTGCATCTTCTCCAAGCACATGTTCTCTCCCTCTCTCTTTGTGTCTCTCTCTCTGTCCACGGACCATTCAGGCAGAAAGGATTGCTATGTAAATGCACCAGTGAATAGAGGTGAATGGACAGCCTTAAAGCAGATTATGTTAAACTGCTTGTTAGTTTAAAGACACGCTGAAGTGAATGGTGGAGGATTAGCAGATGTGCTGCTGTGCCGCAGAGGTGTTTCTCTAAAATGTACTTAATCCCCTGTCTGTTAGCCGGTTCACGCATCAAATAAAGGGATGAATCCCTGTGAAAGAGAACAGGTAAAAAGTAAGATGGTATGTAAAGCCTGTGAAGCCACGTGTTTCTGTTTTAGTGTTTGTATCAACTTAAAAGCTGCTCAGTCACTCTAAAGTATAGACCACAGTTTTAAGTTTTATTCAATTGTATATTTAGGTTAAAATGAGATGAGAGATTTTTCTTGAGGATCCGTGAGTGAGTGGTTCAGAGGGTTGTTTGGAGTCTAATTCAAGAGATGAGAAAGCAAATGTGTTTTCACAGCTTCTGCCCCCGCGGCCACACTCTGCATTCTGGGAGTAAACTCCCCTCCCTCCGGAGTGTTGATGCTGAAAGCTGCTGACACGTGAAATTGTTGTGTTATGACAGCCTGTCAAAGATGATGAGAGAGTGAATGCTGAATAGACAGCATATTGACCCCCAGCACTGGCTGAGACACATCATCTGAATTTGTAAAGGGAACTGGGAGAAGGGAAACCATTAACATATGAAAAACAGTAGTGGCCTGAAAAGAAAACTGTGCTCGTCTGAGAGTTTTTATTTTGGGCCTTAAGTAGACATTTGATGCACATTTTTTATCATTTTCTCTTCTTTTCTGGCACATTTTAGCTTTCTCTCATTACCATAGTCCATCACTATGTCCTATTCTTCCCATATCCACATTCACCCTTCTCTGTCTGATCTATTTCATTGCTCTCTAGAAAAGGTCATCAGTCTTCCATTTATCATCTCAATTCATCAGCAATCTTTTCTTCAAACAGGTTTGGAGACACATTATTCTTCTCTGATCGTCCCTTTTGTTTTTTCCTCTGTCAGGAGCCTTTTCTTTACTCTTCTGTCTCTTTCAGTTTTGCTGCTCATCCTCCACATGTGACAGTCTCAGCCATTTATCATAGGCCCAGCATGATGGTGACAGTCTGGGAGAATGGCAAATGCATCTGTGTGTGTATTTGTGTCTGTGTGTGTGTGTGTGTGCCTGCGTGTGCGTGTGTGTATTTAGGGTACCATGCAACAATTATACTTTAAGGGGTTGTAGTCTGCATGTTTTATCCTGTTTTACATCAAAATCACTACCCTCTTTCTGTTTCTCTCTGTCTCTGTCTCTCTCTCTGTCTCCCTCTCTCTCTCTGTCTCCCTCTCTCTTTCTCACACACACACACACACACACACACACACACACACACACACACACACACACACACACACACACACACACACACACACACACACACACACACCTACTGGGATTGGGAGCAAATGCTGTCACAGATTTTAAAAGGCTCCCTGTGGTTAGACATGCTTGAAATGACATTCTGGTTCACTGGAGGAGAGGGGCAGGAAAAGAGGTGGAGAAAAGGAGGTGTGTGTGTGTGTGTGTGTGTGTGTGTGTGTGTGTGTGTGTGTGTGTGTGTGTAAAAGAGAGAGAGAGAGGGAGAGAGAGTGTGTGCGTGTGCCTGTGTGTGTATAGAGAGAAAAAGAAAAAGAAAAGGAATGATGGTGCATCCTCGGTAGATAATATGTTTATGGCATTTTATGGATGCAGGACTGATGAGACCTGAAGCTGATTGTGATCTTAGAGGCTGATTGTGAATTTCAACTCCAGCTCTCTCTTCCTTCACAGGGTTGTTGTCACTTGGTGTCCTAACCAGAGACTTTAACCAAACTTAGTTACTGGTTAAGGGGTTAAGGCGGGAAGCAAAGAAAGAAAGAAAGAAAGAAACAATACTCAGAGTTGGAGAGAAATCGTATAAATTGTAGATTTCATCACATTCCACTGTAAAGTTTTTCCATCTATCTAAAACACCAAAATATTTATCATTACCACAGTACCACTAGAGGTATATTCAATGTCTGGTACTCACAAATTAGCTGCCATTGTCAGTGGGCCGCCAGGTAGATGAAGTTCGTCATCAGAACATCTCATGTGCTAAAAACTTGTACGCTGCAAAAGAAAGGACAAATTTGCTTTGAATGGACAGAAGTGTTGGTTACAGTACGCTCAGGTTTGTGTGGGAAAGGGGTTTTGGAGAGTCGGGGACCAGGGCAGACAGAAGAAGAATAGGGCTGGACCAGGGCAGGACTGTTTATCTATGAAGTGATTTTTCCTCTCATCTCGGAGCAAGGGAGCCAGGCTGTCCATTGTTTGTCGCTAATGAACAACATGAACGAGTGTGAGAAAGAAAAGAAGTGCAAAGAACAGTGGCGGCCACAAACGAGACAGATTAGCATGAAAACAAAAAAGTGTTTGCCCCATCCATTTGACCTCGCAAAACTTTGAAATCAGCATTTTGTGCTGGGGGAGGGAATGGCTGCTCATTTATTGCTGTCTCGAGTCTGCAATGCTTAAGCACACACACACACACACACACCCTCACACACACACACACACACACCCTCACACACACACACACACCCTCACACAGACACACACACACACACACACACACACAGTTTTCTACAGTAAATGCCTGACAGGCAACAGGATAGCTCTGTAAAGGAAATGGTCTATTAGGGTGTCTCAACCCATTTATTTATTAGTATAAAAGCTCCAGGCAGGGTGATGTAATCTCTCACAGCTGCATTAAAGTGTCTGTGCCAGCTACCTGATTCGTTAATGGCACACCACCGTGTGCGAAGAAGCATCTTCTGAAGGTATCAACCATTATTTGTGTCTATTTGTGTCTGCTTTGCGTGTCAAATATATCTCTATGTTTAATCACACTCAAGGCAAGTCTTCACTTGTAAATTGCTTTTTCCCTCTTGGGCTGCTGGTGACGGCATTTATGAAGTAGTCTTTGATTTCAAATAACCATTATTAAACAGTTTACTCACCAGAAAACACAGATGAATAGATACTAACGGATCAGCATATTGTATAATGTATCAATATTGGTGGTTTTGAACAAATCTAGTCAATAAAGACATATTCTATATTAGTAGGTTACACGCGTGCGCACACATCAGTGCTCCATTGTTGTCCTCTTTTCTTTTTCTGTGTAGTTTGTGTCTTTTCCCACTATGTGCCCCACTGCTCCAACAGCACAGTTGAGGAATGCGGCTTCAAACAACTCTTCATTCCACCTTCACGTTGTTTTTTTCAGGAAAAAGAGAAGTGGAAAAAGCGTGTTGTGTAAGCTGTGAAAGGTGCTGAATCCCTCAGATCCCGCTGCTTGTTTTCAATATCCTCCTCACCCTCCTCCTAGTTTTTGCTAAACCCCATCTCCCTCCTGTCTGCTCCCTGCCCCCGTTTTCTTTCCACCCATGTCCTCCCTCCCTGTGTGTGTGCGAGAGCGGGTCAGCCCTCCCTACTAGGCAAGTGAAGTAAACTCCCCCTTTTTGCTCCTCTCTCTCTCTCTCTCTCTCTCTCTCTCTCTCTCTCCCTCTCCCTCTCCCTCTCTCTCTCTATGTCTCTCTCTCTCAGCTGGGCTGCTACTGTCAGACCTGGTTGGAGGACAATCAACTGCAACTGCTGCTGCCACTGCCGGTGTGTTTTGTGTGGTGTGGACTTTCTCACGTTGCGGTGGGACACACACGCACACACACACACACAGACACACATAGACACACACACACACAGAAGCTTGCATGCCTGCTCTCCCCCCTCCCCACCTCTCCCTCTCTGCCTCTCTCTCTCTCTCTGTCTCTCTCTCTCTCTCTCTCTCTCTCCCTCTCGCACACTCTCTCTCTCTCACACACACACACACACACACGCACACACAAGCTCGGAGGGGAAGGCGGCGTGTGAGCGGCGGATCCTGTCGAGTGGAGTGTACTGAAGAGGGGTGCTGAGAGGAGCGGAGCGCCACTCTCTACCATGCCCGTGCAGGGAGAAAGGCTGAAGCGCTGCCTCTGTCTCTGGAGCCAGAGTCCTCTGCTGCTGCTCGGACTCTTCTCCCTTCACGCACAAGCTCACGGTGAGTTCCTGCAAACTTTCTCTGGCTTTTCTCTGCACACTGTTGTGCTGCTGCTGCTACTACTGCTGCTGCTGCTTTGACTAAACTTTGCTCTCCGGTTCCTCGGCTCCTCTGCAGCCTCATTTTAAACATCTGCGGTTCACTCGAGAGCTCTTCTCTCTTTCACACAGACCAGGTTAAAGTTCCAGGTCCACTGTGAGTTTTTGTGCATTTTGTGGATTTGTGTGTGTCACTTTTTAAAAATCTGCGCTCCGTTGTGCATCTTAGTCTCTCAGTGTGTGGGCAACTCGTGATGATGGTCACTTTTAGAAATCAACTCTGGATACCTAGCAACTGATGTACACATGATCTGAAAACATTATTTCAGAAGGCGCCATCTCTCTAATTAAAGGTTTCACTGTAATCACAGCCGCCAGGACGACCAGCAACAAAAAAAAAGTTTGGTTTTGAAATCATTTTTTTATATTTTCCAACTGTCAAGTGATAGAAAATAATTCTGTTTGTTGCAGATCTAATATTTTTTCTTCTTCTTTTGTAGCACTAATAGAATAATTACATCCATTTGAAATCACAGTTATACATTGATTGCATATACATGCTGATTCTCATATTGTCTGTCTGAGAAAGTTAGATCCATCACTTGAAGATTAACATTTGTTACTGAGATAACACTGAGACGACACACGGATGATAGACCTGAATTTCTTGAAGTGAGGTTCGCCTCAGGGATCCATAAAGTTTCTATCTATCTATCTCTCTGTCTATCTATCTGATCACCTGATCACAGGTCCACACCTGTTTGGCTGCTCTGTGCTTGCTCTCACGCTCAGCTCCACATCTCCAGTGGGTGTGAGCGAGCGCTGTGATGTTTCCTCCTCACAGACTGAGACATGTTTTGTCACGGGGAGCGACATTGTTACCGTTAGCTGGATCGGCTGCTTGGTACGTGACCATGTTTGGTATCTGGAGTGTGATTGGCGAGGTGTTGCGGAGAACGTGTCTGATTTAACGGTCTGTTATGTTTAGTGCCGTGATGCGGATCGTCAGGGTCCGACATGCAGACGCAGAGATTTCACTGTGGCACAGCAGCTCTGTGCAGTCACCGCTTCGGCCGAAGCCATTATTGAAGGGATTTCAATGAGGATGTCCATAAAACAGACTCTCGTATGAATGATAGTTTTTTTCTTCTTCTTTTCCCTCCTTGTTGTCGGTCTATTTAAAGTCAGTGCAGCTTGTTTCAGCTGGGAAGCCTGAAGTTAAGCCAGCAGAGAGGCTCATACCTCGAGCCGAGGTCGTCCTGCGACCTCTGGCTGTGTGTCATCCCCTCTCCCTCGTCCATCTTTCCTGTCATTGTCACCAGTCGAGTCGGCTTTCCTATGGAGCCCACGCTGTGCTGCTTTTCTTTCTGATTTACTCGCTGCGTGCTCGCAGATGCCATTTTATCATTGGAAGCACAGCCTGGGGAGGAATGACGGCCTCTCCGCATGCCACAAACACTTAAGCATTTGCACACAAGCACACATGGACACAAACATAAAAATCGCTGGGGTGGTTTGGATTCATGTTAGCACACTGACCGCTCTGTCTCAGATGGTGCAGAAACAGCTGCCAACGAAGAAGACATATGTGAAATCTGACATTAAGTTGGACCACCACCAAGGTTTTTCTTCTCGTTTGTGCTGCGCTCCAGAAAGTCAATCACAGTGTGTCCTCCTTCCAATATTGAGTTCACATTATCCCTTCTGAGATCATATTTAGCCATTATCTGCTTTAGACCTCTTAAATTGCATCTGATTTCGACCGGATCTAACTATTAACTTCTGAATAATGACTAAAATTATTCTTTATATTTAATCTGGGATGGAATTTCTGTCGAATCTGAGCCCTCTTTGTTAAAAAACGTTAATTTTGTTGTATCATAATCTCAATACGAGACAGAAGACATGAACATTTTGAGCGTCTGTCTCCAATTCTCTGACCACATCTCGGTGTGACTGTGATTATACATTCAAGCAAACAAACAGTGTTAAAGTTTAATCTTGTATTCTCAAGCAGACACAGATAGTTAAAACTGTATTGAAACAGCGTTTCACCCGAGGCCTTTTAGTAAGAGCCTCATTCATTGGTTGTCACCCGGATGATTGATTGGGCCAGCAACAGGCTCATTCATTGGCTGACACACAGATGATAGATTGTCCCTGTAATAAATTTAGCCGCGACTCAACAGGGAGGTATTTGTTTTCTGAAAAGATGCAGCAGGTAAACAGAGAGGATCTTATTTATCACTCCCTACGTCAGCTTTACCCTGGCTGTATTCTCCTGCTAGTAGGAGTGAATGTAAAACTCGATTCAGCTGGTGATTCCTGGTCCTGTAGCTACAGGTGAAGACTTAAGACGGCTTCGGTGCTGTGTCTGCACCAAGGTCGTGGTCTGTCGTCCCAGAGGATTAAAGGACGACTTGTTCATTATTTTTCAAGGAGGAAAGAGAGCATTTGGAATGGGTACACTTTTGTTCACTTTATAAATCTCTCACACACACACACACACACACACACACACACACACACACACACACACACACACACATGCAGGGATCTTGTGTGACCTTCCACCTACGCCAGGCTGCAAGCCTTCAATGTGAGTTCTGGGAAGCGAGGAGTGAGCGTGATAGCTTACATTTCATTGTCCTTGGTGGAAATAAGCACCGCTGTATCAGTTTTCACAGTCAAAGCTCTGCCAGTTGCTTTGCTTTTGTCACTGCCCGCTAATGAGACTGTTGCTCTCTGCAGAATTTCAGGTTTTTGTTTTAGCAGAAGAAAAAAACAAAAAAAAAAGAAACGCCCACCCGATCCGAAGCCAAAATAATCTTGCACGTCGCACACTGTGTTCTCAAAGCACTGACAATGCATCGCGTCGCTCTGGAACTCGTGTTTCACTGTGATCCTGTTTTGAGTTTTCCTAAAACTGTTGGCAAAATACGCGCACTGTATCCTTTTCTCTGTATGCGTCACTGAACACCTGCACGCCGATGTCAGATTTCACTGCCGAGGTGATGTTTTCTTCACACAGGGAGACATTTATCAAAACTGTGGCGTAAAGGAGGCCAAATGTAGACGCTGATGTTGATCTAGATGGATGTTAGTTTTTGACAGAAATCAATAGCAAGCCCTGTGATTTGCATTTACTTGTCACCCACAATGAAACTGATGCATCTCGCCTTCCTAAAAGGCCCTCAGTGGAGCCCATTCAGAGCTGCTCCACTCTCAGGAAGCCATTGACAAAACTGTCACTCTGGTGAAGAGCTGACTGAGGCGTTTCTAAATGAAAAGCCATTTTGAGAAAAGGGAGGCAGGAGGTGTTAGAGCTGACTCATTGTACCGTCGGCTGGTAGTGCTCTGTGCTCCTCACACTCTAGGTTTCCTGACAGGATGTGTTGGGCTCCCGCGCTGGAAACCGATACCTCATTAGAAGCACTGATCCTCTGGCTGCGAAGCTGAAACTCAGAGGTAAGGTGTTGCTGCAGGTTGTTAAAAACAAATTGTCGGTGTCCTGAAGTCAACTCGCACTTTAGATATAGCCTTTTTTTTTTCCTGTTTTCCATGCGTCTGAGGCTCCGCTGCTGGGAGTGTCTGAGCAGGGTCAACAAGGCGGGACGCCAAAGGCTAATGCTGTGGATACAGTGACATAGCAAGCACGTAAATATGAGGCCCTGCTATTCCTCACACAGCGCGTGTGTTGTGTGTTTGAGGGGGGGGGGGCGTGATCTTGAAGTGACCTCTGAGAGGTGGAAGGTGAGGGGGAAGTGAGGAGAGTTTGGGACCGAGGGGGATTACTTCCTGTAATGGATACTGATCTAGTAACTTCAGTCAGCCAGATTACCGGCCTGGCCCTGACTTCTTAAGACACAGCTGGACCAGGGGAAGTTAAGCAATGTGTGTGTGTGAGAGCGTGTGTGTCATAGAGCCACAGACATTTTAACAAAACCATTTTTCTGACCTCCAAATGAAGAAACATGCAGGATTTCTCTCCTCTCTATATGATTATTTGGTTCCAAGTGTGAACCCTGAGTTTGGCAACTTTCTGAGAAATACTGCAAATGTTTACTGTCTACTATGTTGCTCTGTCGCAGCCCCATCGTTTACATCACTTTAAAGAGTGTGAGAGTTTTATTACTCTTTTTCCCAGGGGTGCAGGGGGATGTTTGGATGCTCTCAGAGCCGCGCTCTTAATTAAAAGTCAGCCTTAAAAAGCCCCGTCGCAGCGGCCATTGTGCGAGCGCTCCTCACACACTGATTGTGTGAGCAGAGAGCGCCGGGCACAGGACGCCGCAACACAATACAGTGATGGACAGATAACAGGTGAAGCGGAGCAGAGCGGAGCAAAGCTGCCTGTCACAGTCACAGTGCGCGGGGACTATAAAGGCTTAGCGTTTTCCATGCTCTCCCACCCCTCTCTCCTCCCAATAATATCTAGGCCCCCCCACCCACCCGTTCCCTTTCAGCCCCGGGAACAATTTTGTTTCGAGTAGGGGAGGGTGGATGAGGGGCATGGCACATTGTTTTAGGCGTGTGACTTGGTGTTGAGGGTGAAGACAGGCAGAGATTCGATAGAAGGAACGCGATCGTTGAGGTGGAGATGAGAAGTGACGGCTGAAGTGAGAGAAGATGGATTTTTGAAGCTTTTGGTCTAATAATAATTGGAATAATAATATGCACATTTTACCATGTGTTTTTACTTTTCTTTTTTTGTTTCCTTCTTTCCTTTTTATTTAGAATATAAATGTTCCTACTGGGCTTTGTTTGCTCCCAAACATTGACTAAATGAACCTGAATCCTGCTGTGTCCTCACATGACTTCTGAGCCCATCCTGCTCCCTGAGATCGTCTCTATTTTCAGACCAAGATCGTCTGCACTGGCTTATTAAATGATGTCAAACAAATTGACCGACGAACTTGACCGAAGCAAAGATACTGTTATATCGTGCATCAGTTTAACACAGGAAACACAGTGTGAGAAAGAGAGAGGGACAGAGAGAGAGAGATATCAGTTTCTTTTAAATACAGGAATGAAAAGTGTATAAATTCACAGGCTGCAGGTTATTAATGTCAGCAAGTGCACGTTAAGTGGCCTCGCAATACCGACAATCACTATACGCTATGATAGGTACCTAATGGTAGGACAGGATATTAAGTGTGTGTGCGTGTGTGTGGACGGGCCTAGCC
This sequence comes from Karalla daura, assembly GCA_029224185.1. Classification (NCBI taxonomy): domain Eukaryota; kingdom Metazoa; phylum Chordata; class Actinopteri; order Chaetodontiformes; family Leiognathidae; genus Karalla; species Karalla daura. Next base: position 15,136,836 of record CM055192.1, read on the forward strand.
GACAGCATGTTTGTCCAGTGAGATAGCACAGAGGAGGCCTGGAGCCACTGATGGGTGATGTGTGGCTCAGTTAATGGGAAGCTAATCACACAGACGAGACAGTGGGACGCATGCAACTGTAAACACACACACACTCACACACACACACACACACACACATACCCGAAACAGCGACTCGTACACACTCCTATATAGATGTGTTCTTGTCATGAATATAACAAAAATACACACTTAATGTACACATTTCACACATAAATGGTAAACACATTAATATCTTTCCACAAGTACAACACACACACACACGCACACACACACACTGTACACACATACAGGCTGTAAATGGATGGAAAGTGACTGTTTAAGCCTGTGGAGATGACTGAGACGCCACAGACCAGAATTCTGGGAAATAAACACATGGCAGCTGTAATGTTAACACCATCAGCCTTCCCTCTCTCTCTTTCTCTCACACTCACACACACACACACACACACACATCATTCCCACACACACACACAGCAAGGCACTCACCTACACAGACTTATTCTCATTCTGACTCCTGGAAATCACAAATTCAGGTTTCAGGAGGAAGGTTTTTCTCCCCGATGAAGAAACAAGAAAAGAGCCTCAACAACTGCGCGTGTGTCAAGGTGCTCGATGTTGTGCCAAGGTCAAAAACAGTGAACACAGAGTTCTTACATTTTCAATATATCTTGTTGTCCCTTATCAGCCTCTATTACCCCGAGTACCAAAACAAGCCTGACCTCGGTTACTGTGACTGTCGAGTCTCTGCAAAGCACGTAAACAACTTTGTTAAAGCGTACGTGCTGTGCACTCACTGAGCCATTGAGGTTTTTTTTTTTTTTACAAACAGCTGACTCACAATCAACCCTTGGAGTAACATTTATTTTAAGTCGGAGTTGATTTAAAGTTAAACTCTGGATATAGATTTGTAACTCATAAAGTAGCAGTAACTTGTTTGTAATTGTTTTTGTTCATCTCTATTTTTGAATCACCGCTGAGTGTTTGAATCTTGTGTCACTTAGAGGACTTATTTGAGGAAACCCTGCAGTAAATAAGTTTTTTAGATGTGGTACAAATCCTCAGGTTTTGCATTTGCATTGGCCGTGTGCTACTGTCGCATCAGTGTTCACTGGAGAAAATCTGATTAAATCAGCAGCCTCAGTATTTAACCAGTTTAAAGATAGTTGTCTTATCTTTTAGAATCTCTGCTTTCTAACTTTAGCTGCAGAGAGTCCTGAAAAACTCAGCCGTCCAGTAATGCGACCGCATGTCTCTAAATAGGTCTTTTCACTGGACTTCAGTGGTTTCTTGTTCTTAGTTTTCTCCCGTAGTTTGTGTCTTCACATGTCTGGACTTCATCCCTTTGTTTCTAGCGGCACCATTCCACTAGTATCCATCTCTCAAAGCTACCTTGAGCTTGTACCTGTGTGTTTGTGTGTGTGTGTGTGTGTGTGTGTGTGCGTGTGTGAGTTTAACTGCTCTCGTGTGCACCGATGTGGGCGTCTGTGTGCAGCTCTAAACACGGGCTGTTACATTTGCCACGGCCAACTATCGACTTGGCCCGCGTGCGGCCATTGTTTATCAGTTTATAGGCATGATTTTTGCATACCACCATGATGGAACAATGAGTCACATGATGATATCACGGGAATAGCATAGCCAATATGGTAAAAATAGCTGCCAGGTTTGAATGGACTGCGAGGGTGTGTGTATTGTAACCTAATGCTGCCTATTACTCTGCATCATAGTCCAAGTATGCTGGATCACACACATGCACACACACACACACACTCATTTTCAAGTGTTTTTCGGGGAAGATGAGTTTGTGCTAAAAACCACATGACGAAGGCTGGGGATCTGATGTCGGATCTGTGGTTGCGATCAAATTGTTTGGAGGTTGTTGTCGAACACGATTGCGCACTTTCATAAAAGTTTGAGAAAGACGCAACACAACTGCCAACTCAAACCACAGATGTCAGCACCAGGTTTAAGTATATCCGATATGAGTAATTGCCCTAGTCAGCACGGTTTGTGCAGATGGCACCAGTTTCTCTGCTGCACCAGCGAAAGAAATGAACACAAGTTGGGAGAAACCACCAGTTTATCTGTTTTGTTGTCAGAAAAAGGACAATACTTCCTTCTAAATCAAACAGTTTCAAACAGTTACATTTGTATTGATTGGTATTTAGGGTTGTGAGAGGAGCTGATCTGATGCTGTGACAGGCACTGTATCTGTTACTGCTGTTTCCTTGAGAGATATAGACGTAAACTCAATATGTAACATGGAGTGTTCAAGTATGTTCAAGTGTATTTTCTTTTTTTTTTCTTTCTTGACATACTAAGTTTTGGTTCAAAGTTTATGAGCCAGTTTTGAACCAGCAGCGACAGAACTACGGGATGTAGCCACAGCCCGGCAACCCAGCTGGTAAGGCCAAGACGGTGCATTGATGTGAGCTGTTTTCCACTGTGAGTCGGAGCCCACAGATGGCCTTGAGATGGAGTAAAGGAGCTTTTGATGGGGAGACCAGCTGGTATCCTTTCACTCTTTTCTTTGCTCTGCTCTCTCACACCTCCTTAAAGGGCCGTTTCATCATTTCCTCGTATCCCAAAGGGGACGCTGAGGGCCTTCTGGAATGAACTCCGAGTTCCGGAAAGCTTGTGTATCTGTCACTCATCTGCACGAAAGGACACAGACACACTCGCATGCACGCACACACACTCCCCACTGGTCACAGCATAAAGCTGGCAGATGACAGCTGTATAACCAGAGACTGGCACTGGCTCATTACTGCATCATTCATCAGGGTGACATAATGAAGGAATGTTTGAAGAGCTGTTGATGATGTTGTTGTGTTGGAGGACAGACGGGCTGAATGCAACTCCAGCAGCTTCCCCCCCATCCATGCTCTCACTAGTTCCATTGTGCTGGTTCTTACCAATGAAAGAGAGGATCTTAAAAAACTTTTTTTTTTGTCTACGCCACATGACATTTTGGTCCTGTTGTTGGATTGACACAAACTTTATCATCCCAGTTGTTCTCCCACGACTGTTAGATTTACACCTAATTTAATTAAGTCTGTCAATTGAAATTGCAGTTGTCATATTGGTCGCTATGTTAAACATAGTAAATACAACCTTCTACGACACAGGTCCCACACTTTTATTTAGAGTCTCTCTGTGGAGTTTCGATGAATAAAGAGGTGTTAAAATGTAAAAGTGGCAACAAGGCCTCAAGGCGTCACGCTATTATAACAGCACAGACAACTTTTCACACTTCACTGGTGCCCAACAGTTTTTTAAACGAATAAAAGATGAGCAGCTACATTTTGCACTTGTGCCTCATAATGGTGTGAAGTGAGGAGAGTACAATAAGTGATGAAACCGAGACAGAGATAAAGAAAACTTTGTCACGGGACCACTCAGAAGTGGGGTTCATTAGGACATTCCTTTACGTGTGGGATGGCTTGGCCCGCCATAACAAGGAGAGGAAGAGGAACGTGCAGATAAGACCGAGTGCTCGAGGTGCATGGAAGCAGAGGGAGCGAGACTGCGAGAGTGCACTTTGTCACTGGACTTGAAGGTAAAATGTATTTGAATTTCAAAGTGAGGTTCAGCCAAAACACAAGCAGGTTTGACCCATGCTTCCCAGCATCCAGCCTGCAGGTCACAAAGTGGGGTTCATTAAGACATTCCTGCACATGTGGGACGGGCCAGCTCATCATAACACTGACAGGAAGAAGAACAGGGAGATAAGAGCGAGCCCTGAAAGTGCATGGACGTTCGAGACAGAGGGAGACGAGGGGGGGCCTTTCACCTTCCATGTTTCTTTCGTTGCACCCACTGCACTGTCAAACACGGCTAAGATGGACTGCTACTTAGAGGGTAGAGGGAGGCAGGAAGGGAGCGCTGTTGTCAAATGGCTATGTCTTAAGTGGAAAGGGGAGGCGGGTAGTGTTTACATGGGCTCGGTGAAAGGGCCTTTCTGGAAGGCCTTGTTTGACATGGCCAGGATAACTAATGAATGTGTTCTGTTTCCCTCTTTCTGTCTTTCTGTCTGTCTTCTTCCAAATCTCCTCCCTTCATCTTCGCTGTCTCATGCACAATATCCCTCCTCCCCTCACACCGTGCCCCTCTGTCTGTCCAAATATCTCACCTCTTCTTTCTTTTTGTGTTTCGGTTCACACAAAAGCGGCCTCTGCTGAAAAGAGGCCTTTTTTCGCTTTTGGGGGGTTTGTGGGGCCACGGCTGTTAATTGTGTGTTTACAGCGGCCTCCTATATCCTGCCATCAAGGCTGGAGGAAAAAAAAAACAGTCTATAGGGGAGACCTGAAAGCTCCTAGTGGTATTTGAAAGACTGTTTTGGTGAAAGGGCTTGAAACAATTATGGTGTCGGTGAGGTGCCTGGAAATTTGTCCCATTTCTGAGCACAAATCGCTTGACTCGCAGCTTGTTTTGACATTAGTGGGACTTTGGACTGTAGCCCTCGTGCCCCAGTGCAGGTTTTTACAGCCAGGAGCAATATTTTCCTAAACCTCATGTGCGCTCATATATACCTGTACCTGTGTCATCTGAGTGAACATGCAAAGCTGCTTTATCTCTCTGTCAAACAGTTCCTATCAAGTTATACATTTTCCTCTCCAGCCAGAATTGCAATGCCCTGAATCTTTTTTTTGGGGGGGGGTAAGATTTAAGGAATCTTTATTATCTTGCTCTCTGAAATAGCAGAATATTTTAACCGGGATTGCTCTCCCTCCCTCACTTGTAACAAGGTCATACTGTAGAAAACGTCTACGTTCAGGACATGGAAGGAGAGATTCACAAACAAATTTTTAACGAGATGAAGTGCAGTGATGGTAGATCATGACTCTGAGGTGAGGTTGAGACACAAAGGAACAAACAGATTACCTCAGATGACTCGCTCACATGTCTTCTTTTTCCCAAAGAGTCAGGCGGAGCAGAAAGCCGTGAGGCAGTGTTAGCTGTAGGAAAATGTGATTCTATTGGTATCATATTATGTTAAGTGTCATAAGAACACCCTCCACGTCTGGCCAGTTAAATTAAGTATTTCGTCATGCTGAAAATGTGCACATAATAGTCAGTGTTTGAAACTTGTGCTGCTGCCAAGCCATATGTTGTCTTGTTTGTTTGTTTTAAAACCCAGTGTATGGTTGTAAAGCTCCATAGTAGCAAAACAAAACAAATTGCACTCACGGTCGACATTCATCTGTGTATCAGTAACGGTCTGAGACAGAAGACACATGCACCTTGCAGACTTCAGACAGAGAGCAGGTGTGATTGAGACACTGTTATGTAGATTTAACGATCTAACCTTTTGTTCAAACTGAGATGAACAGTGACATCATGCAATTAATTATACTTTAAACCAAATGTGTGAGTCATTAGTTGCATGGTGTGTGTGTGTGTGTGTGTGTGTGTGTGTGTGTGTTTGTGTGTTTATTTATGATATGAACTATCTTGAAGCTAATCCAAATGTGAATTGTCTGCTGTATCAGATATCAAGGCGAGAAAGCAACAGCTGTCACATTTCAGATTGCAGCAATATGCAGCATAGAAGAAAAAGGTGCTGGATTAGAGCTCTGACTTCTAATCTGGCACTGAAGAAAAACTGATAGCTAAGATGTGCATGAAATGTATTTTCTCGCATAGATCTCTTGCAGAATTTGCTAGATTTGAGGCAGACAATCCACTAAGTGCCGGGATGGACACCTCCAGTTGGGATTTGTGCAAGAAGCATAAGTGAATGAAGCAACATTCTGCACAGTTTTGGCTTTCCTTTTCATCTTTCTCCCACTGAGTTTTTCACATGCATGCACACACACTTTCACACAGACAGCGGCAGCCAGCGATCCCAGGTGCCGGATGGATGTGAAAGGCTTTGTGTTTTGTCAACAGCTCAGCAGCACCTCACATGACTATTCAGTGGACTCGCAAAGGGAGGACAGGGCAAAGAAAGTGGAAGATAAGAGTAGAAAAGGGTGGCGGATAAGAAGAAAACGGTGTGGGTGTTTGGAGAATAAACTGAGGAGAAAAGGGTGGCAAAGAAAAGGAGAAGGAAACAACGTGAGCAGGTTTAACCTGTGGAAGAAAGGCGGCAGAGATGGTCCGAGGAAAGAGGCGTAGGACAAAGAAGGAGGGAGAGAGAGAACGAGAGAGGTTGGCATCGAGTGAGACACAGAGTGAGTGAGCAGGGGACACGATGGGAGGGAGGGGGACAGAGTGAGAGAAAGGGTGGAAAAGGCCAGTGGCCTCTGCTCTGTCCCCTCTGTGTGCTGCTAAACTGCCCACCAGTTCCCCGCAGCTCTGTCACTTCTCGTTTGTTAATCCCCCTTTCTTCTCCCCCCTCCTACTCTTCCTCGCTCCCTTTCGCTCAAATCGGTCAATTGTTAATGTGACCCCTTTAAACCCCACCATCCCTCTCTTGCTGCATTGTCAACACATCATCAGTGTGTACAAGAGAGACATTTAGAGAGGGAGCTGCTCGATGACAAGTGGCCCTGCCTGTTACTTTCTTATTAATAGTTTTCATTGTGCAAATGGGAAGCTTTGGACATTTTACATACTATAGATTTTAACCAGTGATCCATTTTTTTTTCTTTTACCCATACGACACTGTTTGTACTGCACACACTTCCTTATTGATGAAAGAATGGCACGGACAGTGGCACAACTGAAGGCCATTTGCTGCGGGTTAGAAAACCATCTTCCTCGTCTGTGTGGACTCACATTTATCACAGTCACCGTCAATGGCATGATTTGCCCTTCGATTTTAACACAAAGTTCAAAAATCAAAAGCATGCTATCAGGAACAACCCTGACGAGCTGCAGTATTTAATTTTTCAGATTATGTCAGTTTTCTAAAAAATACTTCACATCAAAAACTCCAAAATAAGATAAACCACAAGTGACAGCAAAATGGATCCAGACAGAAACTTTTTGAAAGCACATGTGCATACATTTTGTATTTTGCATGGATGTGTGTGTGTGTGTGTGTGTGTGTGTGTGTGAGTTTATGTGTGTGTGTGTGTGTGTGTGTGTTTCGGTCCATTAGGGAGCTTTAAGCGTTGATCCCAGGAGGAAGTTCTTTGATGTTTTGTGAAAGACAGCTGAGCCCAGATGAAAGGGAAGATACCAAAGATACAACCCATTATCTGACGTGTGAATGACAGCGCACGACCGCCCAGAAAATAGACAAAACTGAACATTTACGAGTTTGCATCTAATCCGATTTGTTTTCTTGAGGTGGGGCTCTTTATTGACTGACTTCCTGTCGAGTGGACGCTCGATTGTTCAGCTTTGTGGCTCGAGCCGTGAGACTGTTGAACATGCAATGTGCCTTCGCTTTCCCACACCCCATGAGCATGTCACTGGAATTAGGCGAATGCAAATAGTCAGATAATGGGACAAATGAGGCTATCAACCCAGCGTAGTACAGTGTCGTCCCTTCATCATACTAATCCAAAAATAGAGAGATGATAAAGTAGATATCTAAGTAACTGTCATTGTAATTGCAATACAGGTTCACCACACATCTGTCTTATAACGGAGCTATTCTACACTGACTCTGAATCTGAAGATACAACGGCCCAGCTGTCTGAAATTATTGGGAACTTCTGACTCTTAGATGACATGAAAGAGGCCACCCTGCTGATATTAGGCCAAGGTGACACTAATCTAATGTTAAGTTATGGCGATTGCCCATTTGTTGTGTGTTTAGATAAAACTCTGAATGTAGAAAATAAGAACATAATCCAAACAATTATTTTGTTACACTTGAGAACAGTACGACCCTTTTTCTGTATCATGTATCACATTTTACTATTTGTCATTTTTACTCCAAGGACAGACAGCATTTGTAGATGACACTGTTGACACTGACTTTGTCGGTTCTCAGTCTTTGTGAGAAGCATATGCATAAATGAAATCAAGAAGGAAAGGTTGAAAAAGGAACGGGAGAGCAGATCCTGGGTCTGCCAGCAGTTTGTTTCTGAGAGCAGGGACTCTGCCTGCAGCTGTTAGGCATCTGGCCTCAATGATCACGCTGGAATGAATGAAAATCTTAAAAGCCGTGAAGGAAAGACACTTCCGTCGTCCTTTTTTCCCCCTCAAGTGACAAACAGGTGCCCTTTTGAAACCGGATAAGCCGGGAATACAACGGATCCATTCTAGATTTAAGGAGCTGTATCATTTGTGAGGGCACAAAAACGCTTGCTGTTAGTGACCGCATTTCACAGGATCAGGTGTTCCAGCTCAACGGTTCCTTTAAAACAAATAAATAAATAAATAGAAAATGTTTCTCACATTTTATCATGTCTAACATTAACAAATAATGTGTTGTTGCAAATTAATGTCCATTTCACTCTCATTCAGTTCCAGCTTCGGTTAAGTCGGCCAGCTCATGTGAACAGGATGTGTCGTGTGAATAGTGACTGTGCACAAAGTTGGCCTCTGCTGAGAGGTGAGGATGGTAGACTGTAGAGGAGGATGCAGGACAACAGAAACAGACTTCATAAACAGCAGAGACTGTCAGAGAGCAGCGTGAGCATGTGTGAAGCATTCCTATCCACACTGTCTTGCGTTACCATCAATTAAAACAACCTGGTCATGGGTCACATCTCTGGCCTCGCTTCCTCTTCCTCTCCCCGGCTACTTTGGCCTTCAGGGAGTTCCTGCTCAGGGCTGCGGAGATTATTGTGATTCTGAATAACTTTATTTTTTTTTTTCCCTTTTTTTAATGGCTACTAAATGTAAATTGTCCTTGCTGTTCCAGTTCATGCACAAATCATGAATGTGGGGCAGCGTTTTGCTCTGACTGCTCTTCAGCATAATGAGCGTCTCAGTGTGTGTGTGTGTGTGTGTGTGTGTCAATGTGCATGATGCACTCGTGTTAAGATATTAATGTGTTTACCAATTATGTGTGAAATATGTACATGACTGTAGATTCGTGTAACATCCATGAGAAGAACACATGTATGCATGTGTCCATGTCTGTATGTGTGTGTGTGTGTGTGTCAAAGCAAGGCTTAAAGGCTTCTTTTTCATTTGTTGGAGCACTTCTCACTGAATATTAAGTACAGTATTAACACATCTTTTCATCCTTTCCAACATCAAACAATGCCAAGCGCTGGCTTTTTTTTAGTTTGCACTCATACCTTGGTATAAACACCCTCCAGCAGCTTGAATCCATACATTTGATTGCATTAATAATTCAGACTCTGACCTTAGCAGGGCCGCTGCTCTTCCCTCTGTAAAAATGTGTTTTCTATTATTCATGAATGTAAAGTTTTTTCCCCCCCTCTTTTCCCCACCAAACTGAATTCCGCCGACTTTCTCATTTTCTCTGCGCTACAGGCAATATACTGGACAGCATGCTGCTGAGAGCGTCCAACAAGGAGGCGGCGGAGAGCGGGAGGGAGAGCAGCGGTAGCACGGCTCCCGTCTCGGCCCCACTGAGGCTACGCTCATGTCACTGTTATAACCACTGCCCCGAGGATTCAACCAACAACACCTGCAGGTGTGCTGCAGCACACACACACACACACAGTCAGTGACATCCACATACTTGCACACAATATTAGCGTTGAATGATAATGACAAAATAGGTTTGGCACAGATTAGAACGCCACAGGGCTTTTCATAATGCTGCCTTTGGGGCTGCTTTTACTCACCGTGGCCACCCCTTGTTTTTCAGAACGGACGGCTACTGTTTTACCATGGTGGAGGAGGAGGGAGGGGTCCGGGTCCAGACCGCAGGCTGCCTTGGCCTCGTGGGATCAGAGTTTCAGTGTAGGGTGAGTTGGACGATTTCTCTCTCAGACCTTCGCAAAGTTTAGACTTTGACAAGTTCCTTCAGTTGGGAATAGAGAGTGGTTGTAGTAGAAAGCTGTGAGTTTTCACATCCATTGAGAACCCTTTTGTGCAACTCTTTTCCTGTCAAGTTCAGACCTCCAACAAATTTCTTTTTTCGTGGCAGATTAATCTCTTATTTTTAAGTGCACTAAGAAATTATGAGGGTGTGGACCAATCAACCGGTTGTTTTAAAATCCATATCTAAACTGGTGACACAAAAAAAGATAGAAAAACCAATTAAGAATACGTCACGTCTCCTCCTTTCAGGACACGGGGAACGCGCGTCTACGGAGATCACTGGAGTGCTGCACAGACGAAGATTACTGTAACAAAAACCTGCATCCCACGCTGCCACCGCTCAAACCTCCTCGTAAGTTTATCTGCCTGCTCTCCTTCCTTTGCAGCCAGCCGGCGTCCTCAGGAAACGCAGGCAAGGTTTCCAAAGCGTTTCTCAGGCCGGCAGGTGCCAGAGACAGCGATATGGACAGGGCCGAGAACTGTGGCTGATGTTGTCGCAGCGCAATGGATCAGAGATAGAGACATCGTGACCGTGTCAAAGACTTGAGACGGCCGCTGTCAAGCTGGCCCCGGAGCTGCCAGGTGTCAGGAGAAGGCGCAGGTCTCTGCTGTGTACAACACTATACTCGCCGTGTGCGAGCGTGAGAGCCGGTGTGTGTGTGCGTGCGTGCGTGTGTGTGTGCGAGAGACAGTAAGCCTAGATTCCCAGGGAAATCGCAAACCACAGCAGACACTGGGGGCAGAGTCATCAATCTGAAACCCTATCATAGGGGATCAGGAGGAGAATTCATCGACTAGGCTGAGGGCTTCCTCTCGCTGTTGACTGGAGGCCCAGAGGGAAAACACTGTGTGCCAGAACAAAATGAAAAATTGATGAGTGAAATATGATTTGTACTTGATTTACTGTACACCGGTTCTTTCATGTGACTTGTAAGGATGAATGATTCCTTAGTAGAATTTGCTCTCTTCCCTTGCCATGTTTTTTTTTTCTGTTTGGGATGTTAGAAGATTTTATTTGAGTATTTTTTCTGGTGTCAGTTTAAAGGCTCAGACTGTGGGATTTATGGGGATCTATTGGCAATTAATAGCCATTGTCATTGTAAAGGTATCTGAACATAATACCACAGGTTGCTGCAGGATGAGCTCTTCATCCTTTTCCACAAATCCACATTGGTTATCCATGTTAGTTTTCTAGTTTTAAGCATCCATGTAGTTTCCTCTATGCACTTGGAAAGAAAGTGAGATTAACGTGAATAATTTTATCTGTGCTTCATTCTCCATCCATTTCCTCTCTAGTCTACGTAGATGGAAAGATCCACCACATGGCATTGTTGATCTCCGTCACCGTGTGCAGCATTGTACTGGCGGCCATTATTGTCTTCTGCTACTTCAGGTAGTATACTCATGAATCACACACCTCTACTTCTACAGTTGGCACAAAAAAATACTCTGTAAAGACGTTGTTCTAGTGTGTTTGCTGAAGGTCTGTGTGCTACAGGTACAAGCGGCAGGAGTCTCGCCCTCGGTACAGTATCGGTCTGGAGCAGGATGAGACCTACATCCCCCCTGGAGAATCTCTCAAGGACCTGATAGAACAGTCTCAAAGCTCTGGCTCAGGCTCAGGGCTCCCTCTATTGGTGAGAAATGTGCATTGCACCTAAATTCCTGTTCAATCAGGAGAGATGCTCCATTGATGGCCAAGACGCACCTGTTAAGATCCTTGACAGTATGCACAATTAGGTTAGGTCTCACATATTACCATGAAGGATGCATAGATAGTTGAATGTGTTTGGTTTCATTGATGCTCCGAATTTTGCTGAGGGGCCTGTGTCAGGTCACCAGTCATGTCACTCAAACCTCATTTTGTATCTCTATCCTAAAAAATGAGTTGAACTTAATCTAACAAAAGCTCCTTCCACTCTTTGCTCCTCAGGTGCAGAGAACTATAGCCAAGCAGATCCAGATGGTGAAGCAGATCGGCAAGGGGAGGTATGGAGAGGTGCTGATGGGCCGGTGGAGAGGAGAGAAGGTAGCGGTGAAGGTTTTCTTCACCACGGAGGAGGCCAGCTGGTTCAGAGAGACTGAGATTTACCAGACAGTCCTAATGAGACACGAGAACATACTGGGTAAGGACCACTCTCTGTCCGTCCGCATTTTGTCTTCTTACTTTGACTTCCCTGATCTTCATGTCCATGAAATGCTCAAAAGCAATGCCGAAAGATCAACATCTTGTGGATGACATTGGTATTGGTACAGATGCGGTGCTGCACTGATTTTCATACTAAATTGATTTCCTTTCCTTTTATGACTTGAAAAAACAACCGAGAAGCCATGGCTGCATTTGGACTGTGTCCATTGGTAGCGATGCTGCATCACACTGCAGTCGGGTCCAAAACAGATCAATTATAGCCGAGAGGCCGAACTCCACAACAAATTATAAAGTAGACAACAACAGACTGCCAACCAAAGCTTGCATAATTAAACACCACAAGATGCATAGTAATTAAGTCGTGGGGCAAAAGATCACTTGCCAGTAAACTCAACGCCGAGCCTTGATGCTGCAGTGAATAATGACGCCCTCCGCACTTGCTATGTGCTTTACAATCTTTTATCTCAATGCCCTTAAATCCATCATATACAGCAACATATACACCAACATATACAAAGCCAATTGATGCTACAGTGCAGTTTCCAGAGGGGAGAGTCAAAGCTGTTGATGTTGAATGATTTCGACCAGTTAGTTTTGCACAGTAAATGGAGTCGCCTCGTCCTCTGCCTGCAGGTTTTATAGCTGCTGACATTAAAGGAACCGGCTCCTGGACCCAGCTCTACCTTATCACCGACTACCATGAGAACGGTTCCTTGTACGACTACCTCAAATCAACCACTCTGGACAATAAAGCCATGCTGCGGCTGGCCTACTCCTCTGTGTCGGGCCTCTGTCACCTCCACACCGAGATCTTTGGCACGCAGGGCAAACCCGCCATTGCCCACCGCGACCTGAAGAGCAAGAACATACTGGTGAAAAGAAACGGGACGTGCTGTATAGCCGACTTAGGCCTGGCAGTCAAGTTTATCAGGTGAGTGTGACATTGTAATGTCCCACTTTCGTTGTGGATTCAGGTCCACCTTTTGCTGGATTTAAGCTCTGGCGGAAGGTTGAAAATGTTCATGAATCAAAGTATTTTGTGCTTCGTGTCATTTCAAAGGGTTCATTAATGTGCATGGCTAATTCATCTTTGATCTGCCTGACTCTGCAGCGACACCAATGAGGTAGACATCCCCCCCAACACCAGAGTGGGTACAAAGCGCTACATGCCTCCAGAGGTTCTTGATGAGACTCTGAACAGAAGTCACTTTCAGTCGTACATCATGGCCGACATGTACAGCTTTGGACTCATTCTTTGGGAGATTGCTCGGCGCTGTGTCTCGGGAGGTAAATACGGGATTTGTACATGTTCTGTCCAGGTTTTTTTTTTATCAACTTTTGAATAAGCTGATTGTCCAATGTATAATCAGATAAATTAAACCTATCTGTATCGCACACCACACAAATACACATTTCGGTGACTCATCTGTTGCAGGGATCCTTGAAGAGTACCAGTTGCCGTACCATGATTTAGTTCCCACAGACCCTTCATATGAAGACATGAGAGAGGTGGTCTGCATCAAGAGACTACGACCATCCTTTCCCAATCGGTGGACAAGCGATGAGGTGAAATGCATCGATTCCTCCTTCAAAGCACAACACAGTTTTTTTTTCTTGATAAACCTAAACGCCAGTGTAGTCGCAGCAGTTGCAACAGCAACTCCAGACATGCAGTCTGGAGTTGTGATACAAAAGCACAAAAGCATCACAGTTTCTAACTAGAGAGAAAGAGAGAGAGAGAGCACAAACCTCTGCCAAGGCATATCCATACTGAATTGTGTTTTTGCAACCTGTAAAAATGAAGTTTGCTTAGGATTCAGGTGTTTCACAGAACAGCAGAGCATATCCTAAGGTGGAGTTCATGCACTTCACAGATAAAATGCCAAGTAAAAAGTATCAAAGATGCTTTTTACGTCATGTCAACATCTCAGTCCATACTCTCACGCTCCCTCTCTTCCCCTTTTCTTTGCCTCTGTTCTCTGAGTCTGCTTCACACGTTGACATCAGCTGATGGTTTTTATAAAAAAACTGCATCTGCCCCCACAGTGCTCTTTTTAATATTCATCAATGTGATTTGTCTGAGCAATCGATATTGTGACCATTAAGGTTGCATAATTTAGATTAGTTCAGATTTGATACATTACGTTTTTTTTAAGATAGTTTAACAGAACTACATTATCACTGGTGTGTGATTTAGTGCCAGCCTTGCTGTAATCTTTAAGCTGTCTTTTGAGATCTGTTCCAGTTCCCATGCACACACACACACACACACACAGAAATAAGAGATGAATGAGCCTCCTAACAAGAGTGTGTATCTCCGCAGTGTTTGAGACAGATGGGGAAGCTGATGACAGAGTGCTGGGCCCAGAACCCGGCCTCCCGCCTCACAGCCCTGCGGGTCAAAAAGACACTTGCCAAGATGTCAGAGTCACAGGACATCAAGCTGTGAGCGCACGCCGCCACGTGTGTGTCCACACACACAGAAAGGGCATTAACAATCACACCTGCTCCGGTCCAGGCCGCACACTGTTTTTTTTTTTTTTTCCCTGGGAAGACGAGACGGAACAGGAAGCAAGATTGCCACCTTTTGAGTCCGGATGCCCAGAACTCTGCAAAACCAAGTCCCCTTTTGAATAAGTATTGTGCCACAGGACTAGGATGAAACCTAAATGAGTCGAAGCTCTCCGGCCCTGCGTGGCCCTTTTCCGTCCCTCAGACGAGAAGATGAGACCTTTGTGTTTCTGACTAGGCCCGAGGACTCTAAAGTCACGCTCCTGTTCCTGTTCACATGCTCCTGAGGTCCTGGAGAAGAGAGATTGAGTTTGACTTGGCACTGTAGCTGCAGACATACACAAACGAGCTACTGACCAGTGAGTGGAATACTGTATCACTGCTTTCTGTGAAAGCTGCCCTACCTGTAGATGAAGGTCCGACTGATAGAACAGAAAGGATGTGCTCTACGCAGTCTGCTATCGCAGCGCAACACCTCCTTTCAAAGCACTGTCACCACCCCCACTACTGCCTTTATGTCGCGATTGGATCGAGCACATTTAAAATTGTCTGCTTCGGATAATTCAGTGACTGACACTACAAAAAAAAAGTGTATTTTGAGGCTTTAAAAGTTTTGTTTACGCTGGTAATGGTTTGTAGACACTGAAGAAAAGTTATGCCTGTACTTTATGAGCTGTGAGGGGGATTTGAAAGTTGCAAAATGCATATTTTCTATGTAAATCTCAAACTCTTTAAGTCTTTATGTGAAAAATAAAGTTTATATGTCAAAATACATTCTGGATTGAGGCCGAACATGTGGCCGCAGTGTTTCATTACTTACCCGGCACCCGAAACAATGCTGTAGTGACAAAGTGATCGAGGCTGAAGAACAGCGCCACCCATAGGTGCTCCATGGTGATTGCAGGAATCTGCTAGGCCAATCACAAAGTGTTATGCGTTAAGTGTAGTGGTGGCTTCTTGCTTGATGATGTAGTGAGCTGTTTTACATGTGTGAGATTGTGTTCCAGTTAGTTTGGGACACCACAAGTTGTTTATCATGGAGGACTGTTGTCATTCAGTCACTGTTTCAGACAGATGCACCATCACTAAACACTTCCTGTCTATTTCCACCTGTGGACATCTCAAGGTCAAGCCCTCCACCCACCCTGCCCAGCAGGCTGCCACATGTAAATTAATGTCCATATTGAATTGTCTCGCCATGATGATGAACTGCCTGTGGCTGTCACTCTGAAATCAAATGACAGATTAGTCGTAAATAAAAAAAACAAAAAAAAACATCATCAGGCTTCTGTCGAGTGAGTTTCTCAACTGATTCAGATTCTGACACGGTAGCAGTCAAGTGTCTGGAAGTTGCTCTGCCTCAGAGGGAGACGTGGGTAAACCTGGACATCTTTCATCATCACCGTTGGGTCTTCCTCCAAGTGCCAGCAACGGTTTCTATCAGAGCGGCACTAATCCTGTGATTTGTCACTTGTTTTTTTTGTTTTTTTTACAAGTCCATTTGTAAAAGCCCTTGATAAAGTTTCCTTCAGGTCAATGTTTATCTCTGCCAGCTTGA
Organism: Karalla daura; assembly: GCA_029224185.1. Classification (NCBI taxonomy): domain Eukaryota; kingdom Metazoa; phylum Chordata; class Actinopteri; order Chaetodontiformes; family Leiognathidae; genus Karalla; species Karalla daura. Next base: position 15,152,960 of record CM055192.1, read on the forward strand.
AGTCACAGGATGCTCTGTCACTGTTGAAGGAGATGTGGCAGATTTGTTGTTCATAAATGCCCTCTCTTTCCTCTCGGGTGTTGTGCCTTATTTAATCTGTACCTACTGTAGTTGTCTGTGAGAGTAAGTGGTGTCTCTATTCAGTGAAGAAAAAAAAAAAAGGTTGAACATTCCCCCAATAAAGTGTTTCACTCATCCACATGGCTGATGCACAGTTTGTGGTGGCTAAACGAGCTGCATACCACTGAGTGAAGGAGTTTCCTTGTCAGGAAAGACAAAAAAAATGAAAACAAGACAAACAAACATGTGGCACGGCTCATTACAACCCCCCGGTGCCGCTGAGCACGCAGCATGTTAAACAGTGACGCCGCGAGATTTTCCTGTTTCAATTTCACCCCCTTCAGGCACTTTATCCAGCCACTTATTGAGCCACAGACGCGTAACTATGAATTTCACAGGAGCAACAAAAAAAAAGGTAGAAAATCAAAGTGGTGTGAACGAAAATTGCGTTTCTGACCGTTGTCCCGACAGTCCAGGGAATAAGACACCACGCAGTGCACATTGTCAGCGTTGCTTATAAATATAATTTATTAATTGTCTTAAAAATTCTTTCTTACACTTTGTACAGAAAACAATTAGAGGAGATAGAGAGGCAAGCATTCAGCGAGATTGAGCAAGATTCATGAAGCGTGCCAGAATTAGCTAAAATGGACCAACACTACCCCGCACTAATCAAACCAAAACACCCCTGATAGTAAAATAAAAATGCACTTACAAGCACAGCTCTAGTCATAGACTTCTATAATAATAACCAATGCCAAGTTTGCATAGTAGACACCGCTTTTACAAAAAAGGAAAGAAACTTAAATTAAAGATTAAAAAGAACAAAAAAAACCAAAACAAACTCGAAACATACAAACTAGTATCTAACTGTACGGCTCTTTTTTTATATTCTCAAATTTGTCAAATATAGCTGACAGTACACAACTGTACATACTGTGGGTAGAAAATATTTTTACACACTTTGAGAACACTACTTTTTTCACTTTCACATGGCGAAGGATCACCTGCTGGAGGCCTGCGCTCACTCTCCTCGTACTCCCTTTCTCTGGTCTAGTCCACGAACAAGCAGTCTGTAAACTGTAAACTCGAGACATGGCAGAGAGCACATTTTTAACCCAAATTATGCAGGAAGCTTTCCTCAAACCAATTGTTTTTTGCTCTCCGCCTGATTAGATTGGATCTTGTATTCAGCAGTTGAGTTGAAAAGAGATGATGGCATGAAAGAGACACTGTCATGACCTTTGGGTTCATATTTTTGTTCTGAAACAAACCTGAATTGATGACTTTGATGGGTTTAGCCTTCCCTTTTGATTTCCTCACGTCTGACATCAGCAGATACATCTGACAATACACAAAACGTCCACTCAGTCACTGGGACTGTTCACCGTCTTCTAATTCGTTCAATAAGGCTGTCTGCACTCCAACACGCACATCATTTTGAGGCCTCCACGTCCGCAGCATCTGGCTTTACGTAGATACAAGAGGTCGGATTTCTAGCCAACACCTTTCTGACTGACTGAACAAAGCGAGAAAAATCAATGTGAAAAATCAATGACTCAAGGTTTCCTCCTGTTTGGGCCGCCACAAGATGAAATCTGTCATGAAGAGGTAAAAACCTGACCTTTTGTACCGCTCTTAACTTGGCCTTTGTTTGTCAGCCCACTTGGTTTTCTCGGCAATATCCTCCCCAGTCTCTCCTCTACACGTCTGGTGTTGGGTTTATGGCGTCTCTCCCATAGTTCAGCGCAGAAATATCTCCAGGTGTTTGAATATTTTACATGCATTTTCCTTTGAACGGAGTCTCCCTGTTGTCCTTCACATGGTGAATAGAGTTCCTATCACCGGGGGTTATCTGACAACTATTCAAAAATAAGGCTGTTTGTCTTCCCTCAAAGCTGGCTCGTAGGAGTTGCGCCTTTTAGCATTAGACACAGTTGACCTGAGTCAGTGTGTGTACATTTAAAAGCCTGCCTTGATTCACAATGCTGTCCTGCAAAACACAAAATATATTACACTTCATTTTACATAATCCCTTTTTAGTTGAAATCACGACGTTTCAGCTCTTAACTTGCAACCTTTTCAGCAAAGACACCGTGAGTTGGAATGTTAGTTGCAGAAAGAAGATTGTTTAAGATCACGAGCAACTAACAACATGATATGTTACAGATTTTATCCCGTACTCCATTACTCCATGAACATTAAAAATGAAAAACAAGAAAATCATGTTAATGCAAATAACACAAGAATGACCACTGAAGAAAAATATGATGCTAATATAAGGTCATTAGAATGAACGTGGTAATCATGTATTTACATGTCTCAGACGATCCGAAAAAATACAAAACAAACAAACAAAAAAAAAGTAAAGGTTGTTGTTCTCCAACAGCCACTGGATGGTGCTAGTGACCAGCGAAGTCACGGCAGTGATCACAGAAGGAGTCAAGTGTGGCCCAATGGCAGGGAACATCTGCCGTCCTGTGGCGATGATGATGATGATGACGAAGATGAAGAAGATGATGATGATGATGGGACACCAAAAATATGTATATATATATGTAGGCTATATTTATATATATATATTTGTTTTAATAAAAGAAAATATGACTGATAAAATCTGTATTTCGGATACATTTACTGTAGCAGTAATGAATGATATCAGCTGTATTTAATCCACTATCACGCAATGCTATGGTACTTTGTGTTACTATAATTAAAACATTTCTCCATTCTAGTCCATCCTTATTATTTATTTATTTATTTATTTTGCATCCTCTCCCATTTTCACTGCGTTGGATCCTGCCCAGAAACAAGCTTCCAGCAGAGAGTTTCCTGCATGTTCTTAAACAATCTTTCATCCTAAACGAACATATATCCCATGTTTCCTTCTGCTGCAGTTTCTGTATGTGGCATGACTGACTCGTGGATGGTCCGCATCTCATTTGCAGCCTCTGTTTAGCATTAATGCAATCCTAAATTCACCTCAAAACAGCCAAATTCAAAAGTCCGTCACAGAAGCTAGATTTATCATAGTAAAAAAGGGGCTAAGACATTAGATCTGCGTCCATCAGGAGTGTAATCGTTTTTGGACTGGCCTCTTTCTGAAAATGGAGGCACATTCAAAGGCAAGTTTAGCTGCCTTTAACTGAGCACTGTCAGATTTCCTGTGACCTAAATGAATGAACATCTCGACGTGTTTTGAGTAGCAGGCAACAAAGACCAACAAGCATCCACACTTGTGATGCCAGAGGGAAACCCTACATGTCAGAGCTTGTTTCTGGTCAGGATCTTTGATTGACAGTCACCGTGTAGCAAATTCTGTTAGCAGGAAATGATCCACACATATGGACAGCAGGATACATAGAGCGTTCCCTAGGAAACGATATAAAGACAACAAACTGTACTGGCAAACACGTACAGCCAAGGCTCGCCAGAGAAGAGCGGGACCACGTCCGCACCTCCCCACTCTCATTATCTGTTTTCCATCCTGTTCAAACATATGATCACCTGCGGCTTCTTCCATCGTTTCATGTTTACGTCCTCCCCGCCTTTCGTAATCGGTTTAGCTCCTCTCTGTGTTTACTCATGTCTCACCACAGAGTCTCACCCCCCTCCCTCTTTTTTCCCCCCTCACTCCACCTTCTCCCACTCCTTTGTAATCAGTTTAGCTTCTTTCCCTTTATGATCCTGTTCCATTCCTATGGAGGTTTTCAAGGTTGGTTCTTCTGTTTCGTTTCCCTTCTCTGCTTCTCTTTGTTCTGTATAAACTAACAGCAAGAGAACAACTAGTATTATGCAAGACAAGGTCTTTTTTTTAAAATTCAGGTGTGTTTATGTTGTCTTTGTTCCTGGTGGTTTGTGTTTTTACGTCGGGTTACTTCTCCTTTGTTCACAAACGACAATGCAACGTTGCTCAAGTAAAAACACACAAAGATACACACACGCGAGCACACTTCTGACACCAGCTGGAGCCGGTGTGTGTCATCCTGTCTGTTGGCATGTCTGCACGATAACCCTATGGTTCACCGGGTGCCCGGTCACCACGGTCACAACGTTTCCTCTGCTCACGCCTGATTCGTCCGTCGCCCCTCGCTGCAGTATCGACAGTGTCGTAGGGAATTCAATCGTAAATCGTCTCCGGAGTTTTGCCATCGTCGCGACACTTGTCGTCAGTGTTCCGTCGACATGGAGGCGAAGTTACTGTCGTGTCGACCCATCTCCTCCAGCACCGCGGCCAGTTCATTCAGGTCTCCCTCGGGGAAGTGCTGGGCCTCCCACAGGTCCAGGATCACCCCGGTAGGACTGGACTTGGTGGCAAAGTAGTTCAGGTACCTGGAGAGGAAAGATGTATGCTTAATATTTTGCAGCAAGAGGTTGAGTCCTCTTATGTCAAACTGAGAAAATACTGAAAACACAGAGAACACTGTTACAGTAAATGCATTTCCACAATAAAATATTTCAACTAATTGCAATTTGTCGTCTCACTTTCCATGGAAGGGTGTTTCATGCGAAAGCTATAATTCTTGCTATAAGTATTATTAAACATTCATCCCTACATTGTAATAAAATATCATCTCAAAAGACTCCACGCACATAATGCCTGTTTGAATCCAAAACAAAAAAATCGATATCGACACATATGAAACGCCACCTCATGAGAGATTGGAAATGTTTTTGGGATGTTTAAAATAGGTAGGTAAAATAGGTATTTCTGTTTCCAGGTTTTCAGGTTTTACTGCAGTATTTAGATTTTGTGCATTTCCATGGGTAATGGCAATGATAATAATAGCCACAGGTTGCTTAAAGAGCATGACTCAAACAAGAGCATGACTCAAACAATCATGCTGATGTAAAGTTTGAATGTCTACAAAATACAGATAGTTTAGGCAGACTCGGCATTGCGCCTATCACATTCTCTTCCTTGGTACACAAACAAATTCCCACAAACAAGCGGCTCTGACACAAAGATAACAGGTCTCCCTGCAGCCAGCCTCTCAGAGCTCCTTTGTGAGGCCGTCACACACACATCACAAATACAACAGCACAGGACGTCAGACGTCCACTCAGCCGCCACTTCACTGTTCTGCCCTCTGGGCACAGGGACGGCCCCCCAAGGGGCCGAGAACGTCTTGTTGCTGAAAGCCCCTTTTACCTGCGAGCAGGTAAAGCATGTCAGCCGTGAACACAGTGGAGCTACAAGGATTGTCTGCATGACGTCCTGCTGTTGTTGTGATGATGTTCGTGAAATGCCATGTCTGCTTTTTCATGTTGAAGTGCAGTGTTATGAAAGCAGCTGCACCAGGATGGCAATAAAGGCAAATGAATGAATGTAAAGCTGAGATTAATAGTGGGTACAGACCAAAACAATAACCAGATCTCTGAAGCAAAATCTAAATGTTTCCATCATCAAAACTCCAAAATGGAAAACAAGCAAATACACAAAAGGTCAAATATCTTCAAAAACATGTATTGGTATACAAATGTTTTGAAAAATCTTCAAATTTATTTGTCAAAAGCTGCCAGTGAAAACAAATACACACTATTGTTAACTGACATAATATGCACTTTGCAATCTGGGATGTGAATTGTTGCAACAGGCTGTTAGGAAAGATGATAAGAGACTAAAGCCATGACCTATTCACAGTCGGGAAGACATTTAAATGCCACTTACACTTCCCCATACCGCCAGGCAATGGTGACAAATGATATTCTGTTATTTATTATTCATGCTTTAGAGGTTAAACGTAATTAATTTTGACCTGGCGTGACTGCTCTCCAATGAGAATCTTGATTAAATGTATTGAAAGCACCTGAAATCTGGTATTTAAGACCACCTCTGAAAAGACACCCTCCATCAACCCTCGTAATGTGTTTCAAAGCTGCCCACATCTTTAGTATTAACTCAGGCTGAAAATGCTTAAAAACAGTCGTTATCATCCAGTATTGTTTTTCACCTCATAACTAACTTAGTATGTATTCATATCTATGGAAACACTGTTTTCATTTTTTTTGTTTTTTTTTGGATCCACAGATGTTTTATCTTACAATACATCACTCATTTTTGATTACAAAATGGTTTTAATTCACTAAAAATGCTATAGTGATAAGATGAGTAATTATATCATCCATGTCATGTAAGTAATTTAGGGTACACCTACCTAAAAAAAAACCTTTGATTTTTTATTTTTTTTAAATGAGTGAACAGTAGTGACATCTGTGGTGTAACAGTTCAGGAAGAGTAAAGTAAATTCCTTTTCATAATACCAACTTTATTTTAATCAGAAGTTGAAGTGCAAATTGAAAATTAAAACATAAAATCAAACACAATGTGGTGTCAGGGCAGGTGTGAGTATATGTGTGTGTGTCTGTGTGTGTGTGTGTGTATGTCTTTGTCTGCATGAACCATAAACTGAACATTGAAAAACAATATGGTGTCAGGGCAGGTGTGTGTAATTGTGTATATGAAATATACCTAAAAATATATACAAATTTGTATACATATACACAAATATGTCATGTGATGTCATTCACACAATGAGCAACTGTTGTCACTCTATTATCAAAGCGGAGCACTCTTGACAACACGTGAAAGGTCTGAAGTGACTTTGTGGCACGAAAAATAGCGTGGCCTGACTCACTATCCCATAAGCTGGCAGTAGCTTCATTACAGGATCTACACATCCTAGCAAGAAGCAACAGTCCCATGTAGGCATCAAGCTACATTTTGTCAATCTCCATCCAGCCAAGATGTCCTCTCTTGGTGCCATGCATTGGGTGTCAAGAGGGTTTGATGACCATGAAACGTTGCCTTTTCTTGACTAGAAGACCTCTCTTTCGGCATCTGTGACATCCGGGTCCTCCTTTACAGATGTGTGATGAGGAGGACCCAGTCTTGTTCAGAGTCTTACTGCTCCTCATCCTCAGACAGGATCACTGTTACTACTCTAACACTGTCACTTACTCTAACATTACTTGGAAACCCTACCAGTGGGTGTATGCACTAACCCTCAGTGGAAATCCTAACCCTAGCTGTTAAACTAATGTCCTGAATACCACATTATAAAGATATAAAGAACTGAAGGACACAGTGACATGCAGCAGGTGAGTCCTCGAGATTCAGCTCAAGCGGTTTTAAGCAAATAAAAGAAATAAACTTTTGAGATCCCAAAATGTCAAAAAACTGTTGATTGTACCACAGGTATTGACGGTCCAGTGCACAGTGGCTGCAGAGGAACTGCCTGACATTGAGCCATCTGTGACAAAAATCCCAGTGCTGCTTCAGTGGAAAAGCCAGCCAGATTTGAGTCCCGTGGGGACAAAAATGAGACTTCCTCCGTAAATCCTCTGAATGCACTGTTGGCGCGCATTGGTGCTATTTAAACACAAGCGGAGATGTGTACATCGCTCCCCTTGTGCTTTCTGTTCCTAGACTTTCTCCTCTGTCTTTATTTTTTCCCCCCTCACCCTGAACATCTAATAAGCTATTTTCATCACTTTCTGTCTGACACGCCATCTGTCTGCAGCGTGCGATAAGGGCTACCCTGCTGTTACCTGAACTACATTGCTCAGCACCACCTTTTGTTGTTTTCTTAGTGCAATACATCAAAACATTAACAACTACACTCCTATTTGTGTCCTATTTGGGGGGGGGGGGGGGGGGGCATGGTGGCAGAGCGTGAGTCATGCTTTGAAGCCAGACAGACAGTCACAGGAGCAGGGGTGGCATTTCGTCGTTGGATCATTGCATCGAGCGCCTTTTGAAGAGTGGCTTTTAGTAGAAATGTGGAAGCAAACAACAATTTGGCGGGACGTGCGTTTTTTTCACCCACATATTGGGAATATTTTAGTGCCCACATTAACAAACTCCATCATGAGCTGGCTGCCTGTCGGGACAATGAGGTGCACTTGTGCCCAATTATCCTCTCCATATCTGCTCCTGCTCTGGTAGATGCTGCTAAATGAACCACAGAGTGAATCATCAAGTCTAACATCTGGGGATAGAGACACTCAGGATGCGACGTACGAGCCAGGAGCAAATGGGTCGTCTTCACCGTTTAGGGGCATCCAACTCCCCTCCAGGGACGTGGTTTAAAAATAAGTCGAGTCAAAATTGAGTGACCAGGTTTGCTCCTTGAACCACTTGTTGAGGTAATCTAGAGCTCAAACATGCGTTGAGAGGACATGACGCACCACATCAAGGTTGCATTCGACACTCAAAAGAAGAAAAAGAGCAACAATGGAAGTTCCACTTCATCTACGCTCATTTGCTAGCCTGCGTGAAACACTTCTGGTGCTTGTCTGGCAGCACATAGTAGCCTGCATGCCCCTTTGACCTTTCGGTGGAGGTGATAGGCAGCGAGGAAATCTCAGCAGGAGGGAACGGGGGATGTGTCTCGGCTGTCTGCTCGTCGTGGGATCACATTAGAGTCGTGTTAATGCCAGCTGTAGCTCTGACTTCTGAAGAAATGAAATAAATAATAGAGCGAGAACAAGAATAAGATTCATCTAGGCTGAACTGCACCATCTGATTTAATCTGCCGGCACTCGAGCGAATTCGTCTGAGTTCGCTGAAGTTTTTTTGAAGGGCGAGACAGGCCACCTTGATGAGCTGCCATCCTACTTGAGAGGGGTTGTTTTTTCCAACTAAATGATCCTTCAAACCAAGCAAAACGCCTGAGGGAGGCACACAGGGGATAAATGAGAAAAAAAAGTATGCACTGTGTCAGTGCATATGTCTATGTTTGTGTGTGTGCATGTGTGTGTCACACCTGTCAAGGTTGAGTTTGTGGGCCAGCATCCTCCAGTCGTTGCCTCTGGTCTGGGGTGCATCGAGGCTGCCGCACAGCTTCTGTCTGATGGATAGAGGAATGCGGAAGGCGTTGGGTCCGACTAAGGTTGTGATGTTACTGGCAGGGTCCATCAGGGATGTGTCTATGCACTGGACCTCCTGTATGCACAGGGTGAATGTCATTAACTTAAGATACATTTTGTGGCTACATGCAAAATACAAGGTTTAAGAACACAGAACAGTAAAGAAGCTGAAAATCCCTCAAAGCGGAGTGCAGATTATCGTGCACATCCATGAGTTAAATCCGTCACATTCTTTCTCAAACACGTCACGACTGTATTGTCTTGCCTGCTGACCAATTACGGCTGCGCCTCCTAATTAATACGAGAGCGAGACAAACACAAAGATCTGCTCGCGAGCTTCTCCTCTGTGCTCTCGCTGTCGATCTCTGTCTCTCTCCGAACCTTCATCCCATTAATCTGCCACTCCCGGGCTGTGAGGAGGCAGCGGTGTAATGAATGTGGCATGGCACAGGGAAACAACAACTGACACTGTTGATGTGAGTGATTATTATTTACTGCATCTACTTAGCCCCAATTTACACAGAACACTCTCTACTGCTAGAGATTGAATGATTGATGCAAGGGAACATCTCTCTTTCTGTCCCTTGAAATAATAAATGTTTTAAATCTGCTTTGCTTTGCATTGTTCAGGACACTGCTGACTGCTTGCTGGAGTGCACCACTTTTTTTAAGTGATTATTGTTTCACCGTTCTTTGTAATATGTATTGTGTAGCAATTATCTGGTCTGTTTAAACTGGATTACAAGCGGTCATCTAACAAAATATTTGATGTTGTGACAAAAAAATTGGCCAGAGAGAAGTGCTAATATTCACTGTGCACTTGTTGCACAGCCGAGGATCTTTTAGGAATAATACGTATCGTATGGTAGTATGGAGCTACATTAAGACTGCGAGCAGAAATGTAGCACTGGACATTTCTGCAGTGCGTTCTCTGCCTGTGACAGTTTAATAGTTTAATAGTGCTGTGAGACACGACACTAAGGCAACTTATCGCAACTTCTGTAACTGGCTCCACACTCGGCGGGCTAGTTATGAGGCACAACTGATAAGTGACTCTTTGTTCACAAAGTTGTCTGACCCAGTTATACTTGGTAGCAAAACATGGGGAGAAAATGTATCGACTTCACCAAAATTTACGAGTTCACAGTTGACTTCAGCAGAGTTTCTCAGTCTCGAACACATTGTGTGATACTTGGCACAGAGCTGCAGATATCAGCCAGTATCAGCTCATCACAGTTAAATCAAAGGCATGTCGGTCTCTGGGCACATGAACCTGCAGATCATTACTGTTTAGAAACTCGCATCTACTCTCTGCGGCAGCAGCAGAAGCAGCAGCTCGTCCTCTGTATGCCGTAGACAAGCAAATCCATCCCTCCATTCCTGGTCAACCGGTGAAACAATTGTTAAAAAAAAAATATTCATAAGTGCCATCCATGATCACCATGGGAGAATTCAAAGCAGTGACATTGCAGGAGAAGTGTCAGACCTTCGACCGAAACTGTTTGCACACCTGCACACGCACAACACGGCACTGCACACACACTCACTGACTATGTGCTTACATGGCCTGGAAAAATCAAAGACGAGTTATTCCTCTCGCGTTATGTGACCTCTAGCCTCGGCATGAATGATTGAACAGAGTCACAGAGCATAGCAGGAGCCCTGACTGCCTGACAGCTGTAGAAAAACTTGGTGACTTTCAGACCTTTAGTCAGAGACTGTAGCAGGAACTCTCCCTCTGAGTGTGTGTGTGCGTTGCTGTGTTCATCCATTTTCAGTGTATGTTATTTTATCCCTCAGTAAACCCTCTCTCGGCCAGAGCGAGTCTGAGTTGCCAGGCCTGCTTTTCTCAGCCAGTGACAGACACGTAAGCGTGCTGTCTTCACTGCGGTTTTTTGTGGTTTTGTGCAGTCTCACCTCCTCCAATGTGTTGCTGAGCTGAAAGATCTGTCCCTCTCCCTCCACCTGCCGCACGCACAGCTTGCAGCTGAGCTCTGTGGTGGCCGGGCTCAGTCGCTCCAGAGTGAAGGTGCAGTGGAGAGTCCTCTGGCTGCCGCTCCACACCTGGTAGAACGGGATCTCCTGAGGGGAAAAAAAAAGGAAAAAAAAACACACATAATAGGTGTGTTATAGGGAGATAACTTGATGGACTGAAGTGATCCTGATGCAATATGGGTGATTATTCACATGAAAAGGTGAAAAATGTTGGCCCAGCCATGCACTGCAAATGTCATTTTGTCATGACATGTCTAGGTATATCCACCCTACTCACCTGGTACTTAGCGATGAGTTTGCTCTTCCAGTGTGTGTGTGGCACGTCGTGGATTGACAGTCTCAGATTGTGTGTGCTGTCTTTAAAGTTCAGAGTCTTTGGCTCATCCAGAAGCTTCCCTCCCATCTGTGTCTCCATCTGAAGAACCTCCTACACACACACACACACACACACACACACACACACACACACACACACACACACACACACACACAGAAAGAAAAAACAATGACGACTCAGACCTCCTCCTCAAGTTTGCCTCGGTTAAGTCTCGCTCAATGAGCCATTTATTTTTCGTACGGCATTACAGATGGTAGTAAGCCCTTTAATTTGTCTTGCATTATTACTGCAGACAATGCCCCCTTGGATGTTGCTTTGAAAAGCTTGCAACCATCAAATACTTGAAACACAAGAAAGTTTTCATTAAGATACCATCATGGATTCCCTGGATTTGAGCACAGTGAACCGCGCTCAACTGGAGAAACATAAAGATGCTCAATAAAAACCCTGATTAATAATACACCCGCTGTTGTGAGATGGGGGAAATGAAGCATACCTTTAATGTAAGACAGTAAAATTAAATTACTTCTATTGACTTTTGAAAATGACCTCAATGCGTCACCATTACTTGTGAAAATAATACACAGATAAGTAAAAACCAGATCCTGATTGTTTCAGCTCATTTTCTTCCCTCCTTCCATTTCCCCTTCTCTCTCTCTCTCTCTCTCTCTCTCTCTCTCTCTCTGACAACAATCGCTACTTCCTCTCGTGCTGTCTCTCTGTCTAGTTGTGAGGCAGCTGTAGGCGCCGGCACACTCCAGCGGAATTCAAAAGCCGATGTAAAAGCGCTGCATCTAATCAAAGTTTTTTGTTTTAATTCAGTATCTCAGAGCCCATCGAATAAAGATGAAAAGAATCGGCTGGTGTGAAGCAGAAACCGGCCGTGTTGATGTCTTTGTCCGTGCTGTGATCCGGGGGAAGTAGAAGGTTTCACTTTGCTCTGCTGCAGTTAATAATAATACATCACACACACGGTCCTGTGGGGATTTTTGCTCATCCTTTTCAAATCGACTTCTGTGCACCGACTGAGCCCACACTGAGAGCTGACTAAGAAAGCATCTGTGCCCTGCAGACACACACACGGCGTGGATAATGATAAACACACGCATATTGATAACATCGCCGCACTGAAGACCTCTTGAATTCTGCACGTGGACTTAAAAGAACACATTAACGCACACGCTCGCAAACACAACAGTTATTTTCGGAAGGAACGATAAGTTATCGGTATTCTGATGCCTCCTACAACCTTTTCAAAATAATCAATTCCTCCTTCCCATGATCTTCCTACGCAGCAGCTCTGCTGTAGCAACACAGCCCAGAGTTTCCTTTTGAAACGCCAACAGATCAATTACACCACACAAAGTCATCGTTAAAAAAGTCCACCTCTGAACCTAGTTTTCCAGCTGCAATTGTTTGTTTGAAATGGTGAAACTGAGCGAGCGCTGGTGCTCGTGTGAGCGTGTGCATGGCTCGGCGCCACACTGACACTTGACTTATCACTGCATGCATAAATTACCACCATTAATCCTCCGTATCAGATGGTCGCTCCAGTGCTTTGAATGTGTTGAAAAGAGCGTAGTTGTTTTGACATTGCTTGACCCTGCGTTGTTTACTGCTTCTCCGTTCTCTTCCACGAGACTAGGGGTGGAGAGAAACTTGTGCACGTGATGATAGACATTCACTTCTGGGCTGTAGTATGTTTTATTTCCAATGCAAAATGAGCGGGGACCAGCTTAAGCATGGGTAGTCCAAGATAACACAAGAGGAACACAACAAAGGACTTAGCCTGAAATATCACGCATCTTTTCTTCTGTGGATACACATTCATTTATCCAGTCTCACCTTGAGTGCATCCTGCGTGTCGTCCAGACAGTAGACCCTGATGTGATAGTCCAGAGTTGTGCAGGAGATGGGTCCAAAAACTGCCAGTTTGAGCCTCTTGGCGGCTGCCTTGCAGAGTGACTGGCCCACCAGGCAGTAAGTCCCCAGCGTCTCTGTTAGGATGTGACATGCCTCAGAGTCCATCTGCACATAGCAGGGGGTGGTGAAGTTTTCCTCGCCCACTATCACCACGTCCTGGAGGAGAGATATACACAAACACACACAAAGTCACGCACAAACAGACACACAGACTCTCACGGAGTGTCTTTCCAAATACTGTCACTGAGTTTACAGTGCACAGTTCACAGCTGAAGCAAGTTTCAGAACAGGTCACAAACAGGGCTCAGTTTTAAAAAATACATTTATGGTAAATACATTTCACAAGTAGCCCATTAAAACCCCATCAGAGGGGACAGAGGAGCTCTCGATTCAGTCCCTGAGAAATTTGTATTGTGAAACAACAAAATGCCATGGTTAACGTAGATCACTTTTCTAGTCGGACCCATGTCACATTCATACACTAGTTGCAGAGATTGCCCTACTTGCTCTGTCTGCCAAACCTTTAACTTTAAACCTTCACATGCATTCAAAATAGCACCCGGGTCAGTGTGAGGTTCACTATCTTGTCCAAGGACACTTCAACATGTATCACGGTCAAAGAAAATAACTGTGTCTAACCAGCTTTTAAGAAATGGTGTGTGTAATAACAGTTTTCTAGTTGAAACTTATAATCAACATAGTGATGAGTTTGACACGTCCTTGTACTGGCAGAGAAACAGTGGAAATAGAGATTATTCTAATTCGGCAAAGCGAGCCACAGTCCTGGTAATTCTGCTTTTTTTATTTGGGAAAAGTCTTTTATTTGCTCAAACTGACTGCTTTTAGCGAGACCTGGGCATTATTTGAATACTGGCTTTATTTGTGAATTTACGGGCATGGAGCCACACTGTGTGTGTTAACATAACAGAGCTGGACCTGCATCTGGAGCTATTTCCTCTTATGCAAACAATCCCTGGATGAGCAGGCTGCAGTTTCTAACATATGCACTCTGTGCACTGTTGCAACAAACACAGCCTTTTCAACGGCATGCCAGTACTGATGTGCTCAGAGCTAAATATATAGAAGGCATCAGAAAGCCCAACAGTAAATGTTGACTCTGAGTCTCTTTGGCATGTGGATCTTTTTTGGTTTTCCAAACACCAGCGTGCCACTCTTTCATCTCAGGAAACCATCGACTTACGTGATTTACGTGATTCACTCCTTTGTTCGAGGCTGAGGCACTGAATTGAAATGTGAAAGCATGTCTGCTTATACATAGGACCTCTGAAAGGTAAATCAAGGTGTCCATTAGGGGAATGATAACACTGGTTCAGAACTGTCATCTGTGACGTGTGTCCAATCCCCTCTGTGATTATCTGTCCCCACACCCTGCCTACAGCGCCGTCTCGGCCTGAGTCAAAGTAAATCCATACCACTCCTCGGGTCGCCTGTTCTTTTCATATAGGGTCCAATTTGCCACGCACGCAACCGTGCTTGCACGTGTGGCTGAGAGTGATTGCGTGTGCGCATCGGGGGGTGCAAGCAGGGGTCTGGACACACACGGACACGTGTGATGCAAATATTGAGTTTTGAATCACAGTTCATGTGGAGCAGTGTTCCTGCAGATGAGCGAGACAAATCAATACAAAGAGGTAGGAAAGCAATATGGTATGAATCTGTTATTACTGGTAATCACAACCGTGGCTGCTCCCCCCTGATGTGAGGGGAATTCAATTACCTTCCTCTCCCTGTTTTGGGGAAAACTTTCTGATGGGAAATGGATGTTCTGCCGCAATAAGAGAAAAACAAATCGACTTCCTGATGAAATTCCACTTTTCATTTTTCTCATCTTTACCCAGTCTGCACCCAGCCCCTTTTCTCTCTTCCTGTCTCCCTCTCTCTCTCTCTCTCTCTCTCACACACGCGCGGGTACACACCACACACATGCACACACACAATCTTATGCATGGCTAATTGTGCAGAGACATTGTGTTGAGCTGTGATAAGCAACAGAAGACAGCATACGGGGGCCTTGTAGACACAGTGATGCTGCAAGACAGCCTTATCACCCACACCCACACACAAGGATACACACGCGTGCGTGCGTGCAGACACAGACGGACGCACCCGCATCCACGTACACACACACACACACACATAAAAGCAGATTGCTGAGGTAGAGACTTCACGCTGAGAGACATGGGAGGAGGGATGGAGGGAGAGAGAGAGAGAGAGGAGGATAGAAAAAAGGAGGGATGGAAACATAAGAAGCAAGATGAGAGAAGAGGAGGACAGCAGGAGCATAGCAAATTGCTTCTGATAGGAGTCTTCAACCCCCTGCTTGTCTACTAGCCTGTAGGCACTTTGTGTTTACTGAATTTTCTCTCCTCTTCTCTCCTTACCTCCCTCTCTGCATGTGTGCGCTCAACACTTTTTCTTCCTCAGTGACGAGGATAATGTGTGCACGTGTGCATATAAGTGCTGTGTGCGTCATTGGGTGTCACGACACCTATGAATAATTCGGCAGCGACTACGGGCGTGTGTCTGACTTCTTTAGGTCTGGATTATACAGCCACTGCATGTGTGTGTGTACCCAAATGCATTCTCCATTTACATATATTACTAATCACTGTTTGTGTTTTGTTGGCAGACTGAGTGACAAAAGGACCTACAAAGGAATAATTGACAGCACTGAGCGCTCACCTCCCACTCCCCCATAGCCAGTTGGTTCTTCAGCTGTATGAGCCAGTCTTCCTGGACGCTGTCAGCACAGTGGTGGATGGTGAGGATCACTGGTCTGGTCAGGAGGGCTCCCGGGGGCCCGCAGCTCACCACAGGGCTCAGCACTGTCTGGATGTCCTCTACTGGGGGTCTGCAGAGGACAGATAACAAAGAGGTGAGGCGATTCTTTAGAAAAGGAGAGACAGGGGGCAGGATGCTCCATTTGCTTGCAGTTAGCGTTAGCACCGACTGCAGGAAGTCGTACTGATTTCATTTCTGTGACTGTGTGACTTTTTCATAATACGTGGGAAAAACCTGGGCCGGGCTAATGAGGGAGACAGGTGGACGGTGAGGCTGGAGGAAGACAGAGCAGCTCAGAGGAGATGAGAAAATCAGACAACAAAGGAGATGAGAGCGGAGCGGCGCAGATTCAATCAGGGGATGATTAGTGGAGTCAGCAGGGCCTCGGCTGGGCCTCGGAGGCAGCGGCTCACAGCTCATGGGCAGAAAATAAATGACTCCCGGTCACAGACTCTCCTGCTTTTTTTTTTACTGTGAATTCAAGTACTGGAACCTGAAGCACTTGCTAACTAATAGATGTTACAGTGCAGACACAGAAGGCACCGCAGGCTCATCCACAGCGAATACAGTGAGTTTACGCTGATCAAACTACATCAATATTTATTATTCATTCACTTTCTCTCAATATTTAATCAAAGTGTTAAAGCAGAATTTTAAACATTTAAACAATAGGAAAACACACAAGTGTCGGTGTTCTCCACGTTATCCCACGATTCTCTTCATAACAAGAAGGTATTTATTGACTGCTGGAGAGATGAGAGGTTAAAACTTGAAAAGTGTTTATTATTTTTTGCAGTCCACCTTGCACCTGATGGGGAGAGGTCACTGATCCTGCTCACTTTTATTGATTTATCTTCTGGAGCTCATTATTGACTCATGAAGGGTACACATGGGCAGGAGAAACTAACAGATATCAGGCTAATACAAGCCTTAACCTTGACTGTATACAGTGCTACTGTTTGTATAATGAAACATCCCTCTTTTGTCCCAGAAATGTGCAATGTTTTGTCTTGCTTTGACTTGAAACCTGAGTGAACTAAAGAAAGTGATTCTGGCTTGTCAAGGGCTAGAGAGGGAAGTCAATGCAGCTATCTGATTTTAGTTAGTCAGCTTATAGACTGAGACAGAGACAGAGGGCGGAGCAGAGGCTGGACACTCAGAAATACTGTAGCGCCCTGCAGGGGGTGTAATTCTTATCGACTGCCATTGATCAGAGTGGAGGCAAGAATGGATGGGAGAGAACACATTGAACCAAAGTGTAACAAGGGTCCCAAAACTTTGAGACACTTTAAAGAGCAGGTCCGCCCAAATTATTAAAGAACAAATTCCCCCATTTGTCCTTGTGGTATCCAGCCATGAGGGTGTTTTCGGTTTTATCGGTTTTATGTAGCTTTGGCTGCTCTCAGCATTGTATAATCACATTTAAAATAAGCAAAGTGCCCTTCCAGAGACTCACCCAGTGTCCTTGTTTGCATAACCTGTGGATCGCTCAATATAACAGGACAAAAAACTGCAGATTTATATTTTGTTGTGTGCAAAATTCTTCCACCTCTCGTTCTTTGGGGTCGATACAGAAATGTAAAATAGAGAAATGTGAAAAGTGAATATAATAATAACAAATATAAGCATTGCTATTAGTGCTACTAGGGGTGTGCTGGAAAAGAAGGCTTGGCTCAACAGGTGAATCTCATATTCTTTGCTTTCTTTGCTAATCTGGCTGATTTGAAGGGGGAAATGTGAAGGACAGAGAGAATATGCATCTGAAAAGAACATTTTAGGAATGCGATTTCCTTGACCGATGAGCAGCAGCATGAGCAGCACACACGCTGACTCAAGGTTAGTGTGCGTTCACTTTTAAATACAGTTGCTAATAGTTTTCACATCTTCGTATGACAAGATTTTTTTCAACAAAAAACAGCTGGAATATATTTTTTTCCCCCCATTACTTTGATGTCCCACAGAGAGCTTTACCTCACTCATGTGCAGGGTTGGGAGTAAAGGATTATAGTACATGTAACAGGATTACAGTAATCCCAAAAATAACCACTAATCTGTTAGTTACTGTGGAAACAGTCATCTCTTTGCATATGCTGTCAAAGGCTTTGTGTTTGTTTTCCGGATCTATAACATGGCACGAACGGAAATGAAGTCTGTTCAAATCTGTTGCTCTGCAGTCAACATTTGTCTCACACATCCAAGACTATTAAGGCTGCGACGAGCCCTGCATCCGAATAATAGGCCTGATTCTAAACACTGATTAACCGTGTGAATTATGTGGATTACTGCACAGATTATAATGTTAAGTAGGTAATAATTAATGTGTAAAAAATTCTGTTATAATCTCCTTAACTCTGCTTCTTAGGCATTTTAATCCTGGCTCGAATACAGGAAGTCTGTATTATTCGCTGACCTCCTGCTGAATGAATCACCAGACGAAGGTGTGCATAGATAAACTATAAATAAAAATAACTCATCTATCGCCATGCATCCTAAGTCCATGTCACATTGCTAAAAGCCTCCTCCACCTAAGCATACACATGAAACTCAGGGGCCGACACCCAGGAGAAAGTGGGAGATGTACACGCAAAGACAAACAAAGAAACAAAGAGAACAGAGAGAGAGAGACGCACAGATGAAGGGAAAAATGGCGACAACAGGGATTAAAGAGGAAAGAGAAGGAAAGCTAAGAGGAGGAGAGAGAGAGAGAGAGAGAGGGAAAGAGAGAGAGGCATGGAGAGAAAACGTACCTCAAGCTGTCCTTCCTGTGCACAGTCACATACATCTCATACACCCTCCCCTGAGGAACTGCGCCCGCTGGAACCAACAAACTCACGCCTGCAGGAGGGAGGACAAGCAGGAGGCAGGATGAATGGAGGCGGGAATAATAAGAGTCATCACCGGATTTATTAATTTCACCATGCACAGCTGAATCACTGAACGTGCGACCCATTATCACTCTATCACTCTGATTAATAATTGAGTTACCGTTTTTTTTAAAGGAAAACCATGTAAAAGTAAAATTGAAACATATTCTCAAGTGAATGGAAAGCAACATTTTAAAGCTTTCGCACACCGTTTCCTATTGGCAAGTTACATTATTCATTATTTTTGCCTACCCAGTGGACTTAATTCCCAACAAAAGTCTGCTGAAAATCTTTGCTCTGAAGCCAGGTAGCTTGAAAACATCTTGAGGCGTATTATATTGTGCGTGGACAGCCACGGTGCAGGTAAAACTCAGGTTTTTAACAGCATTTAATCAGTATTGAGTGTAGTTTGTGTACATTTAAAAGTAAGTTTTTGGGTTTCCACAGCTTTGTGTGACTGAGTACAGAGGATGATACATAAAGTAGGTGAATTCTCAAAGAGAGCAACAAAGCAGCGGCACTGTCTTAAATATTCATCTGTGCACAGAGAGAAATCCCAGCTTGTCGTCACTGTTAGATAGCAACCAGATTGGCGATGACTTATTGATGCGTCTGTGCGAGGACGTTTACCAGAGTTGGGCACGATGAGGTGTCCTCCCTGGTTGTTGAAGGAGCCGTGTGCGGTGCAGGACGGGTCACGCGTGCGAGCCAAGCTCTGGTTGCGCAGGTTCATGGTGTCGCTGTTGTCCAGAAGAGACTGTGTCACCTGGGGGGTGAGCAGAGAGCAGTCAGGCAAGCAAGACACCAGACACACACACACACACACACACACATACCAAAGTAGTAACAGTGCTGGTTCTGGACTGGTACTAATGCTTGTTCGGAGCCAGTGAGACTTGCGAACCTGCCGAGAACCAACTGCTGGTCTGTCACTGAGGACTCACATACCATCAAAATGTGGATCCACCTCAGTCGCTTTTGCCACTTCTACCACTGTCCTATTCATGTCCTTCTTTCCCTTCTTTTATTATGTAGCATGAAATAAAAAGGCAGACCAGGTCTCTATAATCCTGTCCCCATCCTCTGATGTAGTTGGTTCTTACTCCTGGCCTGGCAAATACAGTAAGTGGGGCTACTCTGGAACCAGTTTTTCAGGGCAAGAGCCAGTTTTTTTGGTAGTGACAACAGACTTTTCTCGCAGATGAATCTAATCTAAGCACTGGTCCAGGACCAGCATTGGAACTGCAATGGCTAGATGGCTGACAAAACATATCAGTCATTAAGTAATTGGTCCATTATCCAATAATACTTCTATAAGTCAAATTTGATTTGATGCATGATGATCATGTTATAGAAATAACACAAGACAGAAAATTAATTATCCTTTTGTAAGGTCCGTGACAAGAAGTAGTATAGTTTTGTTTGTATGTTATTTTATTGTTCTGTTCGTTGTTAAGTTTCTCACTGTTGACTGTGCCATACCCATGAAGGAGGGATCCTCTGTGGAGGATTCACAAGGTGAATTTCAGCATTATGTGGAAAATCGGTGCCACACGGTTTGAAGGACAAACTTAAAGAGCTGATGTCAGCGGCCGTGAAAATATATTAATGAAATAAAAGAGCAAAGAGCTCCAGAGAGGCTTAACTATGCATCTCAGGCGGTGGCCAGGATGATCAGGGCAATCTGTTAATATTCCCCCAACCACTAGAATTTCACTTCATCCATAAAGATGATTTAATTTTTATCCTTACGATTTCTTGGTGACCATTAACTAAAATGCTACAGGGAAGATCGGCATCTGCCTGGGAGCGCGCCACAGGGCTGAGCTGGCAGCCTGCGAGGAGAGGGCTGCTTCACAGCACACCTGTGAAACCACCTTAGGGTGAGTGCTAAAATATGACCTGCTTTGCATTTCCCTGTCAAAATGTCCGCCGTGAGAAGCAAACCAAGGACTCCATATCTGACATAACACTCCCACCGACACACAACCCTGACAAGAACCCATTGTCTGTGCGTTTCAGAAACAGACACCAAATTAAAGACACAAATGAAAAATGGGGATTAAATTAGTGAGGCAAGGTCAGTCGTCAGACAAAGAGGAGGTTCAAAAAAAGCCCCAGTCCAGAAAAAACATGCGTGGTAGCACAGCAAGCCATCAGAAAGGGCTCTGTGGAGGGGGGCTCGACTCTCGTACTGCCTGAGGACAGGTGCTGCTATGAAATGGGGTTGTTTCATCACTGTTTGTGACAACTGACTCTGGTATGGATGCCATGTAACTGACAGAGCAAAGAGGAGGAAACTGGGGCACGGAGCCGCATGTATACTGATGGAGATTTTGAGGAGGGGGAAAATAAAATAAAATGGTTGAAAGGTAGTGACCGGAGTTTGGCATGGAAGTGATTACCTTAGGAGACAGTTTTGATGTGAAGTCTCCTCCGAGGTCATCCTGCGGCGTTACCAGACCGGAGGAGTTGTAGACTTTGATCTTCAGGTTGGGAAGAGGATCCAGGAGCGGCGAGTTGGTCATTGGGATTTTATCTGAAACATCATGCAGTGCGTACACGGGACCCCGATACATGGCAGCTGCATTTGTCAAGTCAGGGGGAGCTGTCAGCAGATCAGCTGGAGAGGGAAAGAGTGACAGAGAGAGAGAGACAATTAGTGGCAGGAGATACGGTGTGATCATCGCCAGTCAAGTTTTCAAGAGCGCTCAATTTTATGGGATTCAGAGGGAGAATGAAACGCTGTTAACTTTGTATCCTCAGGAGTATGAGCTGCAACACACAGCAGCAGAACGGGACAAATGTTGGGAACTCATGGACCAGTGAGCAAGAATAAGGGGAGTGGGACGAGAGCAGGCGAGGCTGCTGAAAAGCTATCAGTGTCTGCACGATGCATTGAGGTACACAGGGACACAGCCTGGATCAAGGGCTACTCATGACTGGTGCACAGAGAGGGATGCGGGCTCAGAACTCCCCTTAAAAAAAAGAAAGAGTGAATTAAATCGCGTTTAAAGCTGTAGATCAGCAAAACAGAATTGGTGATTTCAAAGCTGACCTTACTTTAGTCTGTGAAACAAAAGAGCAGCGGAGCTTCCAACCTACGCGCTTCAAAACGCTGCCGGCGCCCTCGCCATCAAACATGGTGTCACACTCCAATCCCATCACTGTCTGTTTTCAAAATACTCACTATGTCACCGTTCAGACCTGACTGACAACACCTGCTGAGCACACTTAGCACAAAAGGCGATGATGGTGATGGACGATGACAATGTAAAGGCTGCTCCACTGTGGTTCAGTCAGGACTTGGTCCCCTGGTATCACGCTCATTCTAGCTAAATGTTGCTTTGTATAATAGAAGAGTGGACAAAATGCAGCATGAGGCATTAATGGCAACCCAGAAAACTAGTGGGCAATTGTTTTAAATGTATTATAAATGATTAAAGTGAGACAGACTTCTGCCAAACTTTGGATTGCTTTGAGTATGTTGCTTTAAAGACATCATCAGCCTGCCATCCATCCATCCATCCATCCATCCATCCATCCATCCATCCATCCATCCATCCATCCATCCATCCATCCATCCATCCATCCATCCATCCATCCATCCATCCATCCATCCATCCATCATCTGGCTTAATGGTGATGTAGGGGTCTCCAACTCACATGGGTGAGGGCAGGGTACAGGATACACCTCCAGTCCATTAAAGGGCAAACACACCACTCATTCTCACACTCACACCTAGGGGCAATTCAGAGTCTTCAATCCAACTAAACATGCATGTTTTTGGACTGCAGGAGGTAAATGGAATAGCAGGCATAATGCATTTATCTAACATTTTTCCTATATCAGCAACTCACGGCAGCCGGTCAGATCAAGTGAGACTTCCGCAGCAAAAACCCATTTTCATTTGTATGAGAAGGAGAGTGGTGTAATCTCAGTTTACAGAGTGTCACCTTAAGCAAAGTCACATTATCTAACAGATCACTCGTAAGCCCTGAATGGAATGGCTAAAGAAAACAAAACAAAACTCTCACCAGCGTTGCATGCAATTTGAGGCCAATACCAATAGATTTCATCAGTTACTCTGAGTGTGTGTGTGTGTGTGTGTGTGTGTGTGTGTGTGTGTGTGTGTGTGTGTATCTGCTTGTTTTACCCTGCTCCTTCTGAGTGGTGCTGGAATCCTCACACCTTTCATGTATTCCAGGTAAACACACAAGAGGCCCACTTACATACACACACACACACACACACAGAAACACGGCAGTGCATAAAGCATAGGCACTACAGATGCACCCACACCCTCATACAGACATATGCGTGTCTTGCATACAAATATCACATGCACTAGACAGACATCTGGCACACATCGCATACACATACACTAAGAGTATATGGGAATTTCATGGTGGGAATAGATTGATAGATAGGTAAATCTCCCTGAGATTACCTTCCATGCTCATCATGGAAGGCTTGTGTAAGCCAGGGGGCAACAGCGAGAAACAAGATGATTGTAAATGAGTGCACTATGCAAATACACATGCATTTAATAATACCAGAGAAATGTTTACGGTATGCCGAATTTTATCAGGAAATTCAATTACACCCTTTTCCCTCCATCTTTGGCACAAACATTCAAATACACACTGGCACATACAACCTTGCAGAATTAAATGCAGAAGTGGGTTTAATGAGGGCTTCTCGTAAAATAAATGGAGGGAATTGCAGGAAATTCTTGTGCATATTTCTGCAATCCAGAGGTTAAAAAGCCTTTGCAGTAATGCAACAATGGAGTGACTTCAATGTGCTCTCTCTGCCAGAAGGATGGTCTTGCTTCCTTTGAGGTAATTAGACCAATCTGCAGCCAAGTGCTACTGATTGTGCTAATAAGACATCTGGCAATATCAACAAACAGCAAATCCTGCGTGGGTATTTTCCTTACCAATGTGAAGCAAGTGAAGCTGTTTGAAAGAGACTCGGCGAAACACTCCTAACTCTTGCAGCTAGTTTAGTGGGAGTTGTTTTCCCACAACCCTTTTCAGTTTCTCACAACTTACTCCAAAGGCTGAGAAGCACTCAGGTCTACTGAACTTCCAAACAAACAACCCTCCCGCATCAGAAAATCCAACAGCTATCCAAGTTTTAATTGGGATTAGGATCACAGGAAGGCCAGTTACCTACAGAGAACAGTTCCAGATTTGTTCACACCGGACTCTATTTTACTGGGCATGGAGCCTGAAATCCTGTCATACCGTTTACAAGCCCATCCATTTCAATTTTAAAATCCCTCATTATCACCGCACCTCCACCACCACCACCACCACCACCGCCACCAATCCGCTCTCTCTCTCTCTCTCTCTCTCTCTCTCTCTCTCTCTCTCTCTCTCTCACACACACACACACACATCTGTCACCCATCACTCTTCCTCTCTCTATCACCAGGCTGTTTACCTTTAAAGCCAGCGGGTATTCCTGCCAAATCATCCCCGCTGAAATTTAATTAACAACTAACGGAAAGCCACAGAGAGACAGAGAGAGAGAGAGAGAGAGAGAGAGAGAGAGAGAGAGAAAGAGAGAGCAGTGGGTGTGGAGGAAGAGAGGGACATAATTCTTCATTAATAGTAATCGGGGATGGTCCCTAAGTGCAGAATGACAAGCATCCTAATGCTTTTGTGATAAAATGTCACCCAATCGACACACATGCAAAGGACTTCACCCTCACACACACCATGACATACATACACACACACAAACACAACTGTTTTAGCTCGTTGTTTACCAATTTGCATCCTTTCTGACCTCACTTTCCAGTTTTTCACCGTAAAGTGTGATTTGAATTACAAATGGCCGCCCACAGCTGACCACAAAACTACTAATATCTAGCTTTAGTTATTTCAAGGTGTTGCAGAGTTGTATTTCAGTTGTAATTCATGTGTTGATGAAATAG
The DNA here is from genome assembly GCA_029224185.1 of Karalla daura. Classification (NCBI taxonomy): domain Eukaryota; kingdom Metazoa; phylum Chordata; class Actinopteri; order Chaetodontiformes; family Leiognathidae; genus Karalla; species Karalla daura. Next base: position 15,177,760 of record CM055192.1, read on the forward strand.
AAATGATCAAATATGGTGAATACCAAGAGCACCGGTTTTGTCATCGACTATTTTAAGCCATCTCACTTGCAGTGTTTAATCCAAATGTGTGGGAGTGCATGAGTGCATGACTGTGCATGAGTGCATGACTGTGAACGTGCTCACCGCCTTATGAGGAGCCTTAATTTTTATGATTTTAAGTCAAGAGTTCTTTATCTTTTAGACCAGATTCTTTCAGTTCATGGGCCAATACCTGATTTAACCACATCAATGATTATCCAATCCTGACATTTCTAGCAAGCTACAATGTCTAGCATCTAATGCATGCACTCCAGCACACAGGTGTGTGCAGCAGAGAGAATAACACAGACAGATGGGAGTCAGAGATGGCTCCACTTTAACATTAAGGGAAATGGAGAGGGAGCGTCCAGAGGGGTAGGAGTCACTGTGATGGCACAGAGATGGAGACACAGAGGCGGAGAGGAAGAAAGGTGGATGCAGACAAACAGGACGTGCAGATATGGAAGGAAGGGCAGGAAAGAACAGGATAATGATAGGAACAGAGATGTCTTTGGTGGGGACTGATGACTCTACACCATCAAAGATCGACAGACCAGGCTGGAATGATGCAGCAGGCACCTCTCTATCCACATGTGCTTTACTAATTAACCTATTTACTACAGTTATTGTTCTGTACTTATGCTAGGGGAATAATCTCTGAAGTCCTTGCATTAAAAGAGTGTAACAAAGAGGCAACCACTTGATGTGAAGTCCCCATTAGCAGTAAGTATTCTACAGGCCTGAGGATCCCTCTCAGAAAGCCCCTGTTTATCCTGTGGTTGCTTTGTTGGCTATAATCTAAAAGCACTTGCAAAAATGCTGTTTTATGTATTCATTTTTTCAGTGTAGTAGTCTGGCTACATTTCATACTGGTACATTTAATACACTGGGAACACCTCAGAATCCATCTGGGAGTTCTGGAGGAAGGAGCCGAGATGACAGACTTAAAATGAGCCAGTATATGAGGATAACATATAGTAGAAGACTTGCTCTTTCCCCCTGACAGGGTGTTATGCTGCGGCTGCAGCGGCTCCAGTGAAATTAGGCTACCCAACAAAGCAGTTTGTCTAGGGCCACATTCTGTTGTGTAAACAAGCTTTGAGGGGAACAAGCTAATGGCTAAGAAACTAAAGGATTGGCTTGTTGGCACTGGGAGCTGCTAAGTGTCAATTTGCCTTGAATATAAACAGAGATGAATGGAAAAATCCATTGGAAGCAGGAACAAGTGCCATTTCACCTTCACACTGGACATTACCAGGTACCTCTCAGAGCTGAACCTCAAGTTCCTGCCTCTCAGGTCTCTGTTTTCAAATGTGAAAATACTTGAAGGGAAATTAAAGCTGTGGCAAGTGCAACTGGAAGGCGGTAACACTGTGCATTTTCCTTCTCAAGCAAGAGCAAAAAGGCTGCAGTGGCATCTGAATACGCTGGTGTGGTGCAATACTCCGTCAGGTACTCGAAGGGAGCTTTCAGGACATGAAAAGTACACAAAGGCAACTGAACACATCAGATGACACGTCTGACAACCGACAATGCAAAATGTGCGTGCAACAAAAAACAGCGACCTTCTACTGTGAGCACGGTTTTCAAAACTGACTGCTGCAGAACTAGCTGCAAAATGAACACATTTTGCACTTTTTTGCTTTAACTCATTTCCGACGCATGAAAAAGTCTTTAAATCAATGCTATTCTCACATCATTCACACCCTGGATCGAAAGCCTTTTCTTCTTTTTCTTTCCAGAATGTTTCTCACCTGATCTGGCTGTTTTGATGTTAACAGACTGGAAGCCTCCGTTCAGAGCTGACGTGTCGATGATGTCTGAGTCAAAGTCACGGTGTGTCTTGCGGTAGACGAAGAGCGCCACGATGACAGAGATGACCAGGCACATGATCACCGCGATGACGATGCCCACGTACAGCGCCACATCGTCTGTGCTCGGAGCCGCTGGAGGAGACAAAGAGGACATGAGAAGAAGTAAGTCAACGTGCAACAAATACCTTCTTGAAGGAAATGTATATCAAGTACAAAACTGGCAATTAACAGCCGCAGCAATCATATTTCTTGTGGAAGATCAGACTGATGGTGCAGAATAAAGCAGTTTCTTTGTGAGGCCAAATGAAATGTGCAAGAGACTTCAAATTAAATAAATATGGCTCTGTGTCGTTCTTAATTTGTGTTCGACAATTTCACTTTTACCTCAGACCACCTATCAGACTCGGGGGACAATCTCCACAGGTTCCATTTCACATGAAACTTTCAAACAGCCCTCCAGCTTGTGTAATATGGTAATTTTTTTTTTTTTTTCTAGACTGGTGGAGAGAGACAGAGACACCTTTCATAACAGAAAGAAAGGCACCAACTCTTAAAACTTAATAAGGCTGTTAATTATTTTACAAGGGCACTAACATCCCTTTTCAATCTGGCTAAGACTTTAATAGTGTTTTAGCGAGTACAACGGTGGGATTGTCTTTTATGATCCATATTTTAAAGCAGAGGAAGGGACTAAGAAAATTTTATCCGGTTGGCTGATGTGGACGGCGACAGGTATGAGCCTCGCAGGACAAATGAGGAAGAAAAGTTAGGAGCAGTGGGGAGGATTGATGAGGAAGTCATGGGAGGAAAAGCCAATATGTGAGGAGGGAGCACAGAAAAGAGGACATGTAAGGAGGAGGAGAGAGTAGAAAAGAGAAGGGGAAGGGAGGAGATGGGTTGGCAGATAAGATGAGAGTCGAGAGGAAGGGTAAGTGACATAGGGGAAAAAGGGAGATGCAAATGAAAAAGGGAATTAGGAAGCAGGGAGGATTGTAGGAAACAAGAGGGGCACAATAAATCAGGAGGAGAAAGGAAAAAGAGGTGATAACAGCAAAGAAGAGGAAAACAGGGCAACGGAGAAAAAGGAAACACACTCGAACTTCAAAGCAGCAAAACAAACAACTCTACATATTTAACATGAAAGCCTGCGAAACTTTTGGAAGTAGTTTCGCACTTAAAGCACTCCTTGTATAATCATGTCCTCTGTAGCTAGTAGGAGGGGATTTGTCTGCAGCTATTAAGAAGAAGACAGAAAAGTATAGGAATGCTCCTTTTAATCCGCCCTTAAAGTTGAGAGGCAGATAACAGGCTTTTAGCTGCAAACAGCCTGAGTCATTTGCGGAAGGATTTGCTGTTGTCGCATCAGAACAAGTTCAGAAAGCATGAACTCGATTATGCATGAAAGAATCCTTTGATGAGGCGCACAAACATCCACGCTCACATGTGCCCGAGCATGATTCACACACTCGATGTGCTCATTCACAGAGGAGAGGTCAGTTCTGACGGTGTTAGTTACTCATTTGCCACTTGAGGGAGCCATGAGCTACTTTCTAGTGTCTCTGGAGAGCAGAGCGCATGCAGGAGGGCTCGCCTCTCGCACATAATTAAGCCTCTGCTGCAGTGAACCAAATCGCCCCAGACAATGTGACCAAGAAATTTGTCAAATATGTGCACGAAATGCTCATAAAAGGCTCTTCGGGAGAGGAAAATCAACCAGTGTCGTGGGGTCTGCTGGAGCCAATGTTGAGTGTACATACACACACTAGATATTCACTCTGACATTCACACTGAGGGGTAATTTAGAGTCTCCAAATGACCTAAAGATGCATGTTTTTGGCCTGTGAGAGGAAACCAGACTACCTTGGGAAAACCCACACAGGCACATGCAGAACACGCAAACTCCGCACAGAAACTTCCTTAGCCAGGCCCTGATGCAGTGAATGCAACGTTTGTACGTTTCATATTGAAAATTCAGGATCTGTGTTTAAGAGTTTGCACTCAATTCACACAACTTTACGACTCAGAAGGGGCTCATAAGAGCAACTCCAATCTCTGCCAAATATCTGTTCATCACATTTGGCTTATACCTAGACACTGCCTTTACATCTCCAGAGTGTAACCCATGTGGCTTTTTGTTAGACGCAGTCGCTAAATTCCTTTTGATGACGTTAAACTAAAAAGGCTTGCTGTAAAATCCCTGATGTCCCGACGACACCGCAGCACAAAGTTGCCCTGTTATCAAGGTCTTTGCCAAGGGGGAATAGAATTGGATAATCCTCTTAAGTACCAACTCGCTGATCTTAATTATGATCATCATCTTCCTCATCTATTTAGAGAATCTTTATCGTGTTTTTCTTTAACTTGAAGGTCTACAACTTCAGAAAAAGTGAGATGCAAAGGCAACCATGAAAAAATATAATTTCTAAACTTATTTTCAAAATTCTGGTTTCCTATAAAGCGCTCTGGGACATTTTGGCATAAGGTACCCAGGCTATGGCCTGCTCTGTTCTCACTGAGCTTGTGTGTGTGTGTGTGTGTGTGTGTGTAGAGTGTAACATCTCTCTATCGCTTGATATTCCATCTTTCTCAGATCTCTCAACCCCTCAGTAACTCTCTCTGCCTCCATGTGTTTGATGAATGAAGATGAATGAAACACCATGTCCCATTAGAGCTTCTACCTGCTGAGTAAACTACATATAGCTGCAGGAGACCAAATATATATATTTTTTTGCTCATGAAACTTTCACTTTTGCACGTTATTATCTTAATCCTTCTCTTATCCCCACCCTTTAAGTCCAGCATTGCGTTCACCTTACAACGAAACATCACAGTCTATGGCTATGGCAAACTCAGAAAGTTCATTTATTAATGGTACAGATGTTCTTCATCTGTTATAAAACACAAATGATGCACTCACTTGAATTGAAGGGTCATCTGGGTGATTGAGTTTGGTAAATCCCTGGTAAACCATGCATGTAAAAGTCATCTGAAATATTATTCTTTAAAAGACATCATTCATCCTGAACACACAGTGAAATTTCCTTGATTGAGTCTTATCTCAAAAATCCTTCTATCCTCTCTCTTAGTGCTCAATGACATTTTTAATTTAAGAAAATTAAAATAAATTGGCACCAATTTATGGAGGCATTTCTGCAACACTCAGGTGCCTCTTTGTGTATATGTCCAATACTTTGTCTTTTCCTATCAGTGGGTTTCCACACTAGAACACAAGACAAGAACTGCGCCTTTGGAAACTGCCTCCTTCAACCCTGATGTTCTATTAAAGTATTAAAGTTCTATGTCAGAAAGCCTTGCATAATAGGCTGCCTCGATCTGACAGGAAGGAGGCTTAAAAAAAAGAGACTGAACATGGCTGTGCACTTCGGACCAAACCCAGATGAATGAGTAATGTGTGTGGACCTGGGTGTGTGTCTTCACTCGGCCTGAGGCTCTGCTCAGTGAGGCCAGAACGACAAAATCAGCAGACATTGAAGGAGAAAGAAATGATAGGTACACACACCTATGTTCACTTATAGGAGCACTCAAGTGAGCACTGACATTCACAGTAAATGCATGGGCAGACACATGCACGCACACGTGTGCACGCGTGGGGGCACACACACACACACACACACACACACACACACACATATACACAGTATTCATAGTAATTGTGAACCACAAGTCAACAATTTCCTGCATTGACAGGCAGTTTCATGTCCGTGTCACTCAAATAAACAGTTCAGATTAAAAACATGGACTTGTCAGTCTGTGATGCTGCAGTAGGTGCTGGCTCGCAGCTTTCTATACAATACAGTTCAGTTCAGTGCATACACACTGCTTACCCAAGTAGAGAGTTTTCTCTTGGAGTTATTACCCAGACTTGTATTAATTTCCTTGGAATAACTACATTTCTACACTTCTGCCTGACCAAACTAGAGGTATTTAAATCAGCTTCCAACACTCAGCCACATGTCCCGAAATAGATGCCTCTCAATCTGAGATATGCCTCTCGAAACTAGCCTGTCATAAACACACATGCATGAATATTACAAAAATTGCAGATGAAAACTATTACATATAAAAGTAATGAAATCTCAACCTTCAGAATCATTGTATTGATCCACTTTGCTTATCTGAGATAAATAACAGTGGTGTATATACTGTATGTGTGTGTGTGGGTGTGTGTGTGTGCGTGCGCTTGTGTGTGTGTGTGTGTGAGAGAGAGAGAGAAACAAAGAGGGGGTGGTGGCATTTTCCTCCAATATAAAGCCGTCCATCATGATTTGTCCTCTACTACATCTACTTTGTGTTCCTCCTCATCCATGTGTAGTAATGTGTATGACTGAATGCTTGGGTGGTGTTGTGTGACCAGATTTTGATAAACTGTGATTGCAAGAATAAAAACCTTCACAAATATGAGACACAATATTAAGGAATCTTGGAATTTGGCACTAGGGGCTATGAAATGTGTTTGAGGTAGAAAACATTTTTCTACACATCATGTCTCCGTCTTTCTGTGGCCAACAATGATTACAATTTGTCATGGTTTTTTGCATAACACAGTTACTTCATTAGAGCAAGTTTCTGTGTGTGCGTGTGTTTGTGTCAGAGTGTGTGTGTGCATGTGTGTGTGAGACATCAAAGCCAAACATTTTTTTGGTTGAAAAACCAACATGTCTTTGCCAGTGTCTAGTGTGTACATGCCAAACTCAATTTGTCTGGACTGTGGAGAGTGTGAGCGAGCTAGTATATATTTGTGTGTGTAAATTGTAACTGCAAAAGTTTAATTATCCACCCCAAAAAAATAAAAACCTGAGAATTCGGTCACATTAAGTTGGTACAATATGTATGTGCGTTTGCCAGTGTGTGTCTAACAAACATTTGTGGGGCTCAGAAACTGCAGAAATAATGCACGCACTCACACACACACACACACACACACACACACACACACACACACACACACACGCACACTCCTTCTCATAGGAAGTTGATTATACGCACGGGCTGGCTGAACAGAAGGCCCAGCTCGCCCTCAGTCAGTGTGGATAGATGCCTATTGATTGGCTGAGCTGTTTGTCATTCTCAGAGTCTGTCCAATCTGCCGTGGAGAGGATTTAAAGAGGGGGGGGAAACAAGGATAACTCAGCTTAGCTCGTCTCTATCTTCCCTGTGATCTGCATCCAAAGCAGAGCTGTGGACAATCACTACTTGAAACTCATTCAGCTGCCTTTTTGATCTCACTTGGCACAAACATGCAAACAGCACCCATACTGCACTGCTGGCAGACACATCCGCTCTAAGTAACTGGCAGGGATGAGCGGAAGAGAGACAGTCAGCGAGACAGTCATTTGCAAATGTGTGTTATCTTCTATAGTAGCGCTGGGAAAAAAAAAGAAGAAAAAAAAAAAAAACGCTCGTTGGTGCCAGGAAATAAAATACAGAGCAATTTTAGAGCTGCTAAAGCCAGAAGGTGTATTTCTGTGACTGCAAACAGCTCTGTAAATATAACCATTAGATCTCATACATTCTGTAACAACCCTGTAATATTGTCCTGCAATTGTAGCCATTTAATGAGTGGATCGAACCTTTCAGCGCAGCTTGTTTAATCTGACCGAAAGGAGCAGTGTGACCTCTTTGAGTGTCTGCTGGCCACAAATATGAATCACAAAACACTGGCAGAAGCGTCTACGTGCACACAAATCTACGGCTCAGCCACCTCGCGCCCCCTCACATCGCCTCGAGCTAAGCTGGCTCGCGACTGACACAAACAGCTGTGTCATATTCCCAAAAAGAGAGACAACACGTCAACAAATTAGCCAACAAATGCAAATGACAAAATGCTGTTTTGTCACTTGTTTCTTTCTTTTTTTTTTTCTGGAGCAGAGGAGCAGCGTCTTTGCTCTCAAAGCTCAGTCCACTGTGACTACAACGTGACCACAATGACTGATTTTAACATGACCTTGTTTTTACAGATTTGAGAAGGCCACAATCCAGTCCTCTGAGTCTTGAAATCGGTGGCAAAAGTTGCAACAGACGACGTATTCACAAACAACACGTGGACCACGTTTTTAAGAAACAGATCTTGCAGCACCTCTAATTATAAAGCCGCCGGTATCGACCATATCATATCGCCTTCCTGCAGACATAACTCGGTCATGGTTCTGCAGTGGAGCAGTAAAAACCCTCCATATTGTCCAGTTAACTGACAGCTGTGGGTGCGAGATCGGATTTTATCCCCGGAAAGCTATTGGATGAACCAGATATGGAGGTGGTCAATACTGTAATTTGTAATCTGACTTAAAGCCGTGATAAACTCCACCACTGACAAGGACATGGACCCTGACCACAGCACACGTGTTTGTACTACACTGACTGTGCAGTTTGGCTGCGTGTTAACAGCCCCAGATCACAACATTTCTATCACAAAATCGCTTGCAAATGATTTCAAGTTGCTTCAAGTGGCCCACTCTGTATGTCCGGCACATAACTGCACATTTGAGATAAAGACATGCGTGATATGATATGATACTATATGATATGAAACACAGTCATGACAATCTGTTCAAATGGCCATCTCCACGTCATCTGGTTCTCCCTGCATCAGAATCCGTCTGACGCTCGTCATGTCACGATCCACACCAGGAGGACCAGAGTCATTAGAGCACGCCGCAGAAGCTCTGCAGATTGCTTTGAAGATAAAACGAGATCTCCTGCAATGAGGGAAGTAAAAGCACGGTAACAATAAATGGCAGAGGTCTTTTTCTCTGCTTCTCGCTCCCCCTCCTGTATGTCTAACAGTTTGTGGTAAATTGCACTCATTATATCATCTGGAGGAGCTGCCAGGAGTGGTTAGACGAAGAGAGAGAGGTGGGGAAAAGAGCAGGATAGAAAAGAAGGAAGAGAGAAGGTAGAGTGGAAAATAACCCCCTCCACCCAGACACCCACCCACGCACCCACCCAGCCTTTTAATTGCTCATTAAGCTGCTTCCATACCTACACAGAGGGGTATTGCCCCTTCCACCTCTTATAATTTCACCTGCTACAGATGATGCATTACCAACAGGGTGATCTCAAATATCGATCTTCAGCTCAGATAAGGCTTCAAAAGAGAATGGGTGGAAGCAAAATTTTTACCCAGCTCAGTGTCCACAGTTGGATTGTGCCCCACTGAGCTCTAAGTGAGCCAATACGCTTGTAAACACAAAGCAAGTGTTCAGAACTAAGGAAAATTGCCTCCCGTGGCAATGATCCAAGGCCGGCTGGCTCCTCTCCAAAATGACCACTGCTGCAACAAACTCACAAATTGCAAATCCATTGAACTGGTGCTGAATCGATTCGCTGATATCAGACGGGAAGAAAGAAAGAATCAAGTTAATTAAAGGAATTTGTCACCACCATGGTGCATTCATCCTCAAGACACAAAGTCTGGGTTCCGGCCCCATATTGTAAATTATCACCCCCACTATGCTAACACTGCCAAAATACAGACAAAAGACAATCGAAACAGGGCCATGTGACGAGAAGAGGTTAATAATGTGTCAGTGTTTTGCCAGTATTTCGGTCCTTTCTGGATGATGTCATGCCTTACACTCGGGTACAGACTTGTTTGTTTTCCACAATTAAAGGAGAGAAAATACATAGTGAAATAGAAAGTCATCTTTACATAATGTCTCCTGAGTTGTGCTTTGTTTACTAGCAGGAAATTTCCTGCTGTAATTGTTTAAAGCCTGCACAGCCCCAGCTAAAAATACTAACAATATTTCAGCTAAGGTTTATACTGTAGGTCTCGGACACTCCTAACATATGAGTCAAAGTGTAAATGATTAATCTACTACGACTTCCTTTGTCTGAGAGCAGAGTGTAGTCTTTTTAAAACTTGTGATGACAGCGTTTGAAGAATCCTGTTTGATCAGCGCCGCAAAAAGATCAGACCATCAAGGGAGCAGATCGCGAGACAAGAGCAAAACTCTCATCGAGCAACTCGAAATGGCACAGAACAGCAAAACACAAAGTGCGAGGCAAATGTCAACACCCAATCAAAGACAGAAAGACTGGAGTACGGGAGGAGGAGAGGAGAATGGTGGATGATAAAACATAAAACATCAACTTACATGGGATTCCCAAATCACTCTTTTCTTTGGACTCAGTGGACTTCTGAAAAAATGAACCTTGGGACAGGAAAAAGAAGGGGATGGTGGAATGGATGGAGGAAGGGAAAGGAACACAACAATCAAAATCAAACAAACAGGTCAAATAAAATGGAACAAACATGACAGGACGGCGACACAGAAAATGACAAAGTTTGGTTCTTTCCTTGTTGCTTTTCTCCAATTTAGTCTTGTTAGTCCACAAATCAATACCAGGAGAGGGAAACAAAAAAAAAACATTCTTATTAAAAACGCTTCAGGGGGAAAAATGTGGAAAAGAAAGATAATTTGAAAACCTGTTAAAGACTGCTGTGTCATGCTGAGTGGCCCCACTTAGCTGTGGCAGACAGAAGGTCTACGACACAGATGAACCGCTGATGTACTGATGTATAATTGAAGTGCTGGTGTATAATTGATAAAGGCAACACAGCAACATGGTGCGCTTAAAAGCTTCTAGCTAGACCATCTGGGTGTACAAGACACAGTGATTCTGCACCAAAGGGCAGAAAAAACCTGACAAGGTTAACTGGGGAGCTGCGCAAACGTAAACATACGGCAGCGGCAACATGACGTGGTGTTTCTTTTTAGCTGTTACGTCAGGACGGGCTACATTGCTCCATCGGGTCGCAGCCATGCAATCCAAGGTGGTTAGTGGCACAAATGAGCTTTTGTCGGCACTGTTTCATGAGATTTCTTATTATTGGGGGGAATGACTCAACAAACGACTGCATTTAAATGACTGCGTTAAACTAAAGTCACGCCAATTAATGTCTGAATCAGTGATGGTAGTAGAAGCAACATGCCATGACAGATTTATCATGTTCCAATTATAACCCGATTGTTGAAACAAATAGAGAAACAATGGCGTCAGTAAAATCAAGCGTGGATGATTGAGTGCGAGCCAACACGAGCGTCACATAGAGAAAAGATATGGGAATGAAACTTCATAGGAACAGGGGCAGGAAACGGCTAACCAGCAGAGGAGATAAAGCGACAAGGCAAAGCAGCTAGGCGACACAAAAGGAGGAGACAAAGGTGGGAAGAGTAGAGCTCTCAGTCCTGCTGACTCAGTCGACAATACAACCCTGGTAGGAATGCTACACAACTGCCAGCGTCTCCACCGATCACTCTGCCTGTTTCATCTGGAGGTACAGTTATGTATGTAGCCCACGCCTTCACACAAATGTGCAACACACATGCATTAGGTAGTGAGTGAAATGTCATGCTCTCAGGAATGACACAGAGGAGCTCTGAGTGAATCTGCTCCAAGGGTCCTGATTGATGTGTTGGAAAAATGTCAACGGGCCAGAAGATATAAAACAACAACAACAACAAAAAAGACCTGCAACGTCTCTCACAGACAACACTCATAGTGATATAACTCTCAGATAAACACACAAACGCAGAAAGAAAAGGAGACCCCTCCACGCGGCGTGGAGGTGAGGTCAAATGGATTTCTACCTCTCAGGATTTAACAGGACAACTTTAGAAAAAGGGCAGCCAGAGACGGCAGAGGAGATGAATGGAGAGGCGAGAGGTGTTGGTGTAGAGCGAAACAGAAAGAGTGATAGTAAAGTGAAGTGCATTCTGAGCACAAAGTCAATTATAGAACAGCAGCTAAAACACAGACTCTCCTGCCACACATCGTCAGAGCTTTATCGGTTCATTCACAGCCCCTTTAAAGCAGCAACTGGCCAATGTTGTACTTTCCTTTTGCATCAAATGGAGCTTCAAGTTTAAAATGTGTGGACAATTAAACAGCTACCGTTGTAATTTAGACTTTGAGATGTGTTGGAGGCACTTCCCTGCAGCACCGTTAATCCATTGTCCGTGTCAAGACGACAGTTTAAAAGATACAAATTAGCATTATGAAGTTTATTGTATAGCACTCTCGTAAAATGAAATGCAGTTGTGTATAACAAGTGAATTACATGCATCTGATACTTCATGTAAAAAAACAGGAAATATATTGTATCATTGTTTATATGATATTGATCAAAGGTGATAAGAATACAATCAAGTTATATAATGATGGTGAAATAGTATGAAATAATACGCTCAATATAATAGACAAAAATGATGAACATATAAGGTGAAATAAAACTGCAGAGCAACGAAAGAGTTGAAAACATCATGCAGTGATACGACATGAGAAGTGAGGACATGTGCAGGTGTGCAGATGCAGATTCTTTTCAACAACATTTCTGCCAATTAAGATTTTTCAGTTTCCTGCTCATTTACAGCTGGGTGACATCTCTGTGGCTTTGGAAACACAGACTGTGCTCTGCGCTAATGTCAGGAAGATGCAAACACAGGAAACAACAATGGGCCAGGGCAGCATAACTCCAAAGCTATGTCATGTTGCTTAGACACAATCTCCAGGACTGATGTGAAGGATGTCAATCACTGCTTTTTGCTTTAAGAGGATAAGAGCTGCTTCTCATCAGAACTTAGTTTGGGCTCACTTTTCATTAAGAGCAGGTTCAGTGCTGTGACACAAAACTTCAACAGTACATTATTATATTTTAGAACTATAGGACTTAATTTACATGGTAAATTACATGAACTTATAGATGTTTAGTGCAGCCCGTAGCCGAGCTGGGTCTCTGACAGTGTTACCAGATGTTTTCAAAGCAGCTGTTGTAAAATCTGGACCACAAAAACCTGCTTTACAAACACTGCAGGGACAAACCAGCACAGGTGAATTTTCCCATGGTTCCATCTTGTTTACAGGTTTTAACATGGTGATTAATCTTGGCTCTAATTCAGACTCTCATGTTTATCTTTTGAGGAACAACGTCAGCTGTGCACATTTTGAAGCGCACAGCTGCGGATGGGTGGGAGCAGTGTTGATCATTTGGTCAATAGTGCAGAGTGATTTGCTAGAGTTCCCAGAATTCACGGTAATATTATTGGAAAAGTAATCCTTCCATGCCAGCCGTATTGCTTTGTTATGGAGAGATGAAGGCTCTTTGTGTCGAGTGCAGTAGACGGTGAGCAAAGCTTTCCTCCATTTTCTGTCGGCTGCTCCACAGAGTTTCTGTAACGCTGCAATCGTGCAACCATGGGGAGATTCTCCTTCCTTTTAAACTTCAGTCTAGCACTAGTATTCAATTATATATTAATTACATATTCAATTATATAAAAAGGCAAAATCATCTAATAATCTAATACTATCACAGAGCTAAAGAGGGAATGATTCTGAAACAAAATTATCTTTTAGTCTTTGTTAAAATTCGTGGCATTGAAAATGACGGTCACACAGGAAGAAACAATGTCGGCACTCATTGTGGATCCAGTATGTTGTCTTTCTGATAAGTGGCTTCATTCAAATGCTGGATGAGGTCAAGGCTGCATCGCTCTTGAGTCTATTGCTTTATGTGAATAATCAGATCTGCATTCAGGATCAATCACAGTCTCTACGCTCTGAGCATCTCTGCGAGTACATCTTGGATGGCAGATACAATGCAAAGATGAGCACTGATAATTGTCTGTCGAACTCAAATGATGTAAGTTCCCGCAGGGGAAAAAATATGACTGCAATCCTTCCTACTCTTCTACTTTGTCAGACAAATTATAGGCCTCTATCAGGCCTTTAGCTGGGTCTTAGCTAAACACATGAAATGCTGATTCTTTCCCATTTTAAAATCATTAACCAAAGAGGATTTGTTAGTCAGTGATGTGACATTAAAGAGGGCTTGTTTTATCATTCGGGACTCTGTGACGGGAAGGACGACTGGCTGAGCAGGATTACAGCGACAGCTCCCAGATCTGTGGTATGTTAAAACAAGCCGCGTGGGCTCTGTCTCATGTCTAACAGTCTGAGGTTAAAGTTGTTCAACAGTTCGTCAATTTGACTCGAGCTTCAGTTGCTGCAGTTAAAACCGAATCCTCAACTGGTGATTGTGGTGGAGGTGGGAGGGGGAGGTGGGAGGGAAGAGGGGGGTGTTGAGTCACTGGAGAGCGTGATGAAAAGGGGAAAACGGAAAGAGGGGGCGTCGGATCCTCTCAGGGACAGAGAAATCCTCTGAATGCCTTGAGTAAAGTGGAGCAAAGGATTGGGTGGCGGCGGGAGGGGGGGAGTGGAGCATGACGTGGGTTAGCGCTGAGAAATCTGCAACCAGCTCTGTTTGGATATATCCCATCAGGCTTAGCAGTCCATACAGTTCCAAAAAATATTGAATTTGACAATGAACTTTATCCCATGGGTGAGGCACGCCGATGTCAGCCATGTATTCAGGGCAACACGTCCGCTGAAAGATTCATAAATCAAATAGAAGAATGATACAGAAATCACGACAGAGCCTTTCAAATACACTCCACCTACACAGTGTAAAATGCTGCGCATGCAGAAACGCCCTCTACCAGCCACGCACGCGCACACGCACACAAACACAAACACACAGTTCATGGATTCCTGTAAAGGCTACAGGAAACAGTTGAAACATTAGTGCTGACATAAAGCCGTGTGTGCAGAGTTATTTTAAAGACAGAAAATCAATCAGGGGAAATGAGCCTAAATCTATACCTCTCTAGGTTTTAGCCCAGATTGCGGCCATACCTCGGAGGCTTCAGGGAATCCTTTTGACGGTCCAGAGACGCTGAATATAATACACGGCGAAACGCTACACAGTAAGTTCTGTCAATAATGCGCCTATGGGCTAGGCTGCTTGAGAGATTATATAATATTATTCCACTGCTCATGACATAGGCCATCCATTCAACCTTCGCTACCATCCCCTTCCCCTGGGGCTGCACGCGGACGTCCCAACAATAAGTTACAACTCTGCCCTGACTGCACATTCGCTGGCATTTCATTTATCTGAACTTTACTTGACCAGAAAAGCCTCAGTGACATAAGGAATCTAGTTCGGTAGGACTCGTGAGAAACAGCAATAAATCTGAGCTAAGAGCACAGGCTATAAATCTGACATACTGGGAAAACACGTCTAACTATCAACGTAAAATTATAAAATCAATAGAGTTAATGCAACGGCATAAAAAAGAAAGATGTGTGTCATTTTAGCTGTTATTTGTATTGAGGGGGTTTAAGTATTCACATTGGTTGAATGTATTTGCAATTTTAGCCGTGACTCACTTAAAAAACAGATTTCTATCTCAAGAGAGGGACCATCCAGGTAAAATAAAGGTCAGAATAAAATTTACATAAATATGGTGGTGGTGAACCAAGAATGTCTTTATAAATAAGGCAATGAGTACCTCACAGGTTACAGACAGCACACACACTTTCACTAAGTGTTCCAGGTTTCTATAAAAAAACAAAAAGAAAAAAAAAAAAGGAAAAGGTTTCCCTTTCCTACGCTGTTACGGACAAGAGGTGAATCACGTTGAGATGTGCGACTGGGGTTTTGTTGCATCTTCGCTGTCTACCTGCATCACTGGCTCCGGTCAGACTTGACATCGTTCCCTGCAGGTTTCTCTTTTATGGAACTTCTTAAAATGAATGAAAAAAAAAGCTGAGGGAGAGTGTTTCCAGACTGACGTGAGTGTTTTTACCTTTTCTTATAGGCATCTCTCTCTCTCTCTCTCTCTCTCTCTCTCTCTCTCTCTCTCTCTCTCTCTCTCTCTCTCTCTCTCTCTCTCTCTAACCCCCTCTGCCAACTGCCTCCCCACCCTTCCCACTCACTTCATGTCAGATGCTTGTCTGCCAATTACTCTGAGCACAGGGAGTAACAAGCTCTATTCCTACAAGTCAACAAATATAATTGCCTCCACAATGGAAAAAAAACTTCTGCTGCTATATTTGTGCCGTTACAACTCGTTATGATCCACATTTTCCATGTGTTTTTTGCTATTGACCACTCTTTTTTTTCTTCTATCTTTATTTTCCATTTTCATTGGTGTCAGAAATCCTGAAACTCTTGGTAGAACATGGATGGTTGTTCCACATCATTACTGCATGTGTCATTACTTTCCTCATGAAACAGGTGTTTTTGACTTGAGTAATGGACAGTGAAAAGTGGCATGAGTGAGGTTAGTCATGATGACATTCAGCAGCCTGCCCATAAATCATCCACGTTGGGTGAGGGAAAATAATGTACATATAAAAGGAAGCGCAAGGGAAAATCACTGAGGAAGAGGAGCAAGTCAGGACCTAGAGTCAAGTATAACGTCAGAGAGACACAAGATGGGAATGAACACACAGATGACTGCAAAGGAGTAGGAAGCAAGAGAGATCTAACAACTGATGACAAGGGGTTGGAATGAGAAGCAACAAGTTGAGGAAAATTGCCAAACTTTACCGAAACACAGACTGGTAAATGCATTTAAAAAAAAGCTGGACAAAGGTAGAAAAACAAGACAAAGCAATGGCGTCTGCGGTGACCTCACACACGTCCAGCAGCGCGAGCGACTGTGTGTTTGCAAGGCATCAGCACAACCATGCTGGAGATCTTGCCAAAGCCGCATCATTGAAATGGTTTCACTTGGCATCATTGACGCGTGCTTTGTCTAACAAGTCGTCAATAATTGGATCAATGTCCAAGGAGGAGAGATTTTCATAGCAGGAATCTGTTGCATGGCATATTGGCATAGACATTCTGGACAGTTTTCATCCATTTACTTACTTTCTTGCTACACTTGTGTTTTCTCCGTGTTTCAAACAAAACTATCCTAACGCCATGTTACACTTTCTGCGGCTTTTGTCATTCGGCTAAAATCTGAGCATGCACCTCCCTGCCAGATGCACGGCCAATTCACCTTCAATTCAATTGTCATCTGATGCAGACACTGTGGGGCACTGGCTCAAATTGGCATACTCATTTTTCATACTTAGGTATGATATGTGACACAACTTCGATGCGCTCAGAGGAGATATGTCAATGCCTCTACACTGGACGATTCATCACCGTCGACTTACTTTGCATACAGAGTCCGTCGGTGCAGTTCTGGGACTGGAGGACCAGGCCCTCGCAGTCCCTCCCTCCATTTTTAGGCGCCGGGTTGTTGCACTCCCTCCTCCTCCACTGGGTGCACTCGGTCCCACAGGCAGACCACTTACTCCAGTCTGTCCACACACCATCCACTGGAGTGGGAAGAGACAGAGACGTGTGAGAAAGAACAGATATGGGACACAGTGTGATGATGCCCCGTATGGACGCAACATTGAGTGGGGAAGAGGGTGGCTGCATGAGAAAGAAGTTCAGAATCCCTAAAAATGGACCCAGGGAGAGATGAAATGAAGGACATATAGTGGATATCACTAAAAGGGCACTCACCGGTGCACAGTGTGGTGCAGGGCAGCTTCTGTATGGCCAGTCCATCACAGGGCAGTCCTCCGTTGAGAGGGGCGGGGTTAGTGCAGCTGCGGGTCCGCTTCTGGAAGCCCCGCCCACATCGGCTGTTACACACCGACCACTCCGTCCAAGTGGACCAACCGCCGTTCACTGTGGTGAAACACCAGATTAGTCAAGATAATTAAAGAGTTCAGCACGATAACAAACAGAATACCATCTACAAAGTGGTACAACTTCTTCATTTATTTGCCAGTTCATTATTATCGATGAGAGAGAATTACAAGTTTAGGTGCTGCTTTAAAGTCTGGAAGTCCAGTGGCAGCACGATAAAACCAATTGCATAGCAGTTGTATCAGGCCGGCCGCAGACCCTCCGGGCACCCCTGGGTGCCAACCTTGTGGTTAAACACTGAAGATTTATGTTGTGAAGCTGCTGTCAATGACCACACTCGTGTCCTCTGTGAGGACTGCGAGCTGGAATGAGCTCCGGTTTGCTTCTACCTAAATTGGATAAAATTTGGCTTTCTGCTAGAAGCCATTAAGACCCGCAGCCACAGTAAAGAAAGAAAACAGTCCATTCATTGTGTATAGACTGATAACAGCTGTTGCACTTTGTCACTTTTTGGCATAATGTTCCCTGAAGGTGTTGCGTGTTCTTGGCTAGCTACAGCCCGGTCAATGGAAATTAACCACTGTATATTTCAGCTCTGTCATATCTGTAGTTTTGGATTGTTTATTACATTTTGAATGGACTGCGCATATTTGTTTGCAAACGAGCCTGAAATTGGCCCCTGAGGGATGAATAAAGCACTCGGAATCGAGCTAAACAACAATCTGTAGAGATACTTATATGAAAGTACACAAAATAGGCTGTGGTGAAGCATTAAACTCCTACTGTATCACAGAGGCCTTTCATCCTCGGTGGAGAGATCTGAGATTTTCATGTGTTGTTGGATTTAATTGAACCGTTTTTCTTGATGGAGTCAGTATGTGTTTTACAGATGCCAGGAGGCTGGCCTGTTGAAGTTTAGTGAGAACAGCTGGATTTCATAGCAAAACCGCGCGTGTGCACGGACACATAAACACACACACACACAGTTCTGAACAACCATGCTGCTACCGAGGCACAATTTTTTCTCACTCCGGGCTCACATGCTGCCATGCTGCTTGCAAATTACTTAACTTCGCACCCTTATTATGGAGAGCACAGGGAGAAAACAATAAGTATTACGAGAGGGATTGTCTTTTTGAAATTCCGCTTGCAGAAAATGGCTGTGCGTGTTTTTCATGATCTCTTTGCATCACTGTCTGTCCGTTCCCCCACGTTCCCCTCCCCGTCGTCTTTTTAAACATCCACAAGGTTTCCCTGCATCATGTCACATTTAGGCCCGACTGCTGCTTCATTACTTTGCATTATTGTTGTTTTTCACGAGGTGAATATGGCAGCCCCACGCAGACAGATGAGAGCAGATGCCAGACGGAGAGAAATCAGGTATGAAGTCAGGATGAGTCACCGGGGCGCCCAGACGCAGCGCTGACATCCGCACGAGAGCAGGGGGTCGACAGTCTTCTGCTGCCTTTCAGCAGCTCTGTCTCCAGCCTGTCCACGGCGCCCACTCCATTTCCCAACGCCCAATTAGAAATGAATCAGAGTTAAGTTCTAAAATCTGGCCCAGTCACTTTTGTCATCCTCTTTTAAAAGCATTTCTACTTTTGTTCCCCCCCACAACCCTGCATCTTCCCTCGGCCTCCCCTTCCTCCTCTACCATGTCCCCTCCATCTGTAGCTTCTCCAATTTTTCCCCTTATGTTTCCTCTGTTGTTTTTTTTTCCTTTTGTCTGTTACTATTTCACCTTGTCAACAGTGTCAGCCGGGCCCTTGTGCAGCCGAGAAGATTGAACCACAGATTGAACAATCTATTTCTGTGAGGATACATCAGTGTCAAACCACTCCGTCTCTCGCTGTCTGTAGCGAACACGCACGCACACACGCTTAGTTTTGATTGAAACACTCCTCCTTGTGAATGGACTGGGTTACATTTGAGAAAAAAAAAACATTGTCCGACTGTGTGTGTGTGTGTGTGTGAGAGACATGAGTGTGAGTTTATACATTGTTTCTCCTCAATGTTTCCTGTCCTCTCATGTCAAGCTGGCTTTTGGTAGAACAGGGTGGGTAAATAAAAAAAGGGAAAAAAAAACAAATTGAGACAATGCAATCCAATGAACAAGCTTTTTCTCCTCTGTTTTTTAATGAGAAGAGCGCCGAACCACAAAAACTGAACCAGAACTGCGCTATTGAACAAAGTTTTTCACAGCTGTTATCGCGCCATATGCTGCACAATCCATTCGGTGGTGGGAGCGCTGGCTGAAAGCAGCAGACATGTGGGAAGCCCAAGCGCTCTAATTTAAAACTGACTGCACGATTGGTGGATTTTAATTGGGTGGGGTCAAGGGTGAGGTGGGAATATCAGGCCAATCACAAAGAGAGAGAGTTGGCATGGCTGCAGAGCTAATTTCATGTGGCAGATGGGGGCTGGCTTGGCTCAGCGTAGACATTGTTGGGTGGCCAGAGTGAGCTTTTAAAAAGGTGTCAAACTGGTAAAAAATCAACACATTGCTCTGTTAAAAACAGATTATCGTAAAATGAGAACACCGTAAACTCACCGTAAACGATAACGGTGGCGGTCGTGCTTCGTCTTTTGGCCACGATGTTCTTGGCCACGCACGTGTAGTTGGCCGTGTCGGAGAGACGCGCCTGTTTGATGATCAGGTTGTGGTCGATGGTGATGTAGAAGTTTCGGTCCTCTGCTGGGTCGATGATCTCCTCGTTCTTCAACCACTCCACCTGCGAGGGACAGACAGAGAAAGCGAGAGGGGGAAACAAGGTCAGTGAGAAAGGATCAAGTGACACCAGATCAGCGCTCCCAATTATGTAAATTGTGTTGATTTTATGGTCGAAAAGGTCAGATAGTCACTTCTTCATTCAACTTAAGTGTATTTGCTTTTTGCATTTACATTTCACCCAGGGCATCTGAGGAAAATACGATTTGCTTTCGCTACTGCCCCACTGTGACAGCTGTGGCTGAGAAAAAGGGAAAAAAGTGAATTAGGAAGGGTTGTTCGTCTGCAGCAGACAATCTGCCAGAGTAGGAGAAAAGACAAAAAACAATCAAGTTTGGATCTTTTCATAATCCTGTATTTCAACCTTTCCGAAGACAAATACAAAAGGAAGTGGTGGGAGCAGTTCTAACAGGATGCTGTTGTAATCTTGTTTTTCAATTATTTGGCACAAATAAGAAGAAGCTTTGAAGAAACCCCACGATTGAAAATCGGAGAAAATAAATAAATAAATTATGTGAAGCTCTGCTGTGTCTACACTGTGATCTGCAGATATCATCCTGGGATCCGGGAGGAGATGCAAAAAAAAAAAAGAAAAAAAGAAACACCTACTGTCAGAGTCAGATATAAAATTTACAAGCATATGAATGTACTTTGTGGGGCAGGATGAAAAACTGATAGTTATCACAAATAAGGAATGTGCAGGAGGACGTTGATGGATCGCCACAGAGATCCAACAAATTAAGACCTTCACCTGCAACGATCCCTCAGAATATTGAGCCACCAGGGTGGAGGTGTAGGAGCAGGAAAATGTCCCAAACATATGCTTTTTCTGGGTACTTTGGGTGAAGGGTGGAACAGCAGGAAACTATCCTATTTATGAGCCTAATCACATTTCCTGAGCGCTGTATTTACTGGTCCAAGCCCTCATAAATTCAGCCTGTCTGAGCTTTATGGCAGCCACATAAATGTCCGAGCTGTGTTGTTTAATTCACGCTGTTTAATATCCTCCTCCCTTCACATTAGGAAATGGAAATCTCAGATGCAGAAAAAGGGAAATTCACTGTTATTCTTCAGTTTACGGCGCACTGTGGCCCGCCTGCCATTCTTTGTCTCTCTCAGTTATTGTACCTGCTACTCTCCCTGATCTTTAGAGATTCAGCAGTGCTCTCTGGCCACGGGGCTCACTGCAGCTCTGAATTCTCAATCTTAAGTGAGATGCTGTGTGACCTTTCGGTTTCCATTACAAAGTAAAGGTTATACTGGGGGGAAACGGCAAAAACAAACAAAAACAGATATATACACAGTACAAATGGCCTGGCAAAGACTTCATCCTTGTTCTATAACAAGAGGAAATTGATGCACTCGCACAGACAGAGCAAATGCAATTTGAGTTACATAGATTTTATGTTTATTCAAGTCCAGGGATATCAAATAAATTGAAAAATGAAAAATGAAAAGTGGGCGAGCGCAGAGCGCAAGTTATTAACTGAAAAGTGGAGTTCATTGCAACACCGACATTTAAAGTCACTGGTCAGATTGCAAGAGCAAAACTCTACCATCTAAGTAATAGAGTTTAAAATCCTCTCTTTATAGCCTCACAAATTTCA
This sequence comes from Karalla daura, assembly GCA_029224185.1. Taxonomy (NCBI): domain Eukaryota; kingdom Metazoa; phylum Chordata; class Actinopteri; order Chaetodontiformes; family Leiognathidae; genus Karalla; species Karalla daura. The sequence continues at coordinate 15,199,468 of CM055192.1, forward strand.
CAAAACGTGGACAACACATTCAGAATTTTAAGTTGTATAAATAAACATAAAAGAGCCTGAATCAACATTGTGTAGCGAAGCTGTGACATTTATTAGTGATGACAGCAGCTTGTTTTAATTTTAGTCTGAAAAAACACACTTCCACGGGGTAATTTATCGGTTTATGAGGATTAAGTTCAATAAAAAGGGTTTCACTTGGCTTCTCACTCCTATAAAATACAGCGGCTCCTTCGCAGGTCAGCACAGCAGAGAGAGAACGCCGTCCTCGCATGAAAAACACATGGTAAATGCATAGTTTATATCTACATTCAGCCGTACCGGCCGAAAAATGAAACAGGCACAACTACGACCAGCAGCTGAAGTTTGGTTCAAAGCGTGCACTCGTGGAGACGCGTCTCACCCCTGACCTGAATTTGCCTCTGGAAGATCAAAGCAGCATGATAGAATATCTGTATGTGGGCAGCGGTCTAACAACCCTGGGGACATAAACTAAGGAGGGGAAGATAAAACAAGTTAAACTGGGTGAGAGAAGTGAAAACGGCCACGAGTGAAATATCTCCTCGAGTTTAGGCTCATGAGCCCTGCAGGGCCGCAGGAGCGTCTTGCCTGCATCCCACCACCCTCATACAGGTGGACTCCTTTACTGTAACTGGATTATATCACTCTGTATCATTGCTATTAGCTTCGCCATGTTTGTGCCGCAAAGGACGCTATGAGACTGCAGTGGTCAATATTGCAATACATCAGTGAGTCATTCATAATCCTGGATTCACGAGAATGTTAAACTAATTGTGGTTTACAGCAAATGTCTTGATCTTCTGCTCAATACTATTATTTGATGTTTAACTGATGCAACTTTAAAGATGATCAACGACCCAGGTAACGGGGGAGTCAGAATTGATGAAGCGGATGATGAAGGTGTCAATGTGAAACTTAACTGAAACCATGACTGAATGCTTCAACATTTTCATGGTTGGAAGACAGATAAATAAAGAGTGTGTGTGTGTATGTAACTATATTACAAATTAATTGTACTGCAAATTGGAGGTGCCAGTAATAAAGCATATTAATCTGGGGAACACTATTCATCTGCGACAACTGGAGTGTGTTCCTCGCCTTCACCCTATGTGCCCTGGAGACCGACTCCAGCAGACCCCTGCAATGCTGCTGGGTACAAAGTATCCCAGACGATGGACGGATGGTCACAATTTCCATTCTAACAATTTTTTAGATGTTAAAACTTTACTGTCGCATGTTATAATCCATTTATTTGCAAGTAATTTAGTCCCCTCCAAAGAGTGTTGATAAACTGGTGTCATTCATTAACATTGGTGAGGACAAAAATGTTCTCTTTCTCTTAAAAAGTAATTTGAAGTTTGCATCCAATTAACTTGCTGAACTTTTTCTTTTGCAACTTTCTTACTTTTCAGCTCAAACACACACACACACAAACACACACACACACACACATAGTTTATGTTTATGTGCACAGAGTAAATTAACAGCAAATAATTGCAATTCTCCGTTGGCATCAAAGGTGTTTTTTGTATTATGACACATCAATGACAACATTAACACTGTCTCCAAGGCCTGCTCCGTCATCCATACTCTCATTAAAAAATACAGAGATGGACAACCCATGAAAGGCATTACAAGAGTTATTCACGTTTTACTACTTTTCACGGTAGTCAGTTCGTGATTGTTTCTAACTTGTATTACCAAGTAAAGTGGTTGTTGCACAAGATATTATTCTAACATGTTTGGCTTTTCATCTCTTTTTGTTTCCTTTGGAGTCACAAACATTTTCCAACACCTTCAGTAATCTCATTTATTTGGCCAGACTTCCTCCTCAGGTAGAAAAATTCACTTCTAACGAATTACTGACGTTCATTCGTAGCATATTGACTTTTGTAGAATCACTTTAAAACACTTAAATGCCAATCAATACTGATTCATAGCAGGTCAATAAAGTTGTTGTACATGATTTATAACAATTACCAAAGCTAACATTACTAATACCGCTCTTCTTACCCTGTAACTAATAACTGCTTGTGCACCTGAATGTTCAGTGTGATATCAATCCTGAAAATATTCATATTCAGCTTAGCCATCCATCCATTATCTCCTATCGATCAAGAGTACTTCTTTAACTACTGGCTCCATGACGCACGATCAGATCGGGGGGACCAGAAGCAGCCCGATCGCTGGCATCCAAACAGCTTCAGCTGTGAGCCCTTGCACGGTGCTGAAAATAGCCTCAGTCCTTGATGAAGCCTAAAGGTTGAAGCGTGCGAGACTGATGCGTGCTCCGCTGGGCTCAGACAAAGAGACCACATGTGGTGGATACACTGCCATTGCCATCGCATCATTAGCCACAGCTGGTGTAAGAGAGGGTGTGTGTGCGTGGAAATGGCAGAGGGTGGCTGATTGGATCAAGCCAACCCCGGGGGAGAATGTGTATTTGTTATTTTAACTCTCGCCCCCACATCACCTGTCTCCCTCACTTCATCCCTGCATGCACTTGGCACAGGCACACACATAGACACACACATACATACAAAGACACACCTATGAGCCGCTGTTTTATCGCCGTCGTGTGGATGTGAAATAATGGCATTACGCATGCTTGCGTGGAGATAATTCAAATGCTTGCAGCATGCGATCACACTCACACACACACATAAAGGACAGCTTTTTTCGCACTTGAAACACATACGCAATACTCTTGCCCTCTGTTTCAACTGTAACAAGATTTAGGTTCAGGGAGAGTCCATCCTTTTTTTTCCTTTAGACAAAGAAATCAAATGGTTCTCTTCTCAAAGAGATAAAAGCTTTGTCTGATCAATTACACACTCGCTTTGTTCGTGTTTTCTCTCTTCTTGACCCAATGACTTACACATCCGTTTCGCCACAGGTATATTTCAAACCTCCTGAATACTAGATAAATGCTCGATTTGCAGTGTTTTGGATATTGCAATTCCCACCGTTTAGTGAATTCAACCATGTGAATTCTTCCATATGTTTCCTTGCTGGCGACTTAAGGATAAATGCCTGGCCTCATGCTGTGCAGTATCAAGACAGCAGAGAAGTGCGACGCACTGTATCTATTGAGATATACATCTCCCTGTGGCAGTGGAACAAAGGCTTAGTTGCATGCTGCGCGAGATAAAAATGGGCCAAGATACAGAGATACAGTACACGCTCCCTATTGTTGCACTGGAGAGCAGCATAAAATGTTGCGTGTCGCCGAGCTTTGCCGCACATCATATCACCGCCATATCATAGTCGCACACTGTGTCACGCAGAGAAGAACAGTGTAAATCTTGCAAAAGCAAAACAAATGGCAGACCACAGAGCAAGAGAGGAGATAAAAAAGCAAAGAATATCTATGACAAATGCTGAAATATGACATGCTTTGTAGAGCCACTACAAAGAGTCTCATAAGGGAGTTGATAACGGCGGCGGAGTCTACGGAAAGGATCTGCAACTGAATCACAACATTAATTTTTCAAAGTAGCAGCAGGCACAAACACACAGATACACAATCACTGCATGACAATACACAAAATACATCGGCTACAATAAAATGTGAATAATCAAAGGCCAAGTAGTCAGGAGTAGACAAGCTGGCCTGCATGTGTGCGCGTGTGTGCGCGCATGCGTGTGAACCACTGAGGCGTTAACATGTTCGTCGCTGAGGATTATCCCCTTGATTCGCTATATTATCTGCATGCATATACATTCACAGCTGTGTGGGTTAAAGAGCTCCTGTAGTGATTATTCTACCTGTGTGCAGGAGGGGCACGAGCGAGTGTGTCTACGTTTTCATAATGACAACCCGCCCACCCAACACACACTTCCACACGCTCCACTGAGCTTTGTCGCTTCATTTAATGACGGCCGGATGGACGGTCTAGACACTGACGGGGGGGGCAGGCAGTCGAGGGGAGACACGTGAGACAAGACAGTTATCTTTGAATCGACTGACCGCAGCAAAATGTTTGTTGTGTTATCTTTAATTACCATTAATTATTAAGCCCAACGCTGCAGCTGGATTGATGTGCTACGCTGGGCAAATGTTCAACCGAGTCACTTAGAGATATTTGAATCAATTTAAAACCGCCTCCTGATCGGAGATGAATCACACAATCAACTTGCTTGATGCCGGTCGGTGAGTTTCTTTGCTGTGGGGTGTGTCTTTTGAGAGATACACAATGTGTGTGTGTGCGTGTGTGTATGTGTGTGTGTGTGCATCTTTGAAGAAAAGTATTTCTATCCTTAACACTGTCCAACTGTCCTCTCCCAGTTGTCACAGCCTCCTGGATGCAGACCGCACTCACACACACACACACACACACTCACGCACACACACACAAACACACACACACACTGGTGCACCATTGCCAGATGTGCCACGCTCATTATTATTGGCTCTGACTGCCATCTAGAGAGCCATCACCATAATTGGCATGCTTGTTTCCATTATCAAACACTCACACATGCATACATGCTCACACAGACATTCTGACAATGTCACGCACACACACACACACACACATACACACACACATATGTGCACACGTACAGTACACAATGAAACATGCCAACCCAGTTCTCAAGGGCCAGGTCAGTCCAGTCAGCAAAAAACAAACCAGGAGTGAGATAAACACGATGGGAGAGGAGGAGGTGGATGACACCGAAGGAGCAGGCCAAGGGAAAAAAAAGAGAGTAAGGCAAGGGATGAGAGATTGTTAGTGGGAGACACAGAGGTGGAGAGGATAGAGGAATTAAGAAAAAGGACAATAGTTGATTGAAAGAGCTGCTGGGGAAACGGAGCAGGTGGAACAAGACATATTGAGAGAGGGAGCCACAGACAGGGTGAGGGAGAGGCGAGAGAGATGAATGTTGGCAGAGCCGAGCGAGCCATCCATCTTTCTCTTCTGCTGCCATCAGCTTTCTTGACACAATCCCAGACGACCGGCCATAACTGTCTGCGTGTGTTTGTAAGAGGATAATACCAACAAATGCCACACACACCTAAACACACACGCACACACTTCAACCGCCTCCTGGTGTGTAGCTAAGTAGAATAGTAATCAAGCTATTCATTAGCGCAGTAACAAAGGCCATTACTGGCTAATCAACAATCTTCAAACTCAATCGAGGAAACCTAATAGAAATTTAATCCAACGGCGCACATGAATATGGTGAAGACAACGTTTGCATGCGCCTGTATGTGTCTGTGTGTGTGTGTGTCTGTGTGTTGATAGTAGACAAAACAATTAGCTCATTGTGATAAGATGAACAAAAAAGGACTTTGTTGTTTCAAACAATTGCAGGAGAGTAACCATCACCGTGGGGGAAAAAAGAAAATCTTAGATTGCTTCAATCTGCTTCAAATAAAGGTAACACTTAAACTGAAAATGGAGTTTACATGTAATGGATAAAACTGCTGTGATACACCAGGAAATGTCCTTTAACTCCTGGTATGTGCCTGTCACTGTTAATACATTGCAGGGCAGCATGTAATATGGAGCCCAGAGCAGGGCCAAGGCTCATTTCAATTAAAAGTTACATCAAAGACAAAATATTTCTTAAACATTGAACATTGCAAACATTTTGATTTCAAATCCTGTGTTGAAGAGGTTGAAAAACCTGTCTTGAGCTTTGGGTTTAGCTGACAGCAATCTCATTTGTCTCATCTTCTGCACATTATCATTTGACAGATTTACCACATATTGAACCATCTCTGAACATGTGCTTAGTAGCAACGAAACTTTACCCCCCTGCATTTATCAAAAATGGAGAGATACATAATGTAGAGTTGTTCTATTAAAAAGTTTATTACTATATATATTTCCACCTCATTCACAGTCACAGTGGCATTTATGTGTCCACACAGACACACATACATATTGCTGGCATAGCCTGAGTTTACAATGAATAATCATTTAAGTTAATCTTGTAATATGGTAAAGATATATAATCACTTAACAACTGTGATCTGCAATCACTAATGCAGTGATCAGTGAATAGGATGCATGTCTATGGTCTGTATGTGCATGTATGTGTTTTTCCTTTTTTTTTTAGTTATGCGCCTTCTTCTTCCTCAACACACAGTAAGAGTCCACTCATATAGACTCCACTTCCTGGCATCTCACTGCCTGCCAATTTGTAGCATCCTAACCAATACAAATGGCCATATTACGGTGCCAACACAACCTCTGGACTAACTCTCAACTCTCTCAACTTCAAGGGCTGCACCTCTCTCCCACCTGTGGTACAGTGACTATTCCCTGGTCTCCAGTGAGTCATGACTCAGTGCAGATTGAACATAATGGCTTTTGTATTTAGGCCATTTTGTCCTGGTAAATACTCTCACTTTCGTCCTTTGCATGTTCACATGAACACAGGAGAGTTAACATGAGACAATAAAAGACTATCTGACGTGAAGAACAGACTTCATTTGACTTCATTCATAATACGATTTTGGAATTAAATGGAGGCGCAAAAACAAGTGATAAGAGGCCGTGTTTCTTTGACAAAGGGAATATCAGGGCAGGAGACATAGGGAGATAAGCAGAGCCCAAGAGGGATATAATATTCAAAGAGACAAATGGACAAAGGAAAATAGAGCAAACTTTCTGGGCCGACAGACAAGACAGGAAAAGATATTTCTTTTTGCAGTAGGGAGAAATTGATTATTCCATGGCTATGTTAAGAACAGCATCGTTGCCTGTGCCTTCATCAGGAACAATTGTTCATAATGGCCTTGCCAATGATCGCATTGATTGTGTAAAGTGGGATTTTTCAGCCACCTAGAGTGTATCTGTGGCGTTTCCCGGCCTTGTCTTAATTGGCCATATGTCCTGGTGTTTCTGTCGGCATCATCACTACACTGGGGAGGTGATTAGGGCAATCCTGCTGCCCGCTGCTGCTGCTGGGAATTTACTGCAGCCACTCACTCCACTGCAATACAATGCATGCCAGGCCTGGGCAGACTGGGCAGACTGGGCAGACTGTGCAGGTCGACGTGAGGTCATTGTACACGAGCGCACATGGATACAGGATGCAAGTGGGTGAAGTGCGTGTCAGTGCTTCTGTGCCTATGCGTGTGGATACCAACATGGGATTTCAGAGGCTCTGACAGCTTAATTAACTGGATCCAGGCGAGTGACATAAAGACCTAATTAACCACACTGACATAACTGGGTCGGCATCGACAGTCATCCCACACTGATGATCTAAAAGACGAAAAGTTATGTGTTTGAGCAGAGCTGTTGTTGCATTCATCTTTCTATGAATCGATGTGAAACACATTCCAATCTCAGCAACTCTGCATCAATAAAACAAAACAACAAAGGAAAGACAACCAGACTCGCCCTTAAGCTAATGATGTAATGCACTTCCATATTACATGATTGGGTATTTGCATTAATTAATTGTTTTTTGTTTGTTATGATGAATGAATGAGTCAAATGTAGAAAAAAAGGGTAAATCCAGAATGTGCTCTTACTCTGTATAATCCAAATCAAACTGGAAAATGTGGGGGTTGAGAGCGGAGAATCCTCAGAGGTCTTGTGCATAGGAGGAACGAGGACTTGGTTTATGTTCTTTAAAGAGCCATATACGTACCACTAGGAATTAGCTGGGCGCGGAGGGGGAAGCTTGTATATAGAGGAAAGAATCCCCAACGTGCGGCAGAGTGTGAGGAATAGCAGAGAGCGCTCCAAGGTGTCCCTCGCAGACAGAACTGGGGCACCAGAGGACACCCAGTTGGACTGGGACAGGCCTACGGAGGCTTATTTATAAACTCCCTGCACCAAGGTACACCTCCACGAAATGATGCATGACGCACACACACACACACGCACACACCGCGTTGAACAAGTGTTATTTGACTTAGCCGTGATTCATGCCTGCGAGCGTGCCTCGAAAACATCACGCCGTCGCATTATGTCTCAGCGCCGCGTTCGTTGAGCACGCTTCATCACGTGGTTCATAAGGAGCAATGTCATTTGTTACCATAGCGTGTCCCCGAATTTAGTGGCTCCCCTGCTGCATTCGAGGCTTATAAATGATAGAGAGCAGAAGATGGAAGGAGAAAAGGGCCGATAAGCGAGAGCAGGTGAAATGGAGGAGAAAAGAGGAGAAGCAAAACAAGGAAGTTTGCTTAGCGTTAAAGGAGGTCACAGATGTGCTGAGCAGAGAGCCTGCACTGGGCTCTCTGGGGCACACACGCACACTCGGACACACGGACACACACACACACACACACACACACACTGTGTTACCTCTGAGATTTAACACAGGTGCAGATGCTTCACAGTGATCTATTAGACTCACCCTCTCATGTCAACATTCAAGAGTGGGGAGAGACAGAGAGAGGGAAAGATGGATGGGAAAGGATCTCGAGAGAGGGCTGGATAGAGAAAAGGTATTTCCACGATGACGGTGGAGGAGCGAGGGAGAAATAGAGAGAGTTAGGGAGGCAGTGATTACCATGGTGGAGGAGGAGGAAACGGGGAGTGCAGCCTCGAAGCAGATAGCCGTGGGTGATCCATTAAAGCTAACCCAACAATGTCAACAAACAGGGAGAGAAAGAGTAAGAGGACAGGAGAGAGGGAGCACATGGAGGGAAGGAGAGAGAGAAAGAGAGACCACTAGTATGGAAGAAAAGGACACATGAAAATGTAATGAGGAGACAAGGGAGAAAGGGAGCAATTTGGAATTTCCATGCTACGTCAACAATTAAGAAAAGAAGGATGGAGGAGGGATGAGACCGAGGTGCTGAATGTGTAGAAAAGGGAGAGGAGGGACTGAATGGGGAAGATATACTGGGGTAATCCATTAGGAACACTTGGGAAAATAGCAGACGGAAAAGAGAAGTCATGAGAGGAAGTCAGGGGAGAGAAGGAAGGAATCGAAAATTAGGAGAAGACAAGCGGAAGTTGGAGAGGTGTGTGTGTGTGTGTGTGTGCGTGTGTGTGTGTGTGTGTGTGTGTGCGTGCCTGTCTGAGTGTGTAAAAATAAATCCACCAGTAACTCCAGCTGCTTTCTAGTATCAAGGAAGCAGGCACGGCAGGGATGAACTACCACTGTGGAGGACTGATGATGCACTTTGGAGACACGGTGCCGATGGTTGGTGAGCAAATAGGAAAAAGAGATGTGTGTAAAGTGAAGAGGACAGAGAAGAGGGCCAGAGTCCTGGAGGTGGAGGCAAGCACATGAAACAGATAGCGGTGCCGGAAAGCTTGAGGCTGAGCAATTTTGCAAAGGGCAGAGACATTTATTAGCAAAGAGTGGTGATATTGAATTTCACCACTGCCCAACACCTCCAACTATTTCCTGACAGACAATAAAATAAGATCGCCAACACCTATTCAGCCGGCGAGCACGTTTTTGATTAAGGCTGCTTAGCTATACATTTATTTCTAGGGAATAACCTGATAATCAATGGAGCAATGACAAAGTCTGGTGGATATTAACAACAGGGTTCGGATGCAAGTGTGCAAATCAAAATTCAATCAATTTATTTTATTAATTCACCTGCACCATCTCAATATTCACACATAATGTATTTTAATAATACGCATAATAAATTCAGAACCTGTTGGCATTCTCGTCTTTATAGATACATCTGGTAATTTCACTACCTTGAGTTTAAAGACTTTGAGCAATGAGCAAAAGAGAAGCGAGAGGCAGAAAGGAAACATTCTGGGTTTTAAAACACATCCCAGTACAAGTCAGTAAAAGTACATCTAAAGAGATGCCTGAGGTTTTGCAGTGGCTAGTGGAGAGAAGCACTAGCAGGTAGGTAGAGAGAGAGCACAGAGCTGGGACCTGAGGGTCAGGGAGCAGAGCCATCCCCGGTGAGGGATGAGACACTTTAAAGTTACTGTTTTTTGTTGTTTTTTCCTGTGTGTGTGTGTGTGTGTGTGTGTCTATGTGGGTTGTGTCATTACTAACCTGAATGTAAAAGAAGAAAAACAATACTTTTTTTACTGGTATATGTCACTTTCAGGGTGTGTTCAAGTCGGTTCAAGCAGTCAGTTGAATATGTCGTATTTGCTTCACGGTAGAACAACATTTCTGCTGAGCATTAACATTGGTTTAGACTGGAGGTGTACTATGTCCAGATACTGCCCTAGTGTCATGTCTTCTGTTAACCTCATAGTTAGAATTCAACATATGATTCATCCCTTACTGATTCTGAGAACCGAGAACTGACGGTTAGAAAGAAATGATACAGGATATTAGAACAGACAGGGAAATAAATAAATAACTGAACAAAGAAATGCAGCAAATAGGAAACCACTCAGACTTGGAGCTCCGAGAATGAAAACGCACAGGGACCGTGGCTGCAACAGCAGTAGCTGAGGGGAGGAGAAAAGAAACACGGAGATGACAGTTTGGGGTGAGAGTGTTAGGGGACGAAATGCTGAAATGAGACCCAGGGCTCAAATCATTAGAGGAGGAGGCAAGACGGAAAAAACATCCAAATCCACTCAACAGCTCAGACGTGTCAGGGGAACGCTTCCCCAAACAGACGCTGACCTACTAACAGCCAGAATCAAAATCAACACCTAAAAAATCACTGGGGAGAAGTTCAAACGGCAACATTTTCTCCTTGTGACAAGTTAGGACACTCGAAGATTAAACTTGCTCTCTCATCAGCTTGAATGAAGCACACTGTACTTTGTGTTCCTGTCTAATCTGCCAGATGTGGATGTGTTGTGGAGGTGATTTACGGAACATAAATTTCAACACAGCCCGGTGAAATATGTGACACTGCGAGATAAAACTGTTAATTTGTAAACTTGGTGGATATTTTTATATAACAGTAAACAATGGTATTTCTCTGCAGCATTACCTAACGCCAGATAAACCAAATGTCAAGCCAGTAATTGAGCTCATTCTCATAGTATATATAGAGTATGGAGTATATTATGGAGTATCTTGAGTATCTCAACAATCCGTTATGTTGCAGCTCAATACAGACCGAGCCTTTTCTGCTGCTGCAGCTTCAAATTAAAAGCACACAACTGGCAGAACGTGTGTTGGCTGTCAGTGTCAGGTAGCCATGGGAAATGCAAGTTTTGCAATTTCAGCAGCTTATTATTAAAATCGAAGCAATTTTCATTTTTTTGCCACTTTTTTTCTTTGGGAGCTGAGCGGTTTGACATTTTGCAGGGAGTAGTGAAACAAAGAGGAGCAGCCACTGTGAGCTGTTGGATGAAGAGCTCCGGGCGACAGACTGCAAAACACAAGGTAACAACGGCTTTCAGTTTCAGTACGCCCCGCTGTTCCCACCTCATGACTCAGGCCGTGAGCCCCATGAAATCAGATCATGGCTGCTCACAGAGTGATGTTATTGCCTGACTACTCTACCAATATGGGACACATTTGTTTTGCCGCGTTTGCTGTTCCCACCGGAAACAACAGGTGTCGCCAGTTCAGCCGCGAATGAAACTCTGTGTGATTGGCACTTACAGTAAGATCTCGTAGTGAGATCTTTATGGAGCTTCCTAAAGTCTGTAAAGGAAGTGTGACGCCAAATTGACTTTGGTCTGTTGCTGTGAGCCACTTCTAAAATGATTGACAGTTTGATAAATTATAGAACAGCCTTGTGAATGGTTACGGGTCAATGCGGTAAAAAGCATTTAAGCCCCAAGTGGGTGTGTGTGCGCATGTGTGTGTGTGTGTGAGAGTGTGTGTCTGTGTGGGTGTGTTGCTTTCTTTATTTCTCTGGACGGTAGAATATTTTGCATTCCATGCTGAACCCTTGATTCAGTAAGTACTTTAACATCAAGGGGGAGAAAAGGAAGAAAAAAAACAGTGGGGATAAATGAAAAAGAAACCACAGGAAGTGAGACAGCTAAAGAGCCGGTAAGTGTTTCAACATCATGGCCTAAAACCACCTGCCATGTCTGAGTCATCTTTGGAGCAACCACATTTAATTATGCTTAATTTTTCGAGTTCCCATTCAGATATTGATTTCTGGGATACGTGTCTGATTTCATAAGGTTATGCGCAGAAATTTAAGAAATTAAAAAGCGTGTGCCAAGCAATTACAGTAATTCAATCGGAGGTGGATGCGTCAAATGAGGAGCATCTGTTTTTTTCCATGCTTAAGATGATTTATATTTCAGTTCCTCCTTTTCATTTTAGCTGTGTCCTCTCACATACTGCAGAGTGATTCAGTATGATTAAAAAATAAATAAATAAAAAAATGAGTGGGTGTTTTTGGAAACACAAAACTCCTTCACTTTCACCCATCCACCAACGGTGTAGGTCTCAATAAACAAAAATATGTTTCAGTTTTGTAACACATAACCCCTTGTACATGCATATAGAACATACATATAGGTATATGTTTATTATGTGTAGTAACTTCCATTACAGCCAGTCTTTATTATACAGTACATATTATGTATATTTGCTTATTCATAAAGTATATTGTGTATGCATGCACAGGCATGTGTGTGTGTGTCAAAGCAAAATCACTGTACAGTGTAGGAGTGCTGATGACTCTCCATAATCATTAAAGCATGAAGAGGCTCTGAGCTGATTGGGGGCACGCTAATCCTTTTTAATTGACTCTCCAGCTCTCCAGTGTTATTAAAACCGCCCAATAACAAAATCAGCTTTGCTTTATTAGCCGGGTCAGCTGAACTATTGGAGACCCCCCTGTTTGTTAGTGTTACACTCTGTTGAAGGATGTGCTGGTTTGCACATGTGTGAGAAAGCTAAACAAAGGGGAACAATCTGCTTTCAGTTACATTCAGAGTGAGAAATTCTGCAGCGCGTGATTTATGTACAATGTCAAATGCCGGTGCAAATGCAGGAGGTTTATTGTCCTTCATGTTGCGAGGGCACAGAGGTCGGTCTGATGAATGCGTGTGTAAGACAGTTTTCTCAACAATTAATTAACTTGTACTGGTCAACTTCACATCTTTTGGAGCAGAATTTTGCACAGCTTGCATCAAGCTGCAGCACCTTTTTTTTAATGTGAAAAAGAAAAGGGATCAGCATATTCCCCATGTATAGTTCATTGCAGGACTACACGCGCATCCTCTCTCTAAGTGCTGTGCATCAGCCTCTGCAAGGTCACAGTTAAGTAGCCTACAGCCATGTACCTTTGAAAGAATTACAGTGAAATCAGCAAAGCATCAGAAGTGCCAACAGCTTCTTGGCAGAGGGTTTGTTGGGCTGATGATTCAATTCAAGCGATTCCAGGGTGTAGGCAGTATTGTGGTTGGTACAGCAGCTCAGCGAAAACAAAGTCATACGCTATTTCACACCACTAAGACACATTTAACATGCTGTCAGGAGGATATCTCCATCATCCTAGAAAAAAAAAGATAACGTATCGTAACAAACGAATTATCTGCTGCACAATGATGACGCTGTCATCTGATAGCGCTCCGTTATCATCACGCTCAAATATAAAATATATTAATTGCGCCATCAATGACCTGCTTTAGTAACTGACTGAAGACTACTTAACGGAGGAGTGATATAAGTGAAAAGCAATTAATTGGGAGCAATTATTCAAAGCCCTGTCTTATTAAACTTTTTCCCTCATGGTCCCAAATGAGAAATTTGCTGTGCCAATTGCTTTCGTAGTTAAATATATAAAATTATATCACAATTCTGCCAGCAGTACAACTAAGTTTTGCTCACAAATAAGTCTTCATTGCACTGTCACAATATATATAGAAATACACAAAACCCTCTGAAGATGTTGTGGCGCCTCGGTACAACTTTGAAAGTCCTAAACAACTTAAGAGGTCTAACGACTTAAAAAACTTGACAGAACAGAGCAGAGATTTGTTATATGACGCCGTCACACCCTGTGTCAAAACAGTGAGTTCATTCATCCATGACAACATTGTCAGGACCGCCGAGGGCAGCACGGGTAGCTGCCTGACAATGCAGTGCACTCTACACAGGCATGTCACCATCAATCCACAGCTTTATCTCCACAACTATGTCAAGGCAGACAGGGGGCGTGAGGAAGACTGAGAGGCAGCAATAGTGACAGAGAGAGACAAAGTAAAAAAAAGAAAAAAAAAAACAGAAAAAAAGACCAAGTGGAGAGAGAACGGTGTCCACAGGAAAAAGGCTGAGATGTGCTTTGAAAGGGCAGCGGCGGGAAGAGAGACAGAAGACCAGAGGGGACAGACGTGCAGAGATAATCGCTGAGAAATTGCATCAAGTTTCCCCAAGGACGTGGAAAATTAGTCCAAGGAGGTAAACAAAATCAGCATTAAATTAAAAAACAGAGAGAGGGGTCAATGTTTCAGCACCAGCATATTTAATAGTCTTTCTGTGTCACTGCCGGTGAGAGGCGAAAATAAAAGGGGGTTAACTGCAAAGGCGGGCTACCCTGTAGTGTTTCCAAAGCCTCTGAATGGATAATGAAAGGGGAGAGAGAAGGTTCTCCTAAGCGGGGGGTGTGGGGGATCAGCACAAACGTTGATTATCTTCTATCCTCGTACTTCTGAGTCGAGCACCCACTCAGCCCTTTGTGTACCGCACACACACAGAACAAAGTCCCGGTCTGAAAGGGACTCAAACCTCAGACCACAGAGAACTAAAACTACACATGATCACTGGCCTGCATACTTTCTGTCCTCTCCGAGGGGGGGGGTAGAAAATAATACAGGGTCGTCGGCAAAGAAACAAAACTCAGGGTGACTGACTGTAATGAGAAGCTTCCCGCTTTGAATTATGATTGATAGTTTCCCTAAATTGGCTCGGCAATTGGGCGAGAGCACTGTAAGTGCCTGCAGTTAACAGTTGCTCTAAAGGCCGAAATAGCATAGCTCGTCCACAAAGCCAAGATAAACATCTGGCTTTTCAGTGTTCTTATAAATAGCTCTGGTTCCAATCTGCAAATAATGCATTTCCTCTGAAATTATACCAGGAAAGGAAAAGGATTCAGAAAGAAGGGAAAACATATACTTTCATATTCGAGCGGCTCCGTCTAGACAGAGCCAGTGATTGGAACTGAGCAGTACCCGAGAAAACAAGCAGATACACTCATTTCATGACTGTATAAAGACACAGCCGGCGAGACACAGACATAGAAGAGAAGGGAGAGAGAGAGAAGAGAGAGAGAGAGAGAGAGAGAGAGAGAGAGAGAGAGAAAGAGAGAGGTCAGGAGAATAAAACATAAGAAGTCTGATAACTGACGCTGAGGTTCTGCAAATGCACATTTCCAATGCAGCTCTGCACAGTCTGCTGGCTTTGGAGTGGGATCTGACTAATGCCTGAATTTACTGACATGGCTTATCACTGGATGAAAAGCCTCTCAAGGCTCCTAAAATACAAAGTGGCTATAAAAGACTGCTCAGCTGTACAGTACAAGGAGTGAAGGAGTCAAAGAGATAAGCATACAGTACGTGTACGTGTCTGTGTGCGTCCAGTCAAGTGTCGGCGTACACACACATCATTAGATGATGACTCCAATCCCTCCGCACATCAGCGACAACCGACCGCGATACATTTATGACCAAAACAAGACGAAAGCTGCTCCTCTTCATCTGCCCCATTTGTAAATTACTGTGCAGTGATAGACCATCACAACAGCATTTTAATAATCTTAACACTGCTTCAATAATTCACCTCGGCAGCCGGAATAAAAGAGATTGCTGACTAATCTGTGGATTACGGTGATGATTTCTGACAGAGGTTGAAGATGAAGGTAAAATGTGATGGGAGATGAGCCGTAGGGCTTACTATGCCAGCTCAAAGAGGATTAAGGTAAGGATCTATTGGGGAAGCGGCATTACATAAATTGTTTTTGTGCACGGAAATACACACAAGCAGGAGCAAACACAACCGCGCAGATACACAAACCCACTGTCTACAGAGTCGAGGCGGAACGAAAATAACTTTAATACTCCTGGTGCTACAGTGGTCACACCATTTATACAGCCAAGAAAGATCCATCGCCTTATTTAAAGTTACAGAGCCTGTCGATGGACACTTCCTCTCCCTTCAGCTTCATTAAATTCAGAAACACACAAGTCCATTTAATGCCATTCAGGGCTCTCCTTTTAATCCCTTGACGGAGCATTTGATGTGACAACCAGTCATAATTCCTGACAACACAAACATTTAGGACGCATTCAGAACGTGCATGTAGTTTATCTTGTAGTATTTAATGAATGCGTTTCTGAGCCCCAGAGGAAAACTAAGCTCCAGAGAGATCTGAGGCTGGTTTTACAGCTAAAGGAATTCAATAGATCTGCTTCTATCTCTGGACACAGGGAGAGAACATGTCGCGTTTGTTGGACAGTTTAATTCACACTGTCACCTTCACTGTCCATTTGAAGCACTCCACTTGCACAGATGTTATAACCTCCAGATAGATCCTGCTAGTAAATGTCATCATGTGACACATTAACAATGGTGACTTCGGGGACTGAATTCTACTGTGTACGTGTCTCTGTGTACAGTTTACTGTATGAGCGCGAGGGAGAGGGAAGTTGCCGTTAGCATTTTGGCCGCGTCGAGCCACTGATTTCTTCTGACAGAAAAGTCTGCTGTGATTTGCATCACAAAGAGTCATTCACGCGCACAAACACACACTCGTACGCACACACTCGGGTAATTACACAAATGTACGCGTCTGGAGTTATTACACACGGGCTGACACAGAAAGTCATTCACAAAAAATGACATCGGTGGGAACTGGGAGGGAGGTTTGAGGCCAGATGTGTTTGTGAAAGTGTGTATGTGTGTGTGTGTGTGCGCGTGTGTGTGTGGAGAAGGGGGTTCCTGCCTCCAGGAGTCACTCAAACACACGTTTGTGCACACAACGAATGTCCCAGCTGCTCCTTGGTAAAAGATGGTGTTTGCTCTGCCTGGAGGTAAAACTTTTGGCTGTGATCAGCGACACAAAGCAGCAACCTTGGAGCAGGCAGCCGGATGTGTTTCTCACTGATACAATAATCATCTAAATCCTGTCTTTGAAGGACAATCTCCTTGTGCCACCTTGGGTGTGCATAACAATGAAATGTTGCCTTAAATTTACTGCCGTGTTATGTAAAATTTCTCAATGGGAAACTGCTGGGTGGAGACTTTCCCTGTGATTTACTGTCCGCTGTGAAAAATCGCACTCAGGCGGAGGATGTAAAGGTTGATCAGCAGCCATTATCCGTGCGAATAACTGAGGGTGGCACTAATTTAGGGTGTGGATGGAGCCGTTAAGAATGTGACAGGAACTTGACCCCGCTCCAGACACATATCCGGTTACTGTCTGACTCTGCCGGTACACACACACACATGTGTGTGTGTGCACATATGTGTGTGTGTGTGTTAGGGAGAGACACGTGGAAGGCCTGTCACCACACACTGATGTGTTTATTTCACTGCAGCTGGGGTAATCACTCACACACAGAGACAGACGCAGACAGGCTAGTACACAAATATTCACACATACACACACACCCACACACTCACACACACGCGCATACAATGTGTAACCCCAGTCTGCTGGCTTCGCCTTCCCTGCGGGGTCACCTCCCTTTTGCGTTTTATGATAAAAAACATATCCACGCTGGCAGACTGCTGCCTCCCACTGAGGTCTCAACGTTCCAATAAAGCTCACAACATTTGCGGGGAAGAAAACATACAAGGTGACGTGGCTCAGACGTAAATTTCACATGGTTGCCTTGTTTCAGTGGAAACTTTGATGGGTAATTGAATTACTTCAGCTACTCTGGATGACTTCAGGATGGAAAAAAAGTATTTTATGAATATAATGTTTACCAAAAAAAAGGGGGGCAGTTAAATTAAATCACATCAAAACCTTTTTTTTTCATCGAAAGTGAACATTGCGCTGTTGCAAATTTGGTGAATTTACCGTCCGTTCTGCCATGAAGCCTTTCCCACTGAACTGCTGAACCCTCCCCTGTTGGATCCAGTAGCTTTCCATCAGTTTTAAAAGGCTTCAGATCACAGTCTAAAGAGATTTAGATGTTTCCCAAGGATTTCACAATGCCTCAAATTGTGTCTCTCAGGAGCTTTAGATTGAAAGACAAGGCGGGGGGGGGGGGGGGGGGGGGGGGGGGGGGGGTTCTTGCAGACAAGACTGACTGATGACACGAGCAGTGCTGTCAGAGGAAAGTGAAAAGGAAATAATGGTGTGAGCAGGTCGGCTAGCAGACGTTTTCTTTGCAGGGCCAGATTGGTTTGACCCTGACCTCTCAAGGCTAACAGTTGTGCAGCAGGTAAAACGATCTCTGGCTAATCTGCGCCTCTTATCATGTTTTAGTGTGTGTGCTCGAGTGTGCATCCTTATGGGACTTTCTGCACGTGTTTCTGTGTAAATGTAAAGACAAATGTTTGCGTTCATACACTGGTCGTGTGTGTGTTTTTATGGAGTCAAGGCTTTAGGAGCGGCATGTTGACAGCCACGTGATGCCAGCTGGGCATTTAAGTCCGGGTGTCGCATTG
Source organism: Karalla daura (assembly GCA_029224185.1). Classification (NCBI taxonomy): domain Eukaryota; kingdom Metazoa; phylum Chordata; class Actinopteri; order Chaetodontiformes; family Leiognathidae; genus Karalla; species Karalla daura. The sequence continues at coordinate 15,217,939 of CM055192.1, forward strand.
CAGGGCACCACCCTATCAAATTGACAACTTTACGACAGTCGTCAACTGGTCAACGTGCCAACCGCAACCACTAATATTAGAACATTTTCAGAGGGGTCACGAGACAGCAGACGTCAATCACAAGAAAAAGACGGTTAGCTGTGTGTGTGTGTGTGTGTGTGTGTGTGTGTGTGTGTGTGTGTGTGTGTGAGTGTGTATGTGTGAGTGTGAATATATAGGAATGAGAAAGAGAACGAAGTAATAGCAAATGTGAATGTCAAAGAGAGTGGGCATGATAAGAACAAAGAGAAATGGAAGAGTCAGGAGAGATAAAGAAGAAAGTCAAGGCTACAACCTGAGGTCATCGGCAGGTTTTAAACCCAAATCCCTCTAATCAGCTCCAGCAGACGAGGAGACAGACCATTTCATTCGCCCCAAGATCCCATTATGACAGGGGAAAGGAATGGGAAAGGTAGCAAATTGAACAGAATGGGAAAATATACCTGAGCTTGTATGTATGTGTACATGTGTGGGCACACAAGTGAGTGTTTGTGCTTCTTTGTACAAGTGTGTTGTAAACAGGTGTTGAAAATGATATAATATGTGGCTATAATATGTGCGTATATTAGGAAGAAATACTGTAGCAGAGTCATTAGTGTGATTTGTGAGTGACAGAAATGTGTGTATGTTTGTGTGTGCGGCTCTTATAGTTGAAATATCACAACTCAGGCAATGAATCAGAATTGCTTGATTTCCTTTCGAAAAGTTATAGGGTAGTAGAGGAAAGGGTTACCCAGCCGTCTAACATACTCACACGCACACACACACACACACACACTCCCTCACTTTGTATGCTGGTCTGGCTGAATGCCTCCCTCAACCCCCCCGTCTTTCAGTTTCCCTCTCTCTCTCTCCCCTTCTCTCTCGGGGGAGCTGTGTACTTAGGTGCAATTGAAAACGACTATCAAATCCTGAGGAGCGAAACCTGATTCAGAGACTCCTTATCCGGTAGTGCAGCCCTCTCCAAGAGCTTCCCCTGTGACCGACTAAATGAAATTATGTCGTTTTATCCATTCAGGTGGGAACGCAGCCAGATGAAATAGGAAAATAAAGAACAATCAGAATTGTGAATGACATCCTTGTCTTAAGGGAGCGGGAGTGACATGTGTGGCTCTTCCTGAGTGGATGTTTGATGTGTGACACTACTGATGTGCTGACAATGCTCTCGAGGCACACGCTATTATCTTACCCTGATGAGGGTGGTGTTGGGGTAGTGTTACTTATATTCAAGTGTTTATTCTTGAAATCCACAGCTGTTCAAATGACTTACATGGCTGGGAACCTTCGACCTCATAAAGTTGGCTGCCCTTAATGTGTCCTTGAGTAAGCCAGAGGAGAGCCACTTCAATGTCTGGAGAACAATTTAGTGATTTTACAAGGTGGCTCAGCCTACCCCCCAAGTGAAACAAAAGCCCAATGTGCTAATTTTTCATCCTTTTTATTGCAAGTGTATTTACTTCAGCTCACCTTTCAGAAACCTGCGACCTACACTGTACTTCCGCTAATGACACAGAACATCACAGTGATTCTTGGGCCTTTTCAGCAAAAGCAGCCGATCCACATTCATTAATCATCCTCGTTATTTTCCTCAAAGTTGTGGTATGGTACGCGAGCCAGCAATGAAGATTTGAAACGATGCAGGAATGTGGGCTGAGCCTCTGCAGTCGCCGAGATTTCTTCATGTAACTTGTGCCGCAACTCAAATTGGCTCTCCGGGGACATTTAAGTCTAAGTTTAAACTCTGGATCTTTGGATCAGTGTTACCTAGTTGCTGCGAAGCTTTCAAGCAACTGTCACTCAAAACAGGATCGAGGCTGTTTCCCTGATTTCCCCCTGTGACGATTCGACATGAATGCGGCTGCGGTGAAATAATGTTGAAATTTCTGAAAGCACCTCGGAGCAGTGCTTCAAAACAGATCTCACCTTTCGTGTGCTAATTTGTCATACGCTGGCCTCATCTGTGTTAGTGTTACATCATTTAATTTTCCTTTCCTGTAAACAGGTCCAGATGTCAGGTCCCAGTTGAAAATCTGTGATTTTTACTGTTTTAACCAAGGTTTTAAGTCTCATCAGACTGTGCTGCAGGCGTTACACGAAAGGAATTAAAAACATATGTGAATAATGAACAAAGATTGTGAGGCGGATCAGGGGACCTCCGCTCTGAGCGCCTTTTAAGCACTATTGCAGACTGTGAAATAGCGCGTGCTCTCATCAGCCCACTGGCCTCCGCTGCCTGTCATTCACAGGCGACATCACAGCATCGCTCCAGTAATGACAGACCTTTCTCTACAACTTTCAACTTGTCATTTCCACTTGATGATCTCTATTTTCACAACCTTCTACGTGCCCTCACTTGTCTTCACTCTGTCGCCCCGTCTCTTCAGTCGACTCTGTCTACAGCCCCGTCAGGTGGAGGTTAACAGTGAAGGTGCACGTACCTCAGCAGCGGGTATGCCCTCCGGAGGACGACACTGTAGCAGCACTTCCTGCTCCAGAGATACTTCCTTTCCCAGCGGCTCCTGTTCGAATGATTTCTTGAGGTCTGGAGAGAAAGAGAGAGAGAGAGAGAGGAGGGAGAGGAAACTTAATGACTGCTCTGCAACGGGGTATTGGGTGAGCGGGAGAGCATGTGACAAAATTGTCGAGATTACATCTTAATGAGTCTGGATAAGGAACAGATTTGACAGGCGACGCTTTTACAGGGTGGTGGCGCCAGTGGAAAAGCTCATGTGGCAGGCTCCAGAAGCGGGGGTCGTGCTCTTTGCATTAAAACAGGTGAACGTTCATCCTGGTATTATTTTACCTTTTTCACTACGACGGCGCTGGAAACACCAACACATAAAACGGTCAAAGATAAATTCTTCGGGGAGAGTCGAGGCAAGCGAGAAACCATATTGCTGAGGTCTGCTGTGAATCAGCAGGTACGGAGGCCGCTCCGGAGATGCCGCCTTGTCATTGTAAATCGGGCCCCGTTACCTCGTTTCCGTGGCAACAATGACACAATAATGACAGAGTTGGGGGCTGAAAGTCAGCCATGCATGTGTTTACCTCTTCCACTCCCCTGTCACTTCAGAAATGTACACAACAAGGAAAAACACTCAGCCGTAGTTTCTTAGTGTCGACTAAAGCTCGCACGGAGGTGCACGGGCGGATACACACAGATACACACCATTTGTATTTTACCAATGTTTTAAAAACACAGGCACACACACACACACACACACACACACGTGCAGGCGGTAAGTGCTTTAGCTGCTTTGCACACTAAACACAGGCTGCCTTGTTGCGATCCTGCCCTTCAATCACTATGCACAATATTTAAACTTTGCTTTCAGTCCATATAGATGTGCCAGAGTTCAGGGATCTCGAGCTCGCCAAAGACAATAAATGATTCACGCTAATGGTCCGCACACTGTGATAAATGACAGCATTACAAAGCAGAGTGGAATGCGCCGCCATTTCTTTCTCAGACCGTTACAGAGACGACTAGACCGTTTTCATTTTGAAGGGGAAAAAAAGCCACAAACAAGCAGACTTTAAGACAATTAGCCCCGAATGTAAATAACGATGACAGAAGAAGTAAAGACGGAGGAGATGAGGTCAGGGAAGAGGAATGAACCGAAGTGGAGGGATAAAGTAAGAAAAGTTTTGTTTAACCGATCCTTACACGCCATATATTTTTCTCTGCATCTGTTCACCCTCACTGTCACAGTCCTGCACCTGGTTCAACAAAGTGAGACAACAGAGTCTCTTCACTGAGACAGTTCAAAGGTTGCAGCAACTCTTCCTCTGTTCATGTCGGGTCTCCTTGTCATGACTCTACAAGCTCTTTCCGAGTGTCTGTCACAGCATTATTTCACAAACGTCCCCCCAGTCTCCGCCTCTGGAGGGCTCACCCTGGCGCTGTAATTCTCTATATTATTCTGTCTCTCAATGTTAACCTTGTCCTTCTCTAGACTGATTGATTCCACCTCATGGACAGAGTTAAAAACATAATTCATGGCCGGTCACCTCCCCTGTCTGCTGCAATACGCCGCACTGTGTGCGTGTGTATCCATAATATTGGCAGCTGAGCTTAACACATGTTCAAATAATTAGCCTGCCATAGGAAAAGGCCATAAAACAAATTGCAACCTGAGACGAGCAGCAGTGTTGCAGGATTTAGCAGGTGACTTTATTTATGGTGGTGATGGATTTCTAAATAAGAACATATGCAGAATCTGAGGTGGTGGGTAGAGAGAGAGACAGTGCTCTCTATTCATTTACGCTCCTGAAGGTAACTCAAGGTTTATGATCGGGTTTCTCGAGGAATCAGACTCAATATGATCTGGATAAAATGATCTACCGAAATGCCCTTTTTCATTGATTCGCATTCTGCATCATAACGACGTAACAGGATCTGCAAGACTAGATCCCTGGGAGCTGATCTAATGCACGGCAGGAAATCAGCACCAGAAAACTAGATGAAGAACATGAATGCACACTTTTTACATAAACATCTCATCTCTGTGTATTAACTTACAAAGGCTGCATGTGTTGATACAGTATAAGTTCAAACACTTGTTTGTGTACGTTAATATATGTACTGTGGGAGAGCACTGCTTGTGACTGGATGATTAAGTGTCATGCGTCACAAATTTAAAGAAGCGAGCCAGCCACGTATCCGAAGACATGTGCGGCACCTGCTTCGGAGTGATATCCAGAGGTTTGTGCACGTGACAGCAACTCCAGCGGCAGTGAATTGATAGGATATTTGAGATATTAATACCAAAACTTTTTCACTTTGAAAACTTTGAGAGTCACTTTGTCGCCTCGCAAAGGATTGTCGCCTCAACGGAAGACAAACACGCTCCCCTCTGTCCTGTACTTTTTAAAACCATACACTACAGTTTCATTGGAGGACATGGTGTGTGTGTTCATGTCTGTGTATGTATGTGTGTGTGAGTGTGTGTGTGTGCATGTGTGTGTTACCCTTGTGTCCTTCCACTCTCCTGGCTCCCAGGTGTACTCTTAATCACCTGTTTCGTCGACTGTGGTGCACTATTTGTGGACACACAGACACACTAGGTAGAACACTTTTTTTTTTTTTTACACTGAATCGGTCGACTGAGTCACTTTCTGGGTATTTCATCAGGACGGCCTCCTCACAGCGGCGAACGAGATATAGGGGGAGGCAGAGTGAAATGGTAAAATGGGAGGGTGTGTGCAGGAGGTGGGGGGTGGGTGCCGAAGGTAGAAGTCAGGACAGCAGGTGGAGGCTGAAAGATGAGAGGCAGAGAGAAGAAGGAGGGAGGAGGGAGGGAGAGGTTGGCAGCACACAGCACGACCGCCGTACTCTTCCTTAATACCAAAACCACCTGCTTGGTCTTCACCTATCAAAGCCTTTTTTCATGTCCTCAACACACTCCATATATCAAACCGTCCAACAGGGGCCCGTGTCAGAGAGTCCGCCTTGTATCATCTGTATTTATCTGCCGTATCTTCCCGAAACCAAGCGGCAATCCATCAAACATCCCAACCATCAATCCGTCTTTGATTACAGCTCCTTCATCAGGCGCCCGATCTCAGGCACATGGACGAGCATCAGGCTTCAAAAAGTGTCAGGACTTTAAAAAGCTAATTCAACGTGCCGGGTTTAAAATTTATGAATTTGTTATCAAAAGTTTGTCCATTCTCACATAAACACCAGAGTCTCCTACTGCATGTTCATGGCTGTTGAAGGAAGAGTAAAAATGTCTGAGGAGCGTTTCAGCGTGTGATTTGGAGACAGCTGATAAATGCAGCACCATGCTGGTGTTGTATGGAAAATGCATCATGCTGTTATGCTTGTAGTATTTCATATTAAAAAATTGCCAACTCGTGCACAGCATCTGTTTTCCTAATGTCCTGCAACTGATAAATAATGGCACTAAACACAGACACATTCTGCTTGTATCCACTGGGGACATCTACACATCATAACACATCTGGCACATGTCCAGAGGTGCATGTTTGAATGAACACAAAAATCCAATAAACAAACAGGTTCATTGTTTCAAACAGTGCATCTGTGTGTCGTGTTGGATAGTTTACACTGTGTTCAACCATGGCGAACACAGATATGACTCCCTCAAGTCACATGATCTTTTCTTACTTTATTGATCCCTCAATTTGGCCCGCAGAAATGCGGGACTTCCACTGCTTTGGCAACGTGATGATGTGAACAATTCCACAGAAATACGAGGCCACCGTGCAACATGACAGACTCTGCAGCGAGAGAATGGATGCACTTAAAACAAGCAGGGAACCACTTGGCAGCATCCTCTGTGCACGATTTGGTCCAAATAGTAAACACAAGCAGTTGTGATTGTTCCTCCAAGATCAACTGGGCGGCTACATTGTTCTTTGCTCTGTGTGTGAACAGTGCAGTTGAGATTCTCACATCTCAACGCATCATCGTCATTGATGCACCATCACTTCTCAGAGGAGATCAGGAGGTTGTTTGATACAATAGGAAGTCAGCTTTTGGCCTGAGCCTGAGCCCAGCACAGATTACCATGCTGAAAACTGATGGTGTCTGGTGGTAGGCAACAGAAAGTTCATGCATGTTAAGTTTACTTTAATCCAGAACAAGAGAACGTCTGTATTTCTGTCTTGTCTACCGAAGGCGTTGGAAAAAAAAACTCTTATATTACTGCAGAAATTCATGCATGAGTGGAAAATAAGAATTGTGTTTTCTTTCCGCCCGCTGTGCGCACATTCTGGAGCGTAAAGGGAAAACTGCCTATTGAGCAAAACATACGTTGGTGCCAGAAAGTAGGAGCTCGGGTCTCAAATGTCTCCTAGTTGCGCAAAAGGGAGAGTCAAGGAAGTTTCTCCCTCATGGAAAAACATGTGTAGGTGACAACTACCACCATTAATTAGGTGCAATTCGAGCTACAGGCTTGAGTGACGTCCTACTCTGTGAGCCAGCTCAAACTCATGAGAGGCAAGGAACAACCCAGCTCACATGAATCTGTGTGAACAAGTCATAACATATTCCTTTATATAGGTTTTATTTCAGGTGATATAAATCTTGTTGTTATTAGATCGCGGGTGGAGAGCTGTATTGGTTGAGGCTGTTATGTGGGGACAGAGTGAGGCTGAATGATCACTTCATAATACAGTCAATCCCAGTGGGATTGACTGAACAGAGCATGATGGTTCATTATGGGAGTAATCACCCAAAGCTTCAGCCCCAAATCCGCCACATGGCTACCCACACGATACCAAGAGACAGACAGACAGACAGTGGGAGACAAAGAGGGAACAACATACTGTCAAAGCCAGGGAAAGGCGCATAGGAGCTGGAGACAAATGAGCAGGCACAACACTGACACGGACACACAGCAACCAGAGGTGGTGCGACACTCCACAAAGAAAAATGACAGAAAACTACAAATGTGCAGGAAGAAAAAAAAACAAAAAAACTGCAGGCACACCAGAGGGGGAAGGTGATTGAGGGATGAGGCACACTTCCCTCATGCCAGCCAATTCCAGGAACAATTTCCTGGTCTTAATTAGTGAGGGAGATGGTGAAATGAGGAGCTGCTTGTGAGAGTTGATTTCCATAAAGATTGAGAATGAAATTAAGGGAGATTAAAGCAAATTGTTCAGGGAATGACCAGACAACACAGACACACACAAACACACTAACAGACTGAATATTATGGAGAGCAATCGTATCGGATCCTCTCTCACGTTTGTGTGTGTGAGAGTGTTTGTGCGCTAAAGAAATGAGGGACGTGACATTGGGTCTGCAACGCCAGGGGACCGTGATTTCATGTCACTGGAAGGTATGCGTTTCTTTTTTGTGCATGTGTGCAAATATATACCCGGGGGAAATATGTGCACAGGAGAGGAGGGACAGCTGTGTCCTATCAATTCACTGACCCCACTTCACTCCCAAACTGCAGATAACGCTATCCGGCTTCATAAATATAACAAAAGCAAAGATAAATTCACTAAACAACACCAAACCACAGCAGGGTTGAAAAGTACACAGGGTAACCTTGTGAAGTGTTCTTCGGCATGAACTCCATACAAAATATACAATAAAGCAGAGTAAGCATCTATTCAGAAGTGACCTTTTCTTGCATAATCTACCCTCTCCCTCTCTCTCCTTCCCTCGCGCCACCTTCTTCTCCTCTTCTTCGAAAACTTCCTCCACTGCTCAAAACTGTTATTATGTTTGCGGTTAGTTTGTTGCCTCAGGCACCTCCACATAAGCACATTTCAGAGCAATTATACAAAATGGGTGTCTCCGCCTGCATGCAACCCATGCCAAATCATAACGGTTTCCCCTGGTGGAGCTGCTCAAGCAATAAAGAGCTGTGTGAGATGCTTGGAAAGAAGATGGCAAGCCAAGTGCTCTCCCTTAGTCTAAGAGAGGATAATTTGGACATCCAATTTCCAACACGATAGCATGCAATGGAAACAATCAGACCTCCGGCTCTGAAACAAACTAAACAATTTAGGTGATAAAGCACACAAGAGGGCAAGATAATATTTAATAAACATTTGGAGGGAAAAGGGAAAATGTAGAATGGATTTCTAGTTAAAGCACTTTTGTGGAAAAATTTAAATCACAACAGTATCAGTTGGAATTTGAAGAGGTAAAAACTAAACAAGTATTGTGGTTCATGCATCAAATAACTAGCTTGATGAGAATATATATATATATTTTTTCTTAAATGAAAGAGAAATGAAGATACATCATAAAGTCAGAGGATATTTGGAACAAGCGCTATAGCAGCTCATGGTGGGTAATACCTCAGTCCTTGGGTGCCCGTACCCACAGCCAATAAAGCTCCAAAATATCAAAACCGGAGTGAGCGAAGGTAGACCGTGACCTTGCGTGTCATTCTCATTTTTAGCGTGGTTATACAGGAAGTCTTTTTCTCTAAGTGACTTTAGAGAGTCTCTTTCGACTCCAGACCAGTTCTTTCACTGAACCCTCCACCCTGTCATTTCGGCACTTCACAACCTGTGATCAGCCCGAGACATCAGACAAGGTCTTTCCAGCCACAGTCAAGTTTTGAACAAGTAAACAACTGCCTGCTCGATGCTGACAGAGCACTGGCACTCGGAGGGGCTCAAAGTGTCCTCTGGATCCTGGTTTGTAAAATGACTCATTAGAGTGAAAAATGGCTCAAGGGCCTGAAAACTGTCCATAAATGAGAGGAAGTGACCAAAGTTCTTTTGAGCGAGATTTCACTGTAGTTCCACAGTGAAAACAAACCACGGTAAGTTAAAAATCTAAAGCAGGATTATTCCAACGAGAAAAATACAGTAGCAGTTTTCATGCCAGTCAATAAAATGTCACTTTGGGAAATAAAATATTTTTTCCACCCTTGGACTTAAGAAAGAGACTGTGCGATAAATCAGCCCTGTGGTTTACCACTCTAACACTTGAGGGGAACGCCGATGAGGTCCCCGACATCTGGGGAAAAGCTCAGTGGCTCCGTACAGCGATGTGAGCCATCGTTAACCACACATCCACACGGAGGCACACTCTGGCTTCTCGCTATAAAAATGTTTATCCACTGTTTGCAACCATCACGAAGTCTCTCAAGAAAAAAAAAACAGCACAGGCTTGATGAGATCATTGAGGGAAAAAACACTAAAAGTTTCCACTGACTTCCACAGTTTTTTTAGGGGGATAAACAGCAAGGATCTTTCAGTTAATACCCCATGTTTTTTTGTTTTTTGTTTTTTCAGTGTGCGTTAATGACACCGCTTGAAATGCCATTTCAGAAGAAAAAAAAGAACAGAAAAGAAAGATCAAATGTCATTGTGGTTGGTCTTTTGTGCAATTCAGCATGTGTTCTGTTGAGCAACATTCATACCAGAAAGGTTTGCTAATGCGCTGCAGTTGTTTCCAGTTGTGTTGCAAATGACTGCCTTTATTGTACTGTGAGCTCCACGCAGGTTTACAGCTGCATATGTGCAAAGCCTCGCTTGCAATCAGTGCAAGAAATCCAACACAAGAGCCGATTGAGCCTTGTTTTTCTCTGTCTAATTTGTCCGTGATTGAAAGGAAAACCTAAACATGCTGCAGCTGAGACATTTGCATCGTAAACAAAACAGTAGGAACACACAGGTTTTCCAGTTGACACAGGAAGCTGCCTGGGTTTGTCTGGACTCCTGATTGCTATGCACACAAACGTCTCAGTGGAAGGTAGCAGAACAAATTGCCTTCATCTGAAATGTGCGTGTCAGTGTGTGACTGTCTGTGCGTGTGTGTGAGCGTGTGTGGGTATTTCTGTGTGTATGTGTGTGAGAGTGTGAGTGACCTTGACATATTGCTAATCCATTGAAGGAGAAAGACTTGACCCGATGGCTAAAGGGCCAAAGAGCATGACTGACACTGCATGCACATTTGTGTGTATATAATTGTCCATGTTTTCCTTATCCCTCCATGTACGTGCCTGCAATGCTGTGCACAGAGTGTGACTGTCAGTGTATGTGTGTGTGTGTGTGTGGGTGTCACCTGGTCCAAAAACTCAAATTAAGCTGCTAGCGCCTCACATCACTCACCCTAAGTGCAGAGCTCCAAAAGACCAACAAATACCTGAGATTTAGCATCTCTCATTGTGTATTTGACACTTTTACAACCTCGACACCAATTGCCATCATCCAGCTACAAAGTGTGGATTTGGTTACAGCCCGGCAGTGTTAATTCTCCAGTTATTAAAACAGCCTGGAGATGCAGGGGAATGAGAGAAATCACTGCAAAATAAAGCAGCCCGAGTGTTTGAACGAGACAATAAGGCGTGTGATGAGCAAAGCGGCAAAAATCCTGAAGAGGAGGAGACAGCGGGAAAGGGGAAATGAGAAAATGAGTGGGAAGAGGAGATGGGAATGCAGGAGCGAAATGCTGAATTGCCATTGCACGGTGCGGTAGAAAAGACACTTTGCTCAGCAAGCTCGAGCTGCCAGGAAGCATTTTAATCACAACGGTAGATTCAAATAGGAGTCGAAAGCGGGGTAGGTCAGGAGGTTGGGTCGATTTGAAGTAAAAGGTTATCACAAGGGGAGGGGGGTGCTGAGTGTAATCAGATCTGGTTAAAGGAAAAATCACAGTTATAACAGAGGGAGGACAGAGAGACAGACAAAGTCAGAGTGAAATACGCAGTGTACAGAAAGAGAGTGGGGGGTGAGAGGGAGAGCTGTCTTAAGAGAAAGAGAGAGCAAAAGGAAGGAGGAGCCAGATTCCTATCATCTCCCTCCTCCATGATTCCTCTTGGCCCTTCGAGCTTTCTCAGAGGCATCCTCCATCACCATCGCCTCACCTAACCTCCAGCAGAGGTCTTACGTGTGTGAAATACTACAGATAAAGGGGTGGGGGCAATCCAGAAAAGGTAGTGTGCTAACTTGCTTTTAATAGAGTGAAACTCAAATAAGTAGCACAGACAATAAGGCATTAAAAACAATGCATTAAGTGCTTATTAACCTTATGTCGGGTTATTTGATCTTAAATACCTTAAAATGTTGCTGATAAATAGGTTCAGCCACATAGTGTTTGCAGAAGTAGTGGCCTGTTTGGTTCCATGTACTGAAAAACTAAGGGACATTTAATCAAGATGGAAAATATAAAATGTGTGGAGATCTAGACTTGTTTTGATTATTGATATTGATGTTGGCCGATGCTGATGCAGGTATGACTGTGTCCACTGCCAGTACAAACAGAAGCGACCTTGCTAAGCCACTGAAAAATGTCCCTTTCGTTTGTGTGTGGGCATTTCGGCACATTCACGTGTTTTTACCTCAGAAGCTTGTGTACGTACACTCGCCTGCATCTGTCTCTCAGCATGCAACGGCCCGGACGTAAGCCAAAAACAGCACATTACCCGGCTTTCATTGCACCCTGAGGAGGCCTGTTCCATTGGAGGATGTTATTAGTGGAGCTTAGAAGGATTTTTCTGACTGTGTCAGTAACTCTCTGCTGACAGGAAAACATCGCCGACCGTAGCCTCACGTACAAATATGAGTTGTCACTGTTTTTGGAATTTCTTATGTGCAATATTAACCAAATTGTGTATTTTTAGTCATCCTGCTAGAAAATACAAATGAATAAAATTCAATAATTCATGTGAATAGAAATATCTGAGACGACGGTGCCCTGCAAAAGTGAAAAGGTGAGATGGATTTACAGCCGAGGAGAATAATCTGAATGAAAAACAGGAGCGAACATGATGGATTTCCTTCTGCAGCACAAATAAGACCAATCTGGGAAAACGAGGCTTCCAGGGATCGTGTCTGTTAGAGTGATATTGTCTGTTAAATCACTGCATATGTGAATATGTGCAGTTTTTTCCCCCCTGAGCGTCTGCTGAATGGACTCTATCAAAGCCCTGAGCCGTCTTTTAGAGAGCTCGCTCAAGCGGAGACTCGCTGTCAGTCTAAGCCAGGTAAACCTGGGGGTGGGGTCGATTACGTTATTGGTATTTCTTTTTCTGCTTGACCTTCCTATAACCCGTGCACTTAGACAAGTCCCTGTTGTCTTATATGGCTGAATTGACCGGAGCAATGACGCTCGGAAAACTACTGTTGTGGGTTCAATTCTCAGGCCGGCGAGAGGAGATGTGAAGGAACAATCCATTCTGTTATATGAGGCTTACCTTGAGAAAACAAACCAGGCCCTTTAGGTGATTTCTCACAAACATCTTGTGGCACAGTTGTGCAGAGCCGTCAAGTGACCATCACTCACAACAGGATTCAACCTTTTCTTTCCCCTGGACTGTTGTTGGAGGCGCAACAGCGCTGAAATGATTTCCCCATGTGATAACGTCGAATGTACTGCTACACTGTCTGCTAGAGTGATATTGAGTCTGCTGGGTCTGGCCAGGCTTGTGTTCTGCTGGTGACCTTAGAGTCAGACTCCCAGTTGCCATATTAAATTCTCCAGCAGACCGTAACAGGAAACTGATGGTAGACTTAAGTTATTGAGCTAAATCGCCACTTAAAATCCTCCTTTATGTATCAGTCTGTGTGAAAACTGTTTCGACACTTAGTTTTTTCTTCTTCTTGAAATGCATGCCTTGAGACAAGGGTGACATGATTTATAGTCTAAAAGAAAACTAAATGTACAGTAAAAGTGTGGTACTGATTTACTGTCATTAAAACTTCCTTTTTGCTTTAATTTGTGCTTTTAACTTTCTAAAAATACCCATTAAATTTGACCGTGTCATGCTATTGGTAGGTTTTGTTGGTACAGTAGTTGTGGGCTTCGCTGTTCCTGCATATAAATGAAGTTGCAATGGTGTGCAGACTTCACCATAACTACACCTTATTTAAAGATTCACGATGTACAGATAAATTAAGTATATGTTTCGCTCACAATATTCATTCATATCTTTTCTCTATAATGGCAGCTTTGAAAGAGTTATGATGCTGTGTAGGATGTGTTTTCTGTCATCAACTTGACTATTTTCTTTAATATGTTTCTATTCTGAACTTCAGCAAGGCAACATATTTGATAGCACGTCAAAGTCATAATTGAAAGTTTCATGCTGAACTGGCTGAGGCATCTGCAAGCAAGGACAGTTTGAGGCACATCACCCGGTCAAATCTCTGTATTCAACACTTTGGAGCGGAAACAGCGGTTGCATTGCACTGTTTTGGATTCAGTGTGGTTATATTTGATCAAAACAAATCTATGAAGGAAGACAGGCGTGTACTCACATGCAATGCGGACGTGGGCTTTGCGGCTTTTGGTGGTTCCGGCGGAGCTCCAGGCCACACACTGGCACCAGTAATCTTCAGGACCGAAAAGCTCCTCAACCTGCTGCCGTGTTATTTCTATGCTGGCTTCTCTTACCACCAGACCTGCAGAAAGAGAGCAAAAGTAGTGCTGTGTCATTGGTAATGTAATTTTAGATTAGGACACAAGTTAAAAAAGACTCCAACAAACAGCAAATGAGTCACTAGTTCCAGTATCTCCGAGAAAAAAGTTTTAGGCGAAAGTCCATCTCAGTTTCCACTCTGTTGATATGGCTTTTATGTTAGATTAAGAGGCAAATCCAGAGCGGGGCTCAGTGAGCAAATAGATGCAGGGGGATAATCATATAATATGTGCTGCTGTTTACAAATCCAGGTCATTTTCCTGAGAAGATTCAAACTGGATTTACAAAACTTTGTGAGATAATTCATTGCACTTCTGTCCCTTGTCTAACTCTGCCCTCCAGCTCCCTCTTCTCTGTAGTGTTTTGAAAGCAGCTCCACACGGAGAAAGGGTGTGAGGTTTAAATAGCTGCATCCCACTGATAGGACTGCAAGGAAGCAGCGATACAGGAGGTCTGCACAGTGAAAAGGGAAATGAGGAGCAAAGAATAAACTTAGGATGAGAATATGGCAGGGGAAGCACAGGTGCAAGCACAGAGACATTGAGAAAATTGAGTAAATGTATGATGAAGGAGAGGCATAATGAGAGGGAAAGAAGCTGAAAAGAAGAAAGGAGAGGAAAATGAGAGAAAGAGTAGAGTGGTAGAGGTAATTTAGAGAAACATGACAGAGGTGCAGTGAGGAGAAGAGCGAGGATGACAGAATAGAGGTGAGCGAGGGCTCTGAAATGTGAAACGCAAAGGAAAAGGGAGGAAAATGGGTTTTGGGTAAAAGTATGTGGGGACTTGCGAGTAGACAGGCAAAATGCTCTGAGAAAAAATCTTGGCAGTTTATTTCAGGTTCAGCAGCGTTACAAAGACCCAAGCAACAATCTCTATGGGGCTGCACAAATCTGACTTGGGCCTATTACTTATGAAGACTCAGTAAGTTCTTGCCACTAGAGAAACTGGGAGACAGTTATAGCAAGCATGGCAGCAGCATAAAGGCAGAGGGGACAGAGACGGAGGAATGAAATCCAGAGAGCGGGATTGTGGCGGAGCAAAGGCCATTAATGGTTGGCATCAGAAGTCAGGAGAGGCCTATGAGGGCAAGGTAAAAAAAGGTAAAAAGCTTTTGTGGAGGATGGCTGAGAGAGAGGAAGACAAGGCTTAAGAGAGAGAGAGAGAGAATCAAAATTAATAAGCATAGATGTGAAGATGGAAGACAAAGAAAGTAAGAGGGAAACTTTGAAGATACATCAGCGCTGGGGGAACCAATGACAAAAAAGAAAGTGAGTGAAAAAGTGAAAAGTTTGTGGAAGGTTCTGATGGCCCAACAAGGGACAGGAGGCAATAAGTGGGAGAAAACTATAGGGGCAAAGAGCAAAGACGGTAGAAAGACCAGTGTGATTACAGAGCTTAAGCATACAAGCAAACAGGGGGGATTGTTATGGCTTCACAGCTTTAAATGAAAGCGCGAGGGACACAGCCAGAGAGGTAGACGCTTAGAAAATGGCAGCTAAAGAGGCAATTATAAGCAGCAAGCGGCCTTGGACTGAGCTGAACGACTTGTAGACAGGCAGCTGTAGCGAGTGAAAACACACTGCGAGGACCAAGAGGACGAAAGGGACAAGGAGGAGGTGGAGAGCAGCAAGGATGCTGCTGCTGAAGTAATGAGGAAGGGAAGGGAATTATAGAGAACGGCTCAAATGAGCCCGACAGCCATTTATGGCAAATGGAGTCAAACAAATGCAAAGGGAGCATATGGGATGGGACATAAAGCGGAGCATGGGACTTAAGGACGCAGTGAGAGGTGTGAGGGGGAGTCTGTGTAGAGAACAAATAAAGGACAAACACATGCACACTTTAAACTTTAACATCGCTGCAAGCATAGAAAGTTGAGCTGTGCAGCAACAGCATTAGTGGGACATTGGCACTGTTGAGGACCATCTGTTTGGATCAGTTCAGACACACAGGATCATTGGTGATAATGTCATGTCAGGTGCCTGTTCACATGCAAGGATAGAGCGGCAAGTGGCAAACACATGAGTGTATAATTGCACGGCTCCATCAGTGCTGTCCCACTTGGTAAAACTTGCATCGATTACAGTGATTTGCCTTCTGTATTATTTATACAGCCTGATAAC
This sequence comes from Karalla daura, assembly GCA_029224185.1. Classification (NCBI taxonomy): domain Eukaryota; kingdom Metazoa; phylum Chordata; class Actinopteri; order Chaetodontiformes; family Leiognathidae; genus Karalla; species Karalla daura. The sequence goes on from CM055192.1 coordinate 15,233,966, forward strand.
TTGTCAGTTAATGTGTGAACGCACGTGTATCACAAAAATAAACAATGGGAACCTGAAAACAAAAAAAAGTTATTTCAGATCATTCCCAAAAACAATCTAATCTGCATAGCCACCTGTGCTCTTACCTGCTTTGTACTCTTTAATACTCAGAAAAGTCTGCAGCATATGGGACTGTCGTGACAGTCACAGGTACTCTGACTGAGAAGCTACAGCAGGGTTGCATTGCATAACCGGATGCTTTCTCCCAGTGCACGACTGAAGAAAGCTGTGCCAGATAAGTTATAGTCACTGTGTTGTCATTCTGTAGCAGGCACTAGTAAATACACCCTGAGGCTTATAACTTTCCCTTGCACTCAAGCTTCATGCTATTTAACATTTTATTTTGCTTGAAAGTGGTTGAAATGCACATGCATTGATTTGCTCCAAAACATTGTAAAACGATTGATAGTGTGCCAAAGTGAGTAAAGAAGTACAGGATTATACTTTGAGAATGCTGGGGGATATGTTCTAGAGTTAGAGATGTCACTGGCTGGATAAGGGGTAAAGCATGCTGTATATTGCAAGGTATTGCACGCAAAGAAACAGGGAGATATTGGTTGGGGGACAAGGTGGAGCAGAGGGTTACACAGATATGAGAATGCAGACAGACAGAGGAAAAAACAAAACAAGAAGAGGACATGATGAGAGAATAAAGGAGAGCCGAGTTGGTTTCACAGCAGGGGAAATCAATGGTCGTAATGATAAAATGTGTTCAATTTCTCTGTGAGGCAGAGACCTGAATCTAAAAGCATACACCAGTCAGAGCTGCTCAGTGTGGACGGACCATTCAACTGAGTCCATGCAAGTCAGAGAAATCAGCTTGAGACACGTGCAATGCCCGGCCCGATTTATGTAAGCCTTGTCTAAACAATACATCCTGTTTTGTTAATCAGGAATTAAAGAAAACTGACCACATTTGGACTCCCTGTTCCTCTTTCCCATGTTTGCATCTCAAAACCCCCAAACCAACTTGGAAAACTAAGGCCAGGGTGTGACAATTTTGGATGAAATATTCCTAAACCTTAACAACAACAGCTTGTTCACAACAAGCTCCACTGTGTTTACTGGTAAATGACTGAAATTTGACGCTGAAATCGATGTCACACATCCAAATTTAATCTGCCATGCTGCTGTGACATATGTGTGCTTTCATGTCAGCTGGGAGCCAAAAGTAAGTCTGAAATTTCGCAACATCAAAACAAGTGTGCCGCCATCGATGCCAGCAATCTCCGACAGATCACAAAGTTACAACTATACTCATTCCCGCGCTCACTTGTTCTGACACGGAAAACTTGTCAGAGATGGAGGGAAAATGTAAGAACAGACAAAGAAGATAAAGACAGATGTCACTGGAGTCTACTGCTGAAACCAGTAAAACCCCAGGTCGTTTCCATTGTTTGCCAATGCAAAGCACACAAAGCTAGTGTTGCCGGGCAGAAAGCCACAGAATTACCTGAGGCTTAAACAGTCCCAGATCACCCGGTGTCTTATTTTGTTTAGATACAGAGCTTAGAGCTTTCACGTCATCCTGTTATGTGAAGACAAGCATGGAATTCTGGGTCTCTGTAGCACGACAGTGCTTCACATCAACAAAACCACTGCTGTCAGCTAGGGGAGGTGCGGGGAGAGAAGTAGATGAAAAATGGAAGAGGAGTATCAAGACGAGTGGATACTGTCACAAACATTTCTATCAATCACAAAGCTGAGCACAAGCCACAAATATTTCTCTTGGCCCTAGACCGTCAATTCGTATGACAAAGTTTACTTGTCAGCAGGGGAGTAAAAGTACAAGAGTGTTAGAGCGCACTTTGTCAGGTCCAGACTTCTTTATTTTACAAATGCCGAATGGGAGTAAACACCAACAATAAAAAAGAGAAAAATGACAAATTTTAACACCTATACAGTTCCTTCTCAGCTCCTTTTCAGTCCTGTGATGGGAGGATGATTCAGACATCCTGAATATTATAATTTTGAATCACCATTATTACAATTCTGATTTCCTCGGTGTATAATCAACTGGAAACACGATTCAACAGTTCTCTTACGGAAAATGGGGTGAGTATTTAGGTGCCACTGAACCCATTCTTTAAACCATGGAGGAGGACTAAAATCTGCAACGGAATTAGCAGTGACGAGAGCAAGCTTTTCTTTCCACAGCTCCACACATGCAGCTCAGAGTAGATCTTGGAAAATAACTCAAGCTCCCTAATCACTTTACACAAACAGCACTCTGCCCAGACGAGATCTGCTTCTCAGATTGCACCGAGCAGGTGACTGTGTGGGAACGGATGGAGGGGAAGGTCCTCCAATGTGAGGAGCTGCTGGAGCGGTGCAGGAGTTTACTGAGAAGCGGCTGAAGTGGGCTGCCGGGCTATGCAAAGCTCGGACTGGGCTCAGAAGAGGCACCAGGTGGTCAGCGGCTTACTGCTACAAGCCCCCTGGATGCTGCGCCACATGCAGTGATAATGCTAGATAACTTGCTATGATGGTCAGTAGGAATTAATTGATTTTGTTTATAAAAGGCAAAAAACTACATTTCGCAAAACTCTAATTACTGTTATGTGTCATCGGAGGCTCCCAGACATGAGTTTTTCATTTTATGAAGTCTGGAGAAACGTTGCACGAGAAGCAGATAAGCAGCTTTTTCACTGAGGCGTTACGCAAAGCAGAAGAGCATGTTTACAAAAAAAAAAAAGATTTCCACCAGTATAACAAAATGTAGACAAAAGTCAATTACTTAATCTCCCGCAAAATGAATGGGTTCGTTCTAATTAACTGGATTTGTTCTTAATTAGATACATTTATAAACACATCCCTTTTGTCCTTATGTAGGACATTATAGCAATTAATTTAAATCACAACCATCTAATTCAGAGTTTCCATCATCTGAATGAGTGAAACACATTTAATTGTACAACTCTGACAAAAGTAAAATAGTCTAATGGCCATGTTGTTATTCTGAGGCTGAAATGTGCGCTTCCCATCATTTCCCTGTTTGTGTAGCAGTTTCATATATTTGTTTGCCCCATTTCCATGTGTGTCTCCATCTCCTGCTGTGCTTTCTCAGAAATACATCGATGCAGAAAACAGAGTGAAACAAAAGCGTTCAGTCTTGATTTCTTTGAGTCAAGTCAAACAGAGATCGTAAAAAAAAAAAAAGTCTGTACGGATGAAAGAGAGTGAGTCCGGGGCCAACATGAAAACACAATGAGGAGGTTTTGATGTTAAATGGTTGAGAATATAAAAGAGATAAGGGGACTTGGGGAAAAAAAACACTGAAAAGCTGTGTGGTGTTTAAATGTGTTCAGCGGCAGGTCAAACAGACAGGCCTTCAGGGAAATGAAATGGTGATACAGAAAGAGTCAACAGTGGGCTATTATTTCATCAGCACCAGAGAGAAAGAGTCTGACAAAAGACAAAGGCAGGAGGTCAAAACGGACACATTTGCGAGGTCGGCTCAGCGAGAGCATCGGCTCTGCAACAAAGACATCGGCGAGGAGGAGGATGGTTTGTCGCTGTTGAAACGAGAAAGATACATTAAGATATGCAAGTTTCAACTTCTGTTTTCTCGAACATCTGGCCTGCTCAATAGCAGCTCGCAAACCAGCACAGTGACCTCCCTGTGGAGGGACTGCCAGTGAAAACATAATTTCTTTACAGAGCAGGATTCAGGCTTTTGAATGCCTCACCACAAAACCATCTCTGCAGGGATTGCAGCTGCTTTACCCAGAGTCACTTCTTTTAAAACCCGGCTGATGTGCTGAACAGCAAAAAAAATATCAGGTATCAGTAGAAATGTGATTTTAAAAAGAAGAGATCACATGCTGTGGTTTTTTTTTCACTTGTGATTGATTTTTTTTTGTTGGATAATTACATGCTGCTCATACAGTAAGCAGGCAGATGTTGACAGACATTTGATAAATTCATGGAAAGACATGAACCTCAGATTAATCTGAGGCAAAAAAATAAAATAAAATAAAGACCAGCTCCTATTTAGGGATTAAAAAGTTACTTTAGGACAGGCAGCCGCGTTTCCACGGCAACGATCAGTGACACCTGCTGACCAGCGGCACAACATCACGGTTAAAGAGGAAGACGAGCTAATAATATCATGGAGACAGTCATGGGAAGAGAAGGGGCTTTTTTAGAGGCTGCGGTGACCTTCTGGAAGCGAGCAGGAGTGGAGACATCGTCGGCCGTTTTCTTTTCGCCAAGAAAAACAGAAGCTTCTGTGTCTCAGACAAACTCCTGGCCTGAACTCTGCTGAGGCTGCTGGATCACACAGTTTCACAGTCAGACCTACCCCAAACACTGAACAGTATACTCCTAACAATTTGTGGTTTGACACAGTTACTTTCTTTTTGTTGTTTAAAGTCATTCATTCATTCAGGACCCGGACCCTGGATAGGATGCCAGTCCATGGCTGAGCACACGCACACACATCATCCTCTCTCTCTCACTCACACCAACAGGCAATTCATAGTCTCCAGCTGACGTAAACATGTATGTTTTTATACTGTGGGGAAAACCAGAGTACCGGGAGAAAGCATGTAAAGGAACATGTAAGGTACAAATACAGATGGAGGTGCATACAAACGCCCCTCCATCAGGCTAAGCTTGCCATGAGCATTGATAGGGTCTACAGTGACTTTAAGAGCTCAAAGACATAGAACATGCAGACACTGGGGAGAACACGCAAACTCCACACAGTGTAACAGTCCAACCTGTTCTGTGCTATCCACTGAGCTACAGAGTCTTCCGAGCAAAGACGTCAAATCTAAGAACTCAATAGCTCAAAAGGCAAACCGAGCGAAGTGGATACGAGCTTGAACACTCAGCTCCTGCTCTAATCCGTGTTCACCTGTGGGAGTCTTAATACTGCTGTTTCAAACTTTTCCACCACTATCAAAACACCAAACGAGGGAATATTTATTGCAACTGTCTGCCATCAAATCGAGTGTTACCACCATGGAGAAACCTCTTTGAATTGAATTGAATCAGTTGAGTCCTTGTATCTTCCATCTAAACACACAATTCAAAGCCAGCACTTGAGTTCCAAAGATATGTGTGTAGCTTGGCCGAAAGGCCCTCAATGAATGATTGCAAGAATAATATTGTGAAGATGGAGGAGGAACAGGAGGAGGAACACAACTGGAACAGTAAAACTGCAGCAGGATGCGTTGTGAGATGTGGAGAGGGCATGAGTTCTCCACTTATACAGTCACTACCCAGACAAACTCCCTGCACATACAGTCGACTACTGTCTGTGTGTGTGTGTGTGTGTGTGTGTGTGTGTGTGTGTGTGTGTGTATGTGTGAGCCTGTGTGTGTGTGTGTGTGTGTGCGTGCGTGCACCTGCATGCCTGTGTGACTATGTGTGCTGTCTTAATGGCTCTGAGTCTGACACTGATTGATCATCGCAGTCCTCTCTTGTATATGTGTGTGTGTGTGTGCGATAATGCGTGTGGGAGTGTGTGGGAGTGTGTGCGTGTGCAGGTACATGTGAAGCATATACATTCAGAGCGAGTCCTCCCGGTAGCTCTGCAGAGGCAGTGAACCGGGACGTTTGAGGACACCGGGAAAAGTCTACTTCAAACAAACACACACACGCGGTCACACAAACAAGAGGGAAAAAAACTGGATTCACAAACACTGTATTTTTAGACTTGCACACAAACACAATTTAACACAAAATAAACCATTATCTGTTAGACACACAGAGAAGGTACAAACAAACATAATCAGCCAATAAACACAGTTGCGTATACGCACAAAATCAATATGGACAAACAGCAGGAGTCACTGGCACAGAAGCTAATTGACCTCCTTTATAAATGTAGATGGTTGTTAATAATTGAAATCGAACAATCTCAGCATAAAAGGGAGGGAGAGACAGACAGGAAGACAGAGAAGGAGACCAAAGGAGACATGGGGAGGCATGGGGAGAGGAGGCAAAAGTTGAGCGAGCTACAGAAGGAAGGAGGAGGAGAACAGGAGCAATGCCAGTGAAGGAGAAGGAGAGAGAGAGAGAGAGAGGAGGGAAACATTAGGAGAAAGAGAAAGGAGGAGAGATGAAGGTAAAGACGAGAAAAAATCAATACATACGAGATGGCAGCAAAGGAGGGAAAGAGGTCACAAATCACTCGAGCCAATTCTGTGTGCGCCAATAATGTGTGTGTGTGTGCCTATGTATGTGTACGTGTGTGTACGTGTGTAGGTGTGGAGTCACAGGTCAGTGGTAGCAGACTAATAACCATTCACACTTAAGCTAATGGAGACAAAGTAAGTAACCTAGTACACAGTGTGTCATTAGCAGACTTCAAGGCTAATGGAGATATACTGAGGTCGTACGCACGCTGCTTAAGCAAACACTGGAAATGCCCTTCACAATAAGATGCGCAATCCACACAAATTATGCTGCATCTCACCTCAAGTCACATTAATTCAGATGGAGGTATGGCGAGTGTCTCTGTGAACGCCACAGCTAATAACGCTGCTGTATTAACATGCCTGTTGGTTGTGGGTTTCCCGTCTGTGACTAAATGCTCCTTAAGTGCCTCGAGACGCAGCGGCAGGTCGAGTTAACTGTGTTTGTCAAGGATACCGTGACGCGCCGCGGAGCTTCACAGGGAATCGAACCCTCCAGTTGGGAGCTGACCTCCGTGACCCCGAGGTCACTGCTGTTGCCCCCTACCTCCCCACTCCTGACTCCTTGACTCCCTCCCTCCATCCCCCTCAGCCTCACCGGCGACCTTCATCTGGCTTTCCCACCCTCCAGATGAAGCTGCATTCCAGCTGTCATGATGCTACATAACGCTACTTTTTATGTCTATAGAATAAAATACAAAACAGTGTGTGATTCAAAATGGGGAAACATGCTTGGCAAGAATTAGTCGGTGTAGAAGCAGCTGATGAATTCTCGCAGAGGGTGTTCTCAGTGTTTATGCCACGCTAGGGTCATCTGTCAAAATTCACTTGGGCAAAAAACAAAAACAAAGCAAAAACAAAGGTCACAAACTGGCTGGTAACGAAACGAGCCTGCTGCCATTTCCTTCCCTTTTGATGTCTTTACACTCAGTGCAGCCAATCATCTCTGCGCTGTTATTTCTCTTTAGAGCTTCATTAACAAGCAGGATGTACTGTAGCGAGCGACTTCACAACATCAGAGCTTCGCGAAACAACACCAGGTCCCTGCTTCACTCTTTTCAGAAGTGACTTAGAGGTAAAAGCTTGTGTCTGAATTAGGAAAAGTTTCCGTGGGTGTCTCATTAAATCTTCCCACTGAGCCAGTAAGTGCAGTATTGCGCGACAGGAAACGCTACATGAAATGAAGCCACTGTTAAAGTTGCTAATTCAACCAACGCGTTTCCTGCTACTTAAAACAGGCCAAAACATCTCTTATGATAATAAGAAAATTCCACTAACGCTTAAGATGCCCTATGACTGTGAAAAAGATTATGATTGTAAAGCATTATCGCTGTCTGATGATGCATAGTGGGGTTTGTTTTCTCTGCTTATGTAGATTTCAACTTTCATTCTACAACTTTGAAGAGTCTTTCCTTTGGTTTTCAGCTCTCTCGCACATTGCTCAATCCATTCAAGTGTCTTTAATTCATCCTGTCTGTTATATAAAAACTCATTAAACTGGTCTATTTTGTTTCCCTTTCCACTCCAGACAAAAATCAGCCTATCCATTATTCTGTTTGACAAGAAAAAGTTAATGAATATATTGTGGAGTGAGGCCTCTCTCTCTTACAACCAAACCCAAATAACTTTGCAGCTTGTTTCATTTATGTTCTGACTGTTGTACGTACATTGTTACTTTTGTTTTATTTCGTCTTGATCCCCGAGATCAAACAAATGTTGTGTTTCTGCGCTTAAGCCGACTTTCCGGTTCCTGTGAAAATGGATGAGAGACACGGGGGCAAAGGCAGAGAGAAAGACAGCAGCACAGCAGGATTCATATCATCTTTCTCCTCAGTGTGACTCCCTGATATCTGTTGGCCTTTCCAGCCCTCTCAAAGGCACCCTCCATCAGCATCCCTCCATCATCCCCTACTTCTTCTTTCTCAGGCTCAGGTTTTATCTGCTTCGGCTCTCTCCAATTTCAGATGGTGGAAATTAGAGTACAGCTAAAAAAAAAAAATAAAAAGAAAAGAAAAAAGAAAAAACAGCATGGACCATGGAGAAAAGAAGAGATGAGGGAAGAAGGGAGAATGGGACATAGAAGGAGCGGAGACAGAGATAATAAAAACAGTATGGGGGCCATAGTTTCTAGCTGTGTCTGTGAAACAGCAGGAAACAGAGAGCAGAAAACAGCTTACAAAGTTTAGGTTTACACACAGACAAACAGCAGAGACACTCACACACACACATTCACACAGTGCATTCATCCGGCACAGGCATATAGCAGCTTCCTGGGATTCACTACGGCTGTGCTCCATAATACACAGCTCAGACTGTAACCTCCAGTTTAGGGGGCCTTTTTTGACGGTTTTCATGTTTTCCCTTTATCTGCATGGGTTTTCTCCAGGTACTTTCCATCCCACAGTCCAAAAACATGCATGTTTACATCGACTGGAGACTCTGAAGGTGTGACTGTGAGACTAAATGAGAAGCGAATGAGGTGTGAGTGTGACAGTGAGAGTGTGTGAGATGGACTGGCGAGGGACATGTCCAGGGTGTCTTCCCTGCTTTCTTCCTATGTCTGCTACATACAGTCACCACCAGACCTCACTGGACACCACTGGATACAAATTGAGTAAGATAATGGATGGATATTGCATGCAATGTATATTCATAACCATAATCATAATCACATTATCTTGTTTTCTTCTGTTCACAGAGTACACAAAGCTTTATGACAAAAAAGCCATGATGGCAGTCTCGTTAGGAGGTCAGTGTTTGTTATTTGCGCTGCATGATACGTTCAGTTTAGCTCAGACACAAATGGAATTTATATGAAAATAGCAGCAGTTAGTTCATTGCAAATTATGAGGGGAAGGCAGACGGAAAGTAAGAAAGGCAGAAAGAAAAGCAGAAAGAGAGAAAACCGCTGCGTTTCAGCATTTCTTGATATTGCTCGATGCTCCCACTTTATTTATTCACTCATATGTTTGTGTGTGTTTATTGCATCTGCACGGATCCTGGTTCGTGTCCTGGAGCAGCCCGTGAATTTGTGACTTTACAGTGACATTATGATGGCTTTGTAAAATGCAAAGTAGGTGAAATTAAAGCATATGTTTAACCAGTCGCAAAAATAATTCAAATCTAATCTGCCGATTAAACTAGGCCTCTGAGGAAACACTAAAATGAAAGTCTGAAACTAAAGTTTGCACATCAATAGTTAATGTGCCTGTGAGACATCCATGGAAACAAACAGCAGCCATAAATTGGACCGATGTTGTTACACGCGGACTGTTTAATCCCGAGCCTCCTGCTCGCCATCGCGAAGAGCGTGAGAGCCTAAATCCATGGGTCGTTAATTGAACAGAATTTACTCTCAATAAGGCTGAAATCCAGCAGCCGGAAAATAATGTGAGATTAATAAATGACTAGCAGCTGCGTATGATGTCAGTAATGAACACTGAGTGATGGGTGGAAAAATGAAATGGGAGAAAATGGGAGGACGATGACGAACGATTGGTGCAGATAGATATAATGTATTTCACCTTAAACAGCACTCAGATTACGGCCAAGTGAAACAGTGTTATGTTGATATTAATCTACTGGGGCACGAACAGTAAACACCTTTTCAATTTCACTTGAGGAGAAGGAAAAAAAGCAGTAAAAGAAAAGGACGTGTACAAATCATAGATGAGAGAACAAAAGAGATGATGTCACTTCCCCATCTTACGAGATGAAAGGTAAAAACCTCCTCAGGGCACCTGAAGTTTTAAAGAGATAAAGGACAGAGAGAGGAGAAGTCAGAGGGAGAAGGAGCAGGTTTAAAAAACGACACAGGAGAGAGAGGAAGGAGAGGACTAAGGATAACAAACAGAGGAAGACAAAAGAGAGAGAAAGTGGCGCAAGAATAGAGAGGAGAAACGATTAAAAATTCAGGGAGATGTAGGGCTGGGAGAAACCAGGGACGGAGATGAAAAGGGGATGAAACTGTTCAAAAGAAACATGTTTAAGAAATCAAAACAAGTCACACAAGGTTGAAGACAATGAACACGGGTTAGAAGTGGAGCACGCCTTCCTCCCCACCCTAAAACACACACACACACACTGTATTTTAGTCTCTGTTTTCCACTAAAACGACTGCGTGCATTGCTATATTTGTACCTGCTGTTTCACTCCCCTCCAGTTTACTTCTTGCAGGTTTTGTTGTATTTATTTCCCCCTTCTTTTGGCTGTTCATGTGTGACAGTCGAATCAGGGGAAACATCAAAACGGTACTGCTCAGTTGCTTCTGCCTGTGTCTTGGGTTTAAGCTCAGCAGCAGACCCACTCAACAACCAGGACACCAAAGAACACACACACACACACACTCTCTCTCACACACACACACACACACATAAATGCACTGCGTTTGGCTCCAGGGTCTGCTTTGTAGTACAATGGAGGAAATCTTTGGTGGGCAAGACAATGTGTCAACTCGAGCTGAGGAAGACTCAAAAGTTGCTGCTTCCTCACCGTCGCAGCGAAATACACACACTGACAAATATCAAAGTGAGCGAGCGAGCGCATGAAATATATACGCTGTGTGTTTTTGCTCACTTGCCTCGGAAAAGAGAGAGGCCGCATCTGAAACCCGGACATGCTGATTTGTGCAGCCGGCTGACCCCTCCGTGCATTTCGCGGCGCAGGCGCCGTATATCAGGGCGTCTCAAACTGTTTTCAGCCTGTCTTTAATCACTCGCTCCGGGGACTCGGGCTCATTAACGGGCAGGTGGAGACCCATAAGCGGAGCTCGCGTCAACTTTAAAGTCCAAAGAAACCCGGGTTGTGTACGTCTTTGTCGTCCCGCCAAAAGCACAGAGGCGCGATTTGTCATTATCAAGCTGCCAGTGTGCACCGTCGAGTGACAAGTGTGGAGGCTTGGCCGCGGTCCAGAGCGTCACACACCTATTAAACTGTCCTGTGAACACGGCTACACAGGTACTGGTAGCGGGGGTCAGCTGCATACACACGCATGTGTCATGTGACCCAGCATCTGAATAATAGGTTTAACCTGTTTGCCTCGCAGCGCAGGGATGAGACAACCCGGGAAAAATGTTGGCCACGTCTCCGGGACTGAGACACTTTTATGTCACACAGAGTGAAATATCATCAGCGTCCGCCACGTAAGAAATATGCAGGCGAAGTCGGGAGGAAAATAAGCATCTGATTTTTTCATTAATACCTGTGCTCCTTAGATATGGTGAAATACTTCATAAATGATTTGTTCACAGGGACACACACAGGATTTGGAAGTGCGATTAGCTGTTATTACGGAGCCAGAGTCGGTGTGGTAGTGTTCGGGGAATAGGCCGCAGGGCTGACAGGGGTTTACACTGTAAATCATGACTCTCAACCTCCTTTTGTAGCAGCAAATGACTGATTAAAACATTCAAATCGAAATACAGGGCGAATAGATGCTTCCATTCATCAGCTGTGCCGTTAGTGAAAAACTGGACGATAAGTTTCTTAAAAAGCGATTTATCAAGTGCTTGAACTGCACCAACGCTTATCATGTCAAAAGCTTCTTTTACTACAGGTGTTTTCTGTCACAAATGTCCTCACATGAACTGAGAAATGTTGCCAGTCCCTGCAGTAGAGACCTCATGGCGGTTTTCCATTAAATGTCTTTTTCCATCTTTTTCTTTTTTTTTCTTCCCCAGTACGATCCCATCCATCCGCTCTCTGGCCGGGTCTCTGGCTGCGTGCTTGTGTGCGAGTGTCACTGTGTCTGCTTTACTCACCTGAGTTCTCGTCCACTCGCTCCTCCACGGTGTGGTCTTTCTGATGCACCCACTCGCTGTTGCACTTGAAGTAAATCTGCGTGGCAGGCGTTGCTTTGCAGTACAGATTAACAGGTTTGTTCTTCACAATGTAGCCTTCTTCGGGTTCGAACAGGAAGTGCGGTAAGGGCTCCGGAGGGTCGGAGGGGAAGGTTTCCGGAAGTTCGCTCAGGCTCAAAAAATCATCATCGTCTCTCACTGCAAAAGAAAGAACAGAGGGAAAAAAATGTTATTTTTTTCCAATCTCAATCAGTCTTTGTGATATCGACCCATGTCAAGGCCTGACGGTGGGGTTGCTTAAAGGAGGAAATGCTGTATTCTTTCACTCGTTCATTATCCTTCTGGGATTCACATCAGTGAGCATTATTGTCCCCTGGACCAACTGTGAACGAGACAATGTTCTCATTTGATCACTAATAATTGCCGTGTCCTCAAGTCGCTGACCTGGACAGGGTACAATTTTGTTTCACTGAGCCATAAAATGCACCTTTAATCAGCGCCTGATTGTGGCGTCCATTTGTAGAAACCTCCGGGCTATCAAAGTCATTAATATAAAACAAGATTCTGATTTTTGTGTCCCTGCAAACCCATAAAGTGAATGGAGGCAGATTGGCACAACATCCAAGCACTGGAAACTGTGACAACGTTCTTACTTATTCTGTTCACCATGTATCACAGTTGAAGTCAGCCTATGTAGATATATACAAAAACCTGTGAGTAAACAGATGTAATAACACAGAAGAGCTAATAAGCTAATACACACATGCAACGTGGACTGACTGACACTTGTGGTTGCAGACAAATTTAAAGTATCTGGTAATATTTGGGGCTGGAGGCTTAGTGAGGAGAAGTCAAAGGATGATTTAGAGGACGAGTACTCTCATGTTATGCAAGTATTTCCGTTTCCATTTTGTCTGTCCTGGGTCATGTAGTTCCCCCTCTGTTTTTTTTTTGTTTTTTTTTCAGGACTATACAACATCTCTCTCAATAAGCAGCGGATCTTCTTACAGCAAACTGGCTGGTTACCTAACTGAAGTTACAGACGTGTATCCCTGCCATTGAATTGTGTTTTATAACCATCTGCTAAGTAAGTTAAGTGAGGTAATCGTGCTTGTGTAACAACACCTCAACTGATGAGGTATCTGTTGCTTCAAATGTCAATGCCACTGGGAACTTGCTGTCATCCAAGTAACTAAACAACTAATTTATCTAATAATTCTCGGGTTAAAGGCTAGAGGGTTAAATGCTTCCTTGTGACACCGGTGGGTATTTAGCGTATGGGTGATAATGGATGGATGGTTGCTATGCGTCAACATGAGGCAAAGATTTGCACTCATTTACATTCCTCAATCACTGTTCACTACTGTTTCAATGACAATCACTCTGTGAAAACATGCAGCACAAAAACAGAGATGGGTTTCCATTAAAAGATCAAGAGCACACTTTTTAAGCTACATTTCCAGCAGATGAGGGTACAGAAGAAAGGAAGCACAAATCCCACTGACAGACTGCAGAAAACAACTAAACAGGGAGCTCATTTAGCCAGTCCACCATGAACTTCATCCTCCTCCCTTTCTCCTCCTCCTCCTCCTCCCTGCCAGTCGGTCCAAACTTCACACTCACCCGTGGCCTCAATCAAACGGACCCCAAGGATGTTTTGTCACTGGGTTGCCAAGGTCACAGAAACACACAGCATTACAAGTGCAGGTGGAAAGGAGAGGCAGCAATGTTTCTTTCTTCTCTCCCTCAGACGCACATGCACGCAGGCACTAAGCCCACACATTAAAAGTGCACGCACACACACACTCACACACATACACATTTTCTCCTAACTTGTAATTTCCCTCACTCCATCATCATCCAGTTTCATTAAGACTGTTAAGACCGCGCGCATGTGCATGTCTGTGTGTGTGTATGTGTGTGCGTGTGTGTGTGTGTGTGTGTGTGTGTGTGTGTATGTGCACACAGCTTCACCTGGAGAGCTGTGACTCATGGGAAAATTGTACGACACAGAACATTTTAGACACAGCTTCAAGGTTCAAACACACCTCCCCCTCCCCATTCGTAATGCGTCACTGCTGCGAACACCTAGCTGTGCAGTTACACGCCTGCACACACACACACACACACACACACACACACACACACACACACTTCATTATTCCTCTGCCATTAGTGTGTGTGCGTGTGCGGTTGTGGTCCTTATCTCGGAGAATAGCAGTGCGCTGTGGGCTAGAAGCTAAAAGCAGCTTAGGTGAAACAACAAGACACAAATAGGGGGAAAATGAGTAGGCAGTGTCTCCACTTTGATGTCATGAGGCTGACATTTTCTCTCTTAGTTCTGTAATTAGTTCTCTGAGAGTATGAAAATTGGTAGACACTTTCACTGCATAATTTCATTATCTGTGGGAAATTTTTCTCCCACTCTCGGTTATTTGTTCCTCCGTTTCTCAGGCAGCCTCCCTCTCCTGTGCCGCGTGGCCTCCCCTCTCCCTCGCGTGCCGTTTCCCTGTGACTTTATGTTCCCCCACCGCTCTGCTCCACAGCCTCCTGCCCCTCCTGCTCTTCACTTTGCCCCAGCATCCATTCTCACCCTCATCTGTCATCTGTCATTCAGAGAGCTGGGGCTAGGGGTGGGGGTTCATTGCTCTGGAGCGACAGCTATAAAATATTGATTGGCACAAGAAACATGATAGCCAGAGAAAAGGGTGGGTGGAATTGGAAAAAGAAAAGGGAGGCGAGGATGGAGAGGAAATTTCCCATGAATAAAAAGCTATGTCTGAGGATTGCTTATTATATTCTCTCCTGCACCATCCTCGCTTCTCTGAATCTCCACATCTGTTTTCTTATTCCTCCTCCTCCTCCTTTGGAAACCTTCTCCCTTCTTCTTGTTTCTCCTCCTCATTGGCCCCTCCGCTCTCCTCTGATCTCCTGACACAGTGAATTACTGATCCTAACAGCCCAGCTCATAAACGTCTTGCCTGAATGCTGTCATCAATAATGGATGGCTGTAGCAGAACAATGTCCAGATTCGATTTACGGTATGCAGTAAATACGTACCGGGGGGCAAAAAGTACATTTATAACCTCGCCCGCGTCCATAGGCCTGCCCACTTCAGAACACCTACAAACCCAACCAATAGACGCCCGTAAATCCACCACGAATGATGTCATCAGAAGTGGCCAATCATGTTCACGTGTCACAGATGATTTGGACTAATACATCATATGGATGAAGAGATTGATGGATATACAATAGAGGGAAAGACAGGTTGAAGGCTTGGTGAGTGCTGCCTCACAGCACTGGCTTGAATCTTTGTCACCCCATAGTTTAAACACATGGGATTTAAGGTGGACTGGACACTTTAAAGTGTCCCTAGTTGTGCGTATGAGAAGGAACAGTCAATGCAAATCGGAAGTTCCCAAAGAGATCGGTAAGGTTTCTGTGTGTTCTGAATTTCTATGTGTCTCTCTTGAGATGGACATGTCCAAGATATACAGTACTACTTGCCTTTACACTATGTGTGCTGACTCCAATTGACCCAATAAATCATCAGGGAACAAAGCTGGCAAGATCATGGATGGGATAATGTAACTCATAAAAGTTCAACTAAGTTACAAACAATCATCAAATTTGCATTTTTCAACAGAACACATCAAACTTAAAATCACCGCATGAGACCCTTGATGAATATTAGTCATCGAGAGTGTGCACACACACATACATCAGTATTCATATACACACATGTATGTAAATACTTCCCTCTTTGGAACAAAGCTGATATGATGGAGTGTTTTCAAGAGGCATTCAGAATTATGCAACCTGTGTCCTAAAGCCAGTAAAATGCAGCCATATAGGGTCAAAATGCCTCATGGGTAAGAATGTGGGTTTGGTCTGTGTGTGAACGTGTGTGTGTGTGTGTGTATATGTGTGTGTGTGTGTGTGTGTGTAGCCTATGATGAGTATCAGTGCAGCAGCCATGGAAATCTTGATTCTTAAGTTCTTATCAGATTGTTAGAGTCAAGAGCAGCTGCAACAACATGTATCCAAACAGACAGACCTCCACACACATGCACACACACACACACAAACACACACACTCGAACAACTAAGAAAACAAAGCTGGAATGATCCCTATCTATCTCAGACACTTGCACTGCCAAATTACAGTCACACATATAGAACCCTAAAAATACACACACACACACACACACACATACACACACAAATATGTGCACTTCAAAATGACCAAAAAAAAAAACACACACACATGGCATCTGTTTGTTGTGCGAACACAGGAAAATACAAATGCCCATTCTTGGCGCTCATGTTACCATGAAGCTCCTGCCCAATCATCCCCTAGAACAGACACATACACAGACACACACACAAACACACACTTTTTGTTTTTTTGTAAGTGAGACATTTGGAATTTAAAAAAGGAGAGGGGCTTTAAGGAAGAGGTGGGAAAAGAAATAGTGAGTGAGGGATGATGGGACAACAGAGAGCTAGTGCATCATAGATTTGGAATGGCCGACCGTTTCCCAAACGCACATATACATACACACACAAACACACACACACAAGCACAAAAAAACATGTAGATCGGAGGCACATAAGTATGCGAGCAAACCCACGAGAGCAGCTCTCCATCCTTCATCCCTGCTTGCACACACTTAGATCACGCAGCAGTGGAAGATGGAGTAATCTCATCAGTATTCACCTACAGACGCTTTTCTCACTCCATGAATAGCTCTACATGCTTCCTTCGGTCTCTCTCGCTTCCCCTGCATTTGCTATAATTTGATGACATTATTGCTTTAAGGAGACAACAAATGCATGGAGTAATTTTCTCTTTCCAACCATTTTTCTCCCCAACAACCCCACTGGGGCTTTAGTGCTCAACTTTCTTAAGTGTTTACTCTTCCGCTGTTCAATTATTCATGCTTTGAAACAATGGCTACACATGTGGGTGAGTTCTTGTTTACCCAGTTTTGCCTCAAGATATAACTGTGAGCCCTGGTCACTGAGCAGAGAGTGAGAGCGCTTCTATCACTAAAAACATAGGATTCATTACTGCTTTCCTCTGGTACCGGGAGGAATCATTCTGTTGGGAGCAGAGAATTGCTACTGGGATGAGCTTTTCGATCCATTTGAATATTAATGTTTTTTTTAGGCCGTTACTAATACTTTCAGCGGTTCGGTCATTGTTTAAATGGAGAATGTTTTTTCCGTTTGCAGTCTGCTATGTGAAGTCTTGCAGGAACTCGCATCGTCCCTCTTCCCCTTCCTTCCATGCGTTTCAACAACAACTTTTTTTTCTTTTTTCTTTCGCCTTAGCTGTTTTCAAATGATGAGTGGTTCAGATAACAAAGCGAAAACCAACAAAGTTATGCAGGTCCACTTGATACAATAAGATTAAAAAAACACACTGCCAGTATGCAGGTGTGTGCATTTCTGAATCAAATCTGTTTATGGAGAAAAGATCAAGGACAGGTTAAGTAATCTGAACCACTTGACACAGTGTGCCACAGAATTATTCACCACGTCCTGGAGTGTCATGCCCCCCCTGAAATAGGACACCAGGCGACCGCACATCATCTGCATCAATTTGACACTTTGATACAAAAAAAAAGCCCCATTATTCTAGACACGAGGAGACATGCAAAGTAAGAGAACTTAATCACTTCATTACGTTCGTCCAAAGGGATCTTTGAATTTACATACATTTAAGTGTGAACATTGGCCACACACTGCAAGAGTGGTGGGTGCGGTCACCTCAAAGCTTCTCTTCTCTCTTCTTGAATCCCTTGTCCTTGGCATGTTGTCCCTGTATCTGCATGGGTTTCAGCGTGCAGTCTAAAATAAGCATTTTTAGGTTGATTGGAGGTTGTGTGTGTGTGTATGTGTGTGTGTGTGTGTGTGTGACTGGTGACCTGTCCAGGGTCAATTCACTGCATTCACACAGTGTGAGCTTAAGGCATGACCCATCAGCAGCCTTATATCAACTATATAATACAATATATAACAATCAATAAAATTGAAGTAAACTATTACAGCTATTGTCTTTGAACTGTTCTCAAAAAGGTTCGAATGATTAATTTGTTTCACTTCTGCTCAACATTGCACATAATTGAACCTTACTGAAAAAAGGGAATAATAACAGCTGTATCTAAAATCGGAATATGAGTATCAGAATGAGTACCTCTGTGGTATTGAGGATGCTCTGTGGTTATTTTTTCATGCTATAGGTTGTGGTGACACTGCAGTGAACTGAATTATATTGCACAGTTTCTCAAACTGGCCTCCAATATTCAACAGCAGATGTGTTTTCAGACTGAATCCAGAGGATATGAAAGCCTGCACTGTCTTATATGGGAGAGGAGTTGCACACAAAAGAGCCGCGACAAAAATAACCCCAGGAAGATATTCTATAGCATGCAGAGCACACTCCTTGTCATAGCCAATTATATTTCTATCCAGCTTCCAGAGCAACAGTACAAGGCAATTCATAATAGCAGAAAGTACTTGAAAGCTAGAGTATCTCAATATGGGAGCAGACAGTGACAGCTGGTTGGCGTCCGTAGACTTTCATTGTGTGCGACATATAAGGCCCCAACTAAAGCCTGGAACTAGATTTATGACCCTGCATGCAGAGGGGCAACTCTGTGGGGCCACAGCTGGCCTCAGTTAAGAATCAGAAGCAAAGAGACACAGTATTTGTAGAATAAGGAAGAATAAATCTGCGGTATCCTGGTAGTATATGGGTGGAGACACATACCGTATTCTGTAATTGAGTCTATAACATATAAATGATTCCTTATGCTACATAATCCCCACAGTGGGAGAGAGGTTTGCATATTATAAATTCAGTCGATTATTCATTTCTTACGTTCATATCTATCTGAAGTGGTGCTGAATTAAACCTATCCACATTCTCCAATTTGTATGCATTTACAGAGGCATCACAGCTCGTTATAACGTATTCATACATTGACGTTGTCGGGTAAAACCCAGTTAACTCTCAGTCTGAATAATTATATTACATTACTGCCAAACACATCCAGCTACAGCCTCTTACTGTATATGGAATTTAAACCCTCAGGAACACACACACACTCACAGTAGTAGTGTCTGTGACATGCATATTTTATTTATTCCCAAATTATAATTCTAAAAGCAGCATTGCCTCCAGTTATCAGGTCAGAGCCCAGGCAAAGTGCATTTCAGTGTGTGTGCGTGCCTGGTTTGTGGTTGTGTGTGTAAAAAGGTCTGTCAATTCACATACATTTTTAACATGCACAGTGTGAGCCAACACTGTATGTGTATGTAGCATGTGTATTTATTTGGATATGTGCTGTGCATCTTAAAGGCCAATTTGCATATTAGAGCATCTCGTAAATATGTTATGCATGAATATACAGCAGGCGAGTCTTTAATATTCTATAATGGAAAACCGGAGGCTGTACTGAGGGTCAGGATCGGCCTATAAGCTTCAGTCAATCCCAAAAGTCTCCCACCAATTACCTGCATGTGTGAGTATTTACATAGGGAGTTCATGTGCTATTTCTTTGGTCAAGTAACCACAGGTTGATCATTCCCACAGCAGCAATGGCGTTTGTTCTTTGCAACAAACACAATTGAGTGCAACAGTTATTTGCCAGAAAAGTCAGAAAGGCAAAACAACACTAAGGTCAGGAGTTTCCTCCACACTCCACTGAACTAAAGGAAGTTGAAAGATGTTGTGTGAAAGCTCTAGTTAATCAGATCTGGATCTCACAACGTTTAATATTAAGAGGTCACAAAGCTCCAGATGAAAGGAGAGTTATCAAAGAATAAAACGGGGAGGGAATAGAAAGATGTCTCACACAGAGACTGTTGCTTTACTGACTTGAGGCATAAACACCATCTCCGGAGCAGCCTGTGTTGAGAGTCAGAGACGGGCACTCGCTGGCACACTCACAGTTGGACATGCATCACACACGGACTATACGGCGTACTATTGGGCACAGCCACATTTAAAGCCAGGACACATACAGCACAGGAGCAGCTGATGAGTGGGCGGCTGCAGGTAGGCAGTGTGAGATTAATCGTATGCTGTATCTCGTGGCTGCCTGCGACAAACATGCACATGGAGACATCACATGGTCTATCTGCGGCTACTGCTGCATTTCAATACAGCTGCTCTCCCTCGCTTTTATTCTGCTGTTTATTTTCTTTAAGCTTGCTTCAAGTATATTACTCCTCGCTATCTTTGAACTATTATATCCCCAAAATGTTTGGAAAGCCGCACACAGCCCCACGTGAGGAGCCGGGGTGCGGGTACGCCTGGTTTGACGTGAAATAGCTCTTGAGCCAGAGCTTATCTCTATTTCTGTGGTGCGAGTCGGCTCGGGTGAGCTGATAACACCTCGGTGTACGGCGAAGGATGGTCCGCAGAGAGGGTTAAGATCTGATTCCTCTCTGTCGAGGTTGAGCGCAGAGCACTCAGGGTTCAGTTACAGTTTCTCGTACGTCGGTACGTGGGTGGAACCCTAAATGTCACGCTATCAGCCGCTGTGATCATGGTGAGGCCAGATGAGAACCAATCTGCTGCGACCGTCCGCTATGCTGCGGGTTTTAATTCCACCTCCTCCGTCTGTACAGGGATCACTGATGTGAGAACCACTAATGGCTGGCCCTCTCCCATCTCCTATATATATACATCAGTCATATTAAGTGACAGCCAGACTACACCAAGATGGATGTTTGTAATCTTTGGAATTTTTTCACAACCTCGACCATGCAAAGTTTCGATTGGTAACTCAGTGGATGTGTCTTGTGCTGACTAATGCAGTAAAACTGTAGCAACACCATAGGAGGTAAAAATGGAGGAATTAAACTTCTAGTCATGAACAACAGTCAATGGCTCTGTTATGCAAAATCTCCTTTTTGCCTTACACACACACGCAGACACAAACATAAATGCGTGCACACCACACATATCCACATGCAGATGGAATATCTCATTCATATGCATAGTCTTATGTAAGCTTGTGGGGGTACAAACTTGTGCGGGTTGCTGTGTAATGTTATCTTCCAGATGGATTCTGCCTCCCTTATCCCAGGCCTGGGGGAAAAGCAAGGCTTTGCTTTCATTCATGTTCTACTATCACAGCTCAGGATGGCTATTAATACAAGCAGTCAGCACAGGGCAGTGCATTAGAATATCAAAACATTGGCCGGGGAAGGACTTCTATTTTCAGAGAGGTAGGATAATGTTTTACTGGGTGGCTGACAACTGATAGTATGTCTAGGTGGAGGTGTGTAAACCTGCGCTCTGTGATGCACATCCCACCATCCACCTGGCTCTAACCGGGTTCACTGTGAGTCTACGTATTCCCCACCTGTCAGCATCGCCCAGGCACGTCTGTCCTTTCTTATGAAAGAAGTAATTTCTTTCATATCTGCTTCCTTTCATCTCGGGCTGTAATAACTTTCCTGATTCCTTAAGAAACCCTGTTTATATCCCTGTTTTCCATACACCTTTCTCTTATTTCTTCCCGCCTCTCCACAACCTACTTTCACTCTTCTTTTGCTTTGGTGGATTGACATAGATTCAGCCATCCTTCGGTCACTTCCCCAGGGGGCAGATTTCACATGGACCCCTACACACCCAGCCACTTTGTGCGTGACTAGCTCTATCTCTCTCTCTCTCTTCCCCCCTCTGTTCTTTTAAGACATCTGTGTTTCCATGTTTTCTATCCTTCCTTTCCCCTGTCACCTATCTTCTTATCCCTTCTGCTGCCCGTTGCTGTTTCTTTCAGACTGGAATTAAAACACCATGCTGAGCCCAGTTATGTAGATTATCTCTTTGGTGAGTAAAACCAGGCCAAACACACACACACACACACACACACACACATTTGCAAGCATACATGCACACACGGGCGAGAAAGCCAACAATAAAATAATAAAGATGGCCTCAACTCAAATGATAAAAAAACAGCTTACAGGCTTATTTCATTGGAAGATTTTCTCCTATTTTGGCTATTTTATTCAGAGCTGCAGATAAAATTGGATCAGGCATTTCGCTGCTCATGCCTGTCTCCATCTGGAGGCTCACTGTCTTGCCTTTTTCTTATCCCTCCTCTCTACCGTCCCTTCCCAACACCCTCTTTCCTTCCAACCACACAACTGTGTCTCTCCCTCTCCCGAGCCAAGCTCTCCCTGCTCCCCTGCTGTCTTCTTCCTCTTCTTCTTCTTCTTCAACCCCCCCCCCTCCATCATTTGCCCCCTTCCCCACCCCCACCCACCACTGGCATCTCTCCACACTACCCACTCTCATCTTCTATCCCCATTTCTCGCTTTGCCATCGCAACACTTCACCTCGCCGCTTTGCTCTCTGGCATCTCTTTACTCGCTCCCTCACTCCAAACTCTCAGCCTCTCGCCTCCTCTTTACCTCCATGTCTCAAACTCTTCTCTCGCCCACTCTTGATATCCTTCCCTTCTTCTATCCCTCCCTCCTTAGGACACTATAAATAGAGCCTCAGGGGGGTTTCATAATGGACTTCTGCCTCTGACCTTATTACAGACACATTACTGACCATATCTCTCTCTCTCCCTTGCCTTTTACTCCCCCCACTTCTTGCACTGCCTTTTTACCGTTGCATTGTCTTGTGGGCTCCGTATTTTGTCATTATTAATTTCCTCCTAATCCTAACAAGATTAAACAACATTTGGAATTGGTCGGTGGGTTATTTGTCATCTCTGGGGATTTTCTCTCTCCACAATGGAGAAAAGAAAATTCTTAATTTGCTCTTGAGCTAACATAAAAACACATCATTAGAGTTGCATTCTTCTTTGAAAGCTGTGGCTTTGGTTGTAAACTAATGAGCTAGCACACTGCTAGTGTTATGTATGGATTTTAATGATGAGCGCTAACAGTACCAGCATGGTATTTTAGAGCCCTGACTGCCAACGTGGAGACTCTCACTCTGCCATGGCTGAGAGACACAGTCGGAAGAAAATACTGAAGTCCAAAAGGTCAAGTTATTCCTTTGACACCATCACCGCTGATTTTTCCCTCTTTCAGTCTGATCCTCTGCTGTCTAAGTCCTAATTAACTTTTATCTGGGGTCCCTCACAAGTACTATTCTGTGAAATGAGCAGTGCTTCAGCTTGTGGGAACTGGAGCAGCAGTTACTGAGCAGGAGCGCAACAATCTCAAGAGTGTGTGAGAGACAGAGAGAGAGAGAGAGAGAAAACAAGAAGAGAGGGACAGCGGGAGAAGAATAGCCTTATTTTATTTTCAACCTTATTTTGGTCAAATCCTGAAGGTTTTTAAAGATTGCACAATAGGCTTTGAATGGGTTTCATCAGCCTCTGGGGGGGGGGAAACATTCTGGAGTCCAAAAGAGGCTGAAACACTGATAAATTTGTGTGACATAAAAATAAAAGTGGACCTAAATGAAACCTGTCAAGTGGATTTCACATGAGGCATCTCCGCCTGAACCCAACAGGACCGGAGGGTATCGAAATATTTGGGCCACATTCAGCCTTACGCAAATCGTAAACATTGCTCATGGCGCATTCAATTAGAAAATAGTATAATTACTGTGATTAAATTACACTGATATGTTGAGTGCAGATTTTCTTTTTTTTTTCCTCTCCACAAATGCACTTCTGTGCATCCCGGGGAGCCAGCAGGTTTTGACATGACAGCCGGCTAAATGACTGTGTTCTGGATAGTTAGAAAAGCAGCTGGAGCTTTGAGCCAAGTTATGAAGACGTGTGAAGAAAAGGTGATAACTCTGTAAACTCAAGACACAGAGGAGGGGAGGGTTTGTCACAATAAAATGTGTTTATGGTTGAGCTTGGCTATAAATAATAGCTATGAATAAACAATGATTTTTACTCAGGCTACATAGAAACGTAAGGCCTGTGCAGTATTGCATGTCACGGAGCGCAGTTTTGCATATATGGCTTTATCTTAGACATTCAGAACTACACGAGTAACATAATCAATATTGAATACAGCAGTCAAGTGGCACTGTATACACGAAACCTTTATACATGATTCAACACACGAGCCCTGTTGACAGTGTGTATGCTATTCATAGCGGAAGCTTTTGCATAAACATTAAATATTAATTCATAACACACAGTTATGTCTAAGATGGTTTTAACATTAACCCAAGGATGCCCTCTTCCTGTTCTTGGAGCTATAATCGGTGCTCGTAAGCACAAACATGCCTCTTCTTGCTCGGCAGCCAGGAAGGCGTAGTGGATGTGGGAATGTCCTGGTTGTCCGCTCACACTTAAGATTAAAGCGCGGCCTCGGAGTAATGCACCGACTCGCGTGGCTGCGGACAAATACGCAGGCTCACGGAGCGGCTGAGTTGCTCTGTTGTGTCACGGGTTGGCTGACTGGCGGTTGATCGCTAAGCATTTTGACACGTGGCCCGGATGCAACCCACCGACGCTGGTGAGCGTGCACGCACAGCGGTGCAGCTCTCAGGCAGCGGTGCACGCAGTTCAAAGCCGTGAGAGACTGCAGCAGCTCAAACGCCAGCAGGCGGGCAAAGGCTAAGAAATGTTTGTATGGGGGCAAAGGGAATAATGAGCAACGCCTGCCAGTAAGGTCTCTCCATCTTGAAGAGATGTCTTGACTTTACTCTGAAACATTACTGTTTTTCTTTTTTCTTCTTTATTCAGTTCCTGGAGGGATACGGGGGGAGGAAATGTGGGGGACCATCCTTAGAAAGTGCCTTGGCTCCACGCTCACACCTCTCCAATAAGGCAGTGAATTCCAGCTCAAGCCCGGCTGCTCTGTGGATGATCCTTTTATGTGATTTCTGGACAGATCAAACGATAATATTACTGTGGCAAAGGGTTTAACTCAATTATTTTAGAGAAATACAAGAAAAAAAAAATCTCACTGCAAGGGTGAAATGTTAATAAAAAAGAAAGTCAAAGTAATATTAAAACGATAAATGGAGGAACATCGAGGCTGCTCTGGAGACAGTTAGGAAGCACTTATATGAAACCTAATTCATCCCCAATGTTTCTCTGTATCTAATTCGCTCGCAAACAGCTCAAACACTATCAATTTTACACAGCAAACCCAAAGTAAGACGGCTCTCATCAGAGGAGAGTTCAGAGAAGTAAATAGTGTTAAATCAAAGGGCCGTGACTTCAGGTGGTGAATAGGATCTAAGGTAGGGAACGGTAGTACTTCACTGAACATTATGGAAACCGCTGCAGTGGAAACATGGCTAGAGGTTGTGAGCTCAATCGCAGGTGATTCAATTTTAAGATTCATTTCCATTTCAGGCAATTCTGAAACACAGTTTAATTCCATTTAATGCAGAGTCACTGTGCGGTTAATTATGTATTTACAACCGGCATATTAGCTGGTCAGAAAATGGATCACAGCATTATGCAGCAAAGTATGAAGTTCAGACTCAGTTCATATGGAAAGGGCTCAAGTGTATGCATCATTAACTTTTACTTGACTAGTTCAGGGACCGGATTCGTTACAGGCCGGTCACAGCGCTGAGGGACGCTGTGCATTAGTAACACATGGTCATACATAAACAAGGAGGTTAAGAGTTCAGAGTAGAAAGATTGGGAACAGTCACTACAGCCTCTGGTTTCATACAATGAGATCTGTCAACAAAGGCCCGATAAGAGTTGTGTTGCTCAGCCAATACCCTTTACTGAGCTCTGAATATGCAGTTTCCTAAACATTACACAACCACATGCAAACAACTGGACCAAGTTCAAATATGGAAAATGTTAAGTGCACTGCTTGTTGCTCCTGTGCATGCTGTAGGGCTTCACATTAACATTAACGGCATGTATAGAAAGGCCGTAAGGACCAACGTGGATGCCAGGAAATGACCACAGCCGAGCCAGCAGGGTTAGAAGTTCAAATCCTCCAACGAACAACGGACTGAGTCACTTTGTTTATACGTGGCTCGGTGCTGGAGAGAGATGTATGGATATGTTGATAGGCTGGAAGCTTGAGTCGCCTCAGGGCTACCAGTGCTGCATGACTGGCTCTTTTCAGCGAGGCCTCACACAAAGAGGTGCAGTGAACGGGGGAAATAACAAGAGGTTAGTTAGTTAACTGGGGTCACAAGGGCAAAGGTGATGAGGCTTTTAAGTGTGTGTGTGTGTGTGTGCATGTGTATATTTGTGTGTGTAGAGGTGAGTTATGTTAAGTGTGTGTGTGCGGCGTGTGTGTGTGTAAGTGTGTGTGAGTGAGCCATAAAGAAGATGTGCTGTATGATGAAAGAGCCTCTGTGCAGGTGGACGCTAGGGTCAGAAGTTGAAATGTTGTGGTGGGTGAACGGAGAAAATTCACTGCATGACTGAATCTGTTTGCAGCGGGTTGCCCTGTCAGAGAGCTGATGAATGGCCTTTAAGTGTTTCAGGCCTGTAAGCTCAAAGGTAATGGACTACAGCTGAGTGAGCCAATACTATTGTTTTCAGAGAGCTGGCATGTGGAAATTATATACTTGTAGATGAGGCAAGTTGTGGCAAATGCGAATGAATCAATCAAAAATCCTATGCGTTCCATTGTTTTTGTTGATTTGTGCGACCCTGAAATGAAGGAGATGCAGTGCAAAACAGAATTAAAAGGATAATGGGAACAAATGTGATGGCAGAAAACATCGTATTGTTTTTTTATTGTTTTCCATTTGTTTGTCGCTGAGGTTTAGATGATTATCACACTGCTTTATGTGTCCCGGCCTATTCAGAATCCCCTTGTAACAAATCTGGCGAGTGAAAAATTTAGCGTAATTTACTTCAGAGTTTCATTTAATTAAACCTTTAAAACGGTTTGAAATGTAACTGCAACCTTGACATGGTTGATTGTAGCTCAGTATGTTCAGAGGTTAAAGGAGCTAAAACAAGTTCAACTCTAATTGCTTTAATTATACACATCACAAGTGTGTGACGCAAGTACTTTTAACGGCTTTGCCAAATTCAGCATTTGCAACCTGAACGTTGAGCACTAGTGTCACTTGGTAAAGAGCAGACATGCCGACTACCTACTACCTACTTGTTGAGTGCACCTGTATTTGAAAACATGCAGTGAATGTGAAGGATGTTATGCATACAGGGGACGAGGCAGGAAACAGGAAGATTTTACTATGGATGTGATTTTGGGGGCAACAAGGTGAGTGAGCGAGTGGTTCACTCTTCAAGGAAGGCCTTGGGTTTGATTCCTGGTCAACACCAAAAGTGTTTGGGTTTAACCTCATCTACAGTGCACAGTTGGATTTTTGAGTGAAAATAACCGATCATAAACAGTGTTTGACACAGCAATAAAGGGCATCAAGCAGACAGGATCTGCTGTGTGTGCGTTGCAGCTTTTTGTGTAATGGAAACAAAGTGAAACAGATCCACTCAGAAGGCATCACTGCATCAATGCGGTAAGTGGAGTTAGATTACTTTTCCAGCCACAGAACAAAGACTCAGACTGGTTATATGAGGCGTCTCACTAGGCCGCAGTCAGAGAGCAGTGATAAGTTGACATATTTTCACAGCCACAGTCCGAGGTCATCTTAACAAGGCAATATTTTAATCCAGCTGTCTTATTCAGTCTCCCTGTCTTTTACGCACACACACACACACACAAGATACGGATACAAAGAAAGTCACAGGTCCAGGGCAATAACATGTCTGATGGGTTTCCTCGGTACGTGCTTCAGTATATACAACCTGTGTGCATGTGTCATTTCTCAGTGTAGGATGATGGGAAGGAGTTAAAAGAGTGAAAAAGTAAGGGAGTGAAAAAGGATGAAAAGGAGAAACGGAGGTGAGGAAAGTGAACAAAGGGGAGCAAGAGAAAGGTGCGAGACTACATGTGATCTTTAGTCGTTGAAGATGCTCTTTTCCATTTTGACACATCTTTTTTTTTTTTCTGGGGCCATTGATCTCTGCGCTGGCTTGGACATTCAGGCTTGCTGTGCAGCCACTTTGATCTCCAGACTCTATACAAATGACTGCACTAAGGACTAACGCAAAGTTATTTTATATATATATATATATATATATTTTTTTTTTTTTTTTTGTGTATTGTTTCCTATAACCAAGTCTTAGTTTTGTATAACCAAGTCTTTGGCTTTTGTTGATGACTGATGTAGGCTGGTTAATGTTTTCAATAAACTGCAACAGTGAGATAAAAATAAACATATCTTTGAAAGCAAGTCAACAAATTAAGATTGATAAAAGGTGCTGAGTGAGTTAACACAAGGTTAAAGCAATAGAGCGTCACTAAAGCGAAGCCTGCAATCTTCTTCCTGTGGAATAATTATACACAGGGAATCTGCCAGATACACTTCCTTTCAGGCAAAATGATGTGAGAGTGGATGTGTGAGGCGGCGTGAAGGTGAGAGATGACATTCCTTCATGAAAAGAATCAGAAGCAGTAATCCTGCCCCAACCAGCATGGATATTATTTCCTGCATCAAGTGTGTCTGCACACACCTGAGCCCCGGCAGAGCACGCTCCCTGATTATCTAATGGGTTTACCACAGTTCACTGAACTGATGACCTCCTGCTGCAAGTCCAACAGCATCCTAGCATTGACAGGATGTGGAAGATATGGGAATATTAACCGGAGAAATGGAACAATAGGGGAATCATTTACATTGTGGATGCTTGCAGACTAGATACAGCTTTATTGCAAATAACACTTCCATCCTACCTCTACACTAGGTACGCAAAACTGGCTGCAGGGGCTGAATGAAGTACCTGTGCACATGAGTTGAAATTCAGCTTGGATCAACAACAGCATTAATTATCCAGTGGAGTGGTGTGGGTTGGCAGAGAGGGGCAAAAAAAAAGAGAAAAGGTATTTTATTTTGAAACTTGAAGTTCTGCAGGGAGTGCAGACTCCATGATCAGCAACAACACAGGACTCCTGGGACACCTGGGAGGGATTCAGTGTCTTGCTCAAGGACACTACAACAGGCTGTCCTCCACTTGGGTCTCTACTTTATGACACCCCAGCTCCATCTTCCTGTAAAAAGCACTAAGACAAAAATGTGTCCTTGCTAAACTTCTCTGACTTTTTTATGACCTATGTACAAATTCATAAAGGTTTCAAATTAAGACTAGACCAAAAGGAGGAAAACAGCTAAAGATAACAACAATCTGATATGGAAAGTACAAAGAGCTACTATTTAAAGTTAAGCAGCTGCACAAATACACAAACACATTGTGCTTTGGGGTTTCAGTGTCAATTCAGAGCTCCTTGAAGATTTTAAATGTAAAAAAACAAAAAGAAGTAACTTTGTTTGGACGTAATCTAGGTTTATGATCCCGAGCCTCGTCTGGCCAAGTCCAAGTTCTGATGTGTTGCTTGTCAGCACTGACACAGCAGGGAGGATGAGAGAGAAGAGGTCAAGGCAAAAGAGGGAGCGACACAAAGAGATAGGTCTAGAAGTAGCAGACGAAGATAGACTGTGTGTGCCTGGTGCACATTATTAGGGAAAACACCTTCATTATGTTAGTCTTTTCCCTGACCCTGACGTGGCTTCTGGCCGCTCTCCCTCCCCTGATATCCCTCACTCTCTCTCCCCCGTGTTTCGCCTCCGCCAGTACAAAGACAAAAACACACACTATCAAATGAGGCGTGCACACTTGCACACAAACTCTCACCCGTGCACAGTGAGAGAGCGTGGCTGAATCAGCATGTGATTTAGACTGGTGTGATTAATGGCGTTCTGTGCATCAGTGAGCAGATGAACCAGAAAACAGCACAAACATTATCATAACCTGAAAGACCTAATTATTGCAATGCACATCTGACAGATGTGTGTGTGTGTGTGTGTGTGTGTGTGTGTGTGTGTGTGTGTGTGTGTGTGTGTGTGTGTGTGTGTGTGCGTGTGTGTGTGTGTGCATGTCGGGGTGGCAGTGAGGATGTAAGATTTATGACCCTGCTGTGGAATGTTGTGCCAGTGTCCCCTCCATTCCTTTTGTGTCTTCCACCATTTGGGTGCAAATTAGGAATATGATAATGGCCATATTATATATTGTAATGAGTTTCGGGCTTGAGCGTGTGTGTGTGTGTGTGTGTGTGTCTTCCCTGACCGGCTGAATGAGGAGATCTTACAAAACATGGCTCGGAACATGAGGACAGCAGCGCCTCAACCTCCTGTATGGTAATGTGGCATTCTCACATGCGAGCAAAACCACACGTCATACACTCTGCTCGCGAAAATGAAAAGAGCGAAATGCAAAACAACAGCCAAGGTCATCAACCAGCATCCTCTCCACTGGTCACTAGTGACAGCTAATGCAGATGGAGAAAACGAGGAGCGACAAAGAAATACAGAGATAAAATCTAACTTGTGTGTGATTTTTCTGACGCAATAATACAGAGGATCTTGGATGAATAGGAGGAAGGATTTACATGATGTACAGGTACATGAGGCTGAGCAATAGAAAAGTATAATTTTCTTTCTATTATGAGCAAAAATAAGTCAAGGACATTTCTTGGCATCTGGTGCAGAGTTTATAGATATCTGCCTGTAACGCCACACGTACAGAGTGTGCGTGTCAGAGCACTGTGCCAATCAGAGCATCAACATTTATATTCACTGTGAATCACTTTTTCCAAGAAAATCTGTGTCTGCCTGCGCCAAGTTGTATTCATAAGGTGGGATTCAAAACAAAAAAAAAAGGAATGATCTTGAAAAAGAAAACACTGTATATTTTGATATTCAGGCTTGTCTTACTTATTCTACAGTCCTGCATAATGAGGGAGCGGGTCCCACAGCCAGCATCCTGAGGGAGTCAGAGGACTTCTCCAATTTGGGCCTAATTCCAAGTCGAATTCCTACTTTGCTCTCCTGTGGCGCGGGGTAATGGATGACACCGGATCACATACTGTACTGGATCAGCATCAGGAACTCCGCAAGACACTCTGTTACGTCTGTCTTGCCTTCTTCGCATCCCTGCGCTCTGTCATTCTCACACCATTTGTCTAGCTAAATCCGCCCTGAGGCCCCTGGACACCAGAGCAGAACAGAGGGGAGGAGAGAGGGAGGCGCAGACGAGGGAGGACAGCGAGACCGATCACAGAGCAATAGAGAGACAGAGGGAACTGGAAGAGGCAACGGTTTTAAAAACACCATAAAGGGACAGCACTTGAAAATGGCTCTTTAAAGCGGCTATTATAAAGCAATATGTATATGCATAAATAAAGTCGCTTGTTCGCCACTGCCGCAGCTCTGCTCCGGGTTGTTCAGCTCTTAAAGAGAATAAAATGGTGTCAGAGAAGTTCATGAGAAACTTGAAACAACTGTTGTGCACACACACACAACCTCTGATTGAGTTTTGTCACAGTTCAAAAACATGCATGTTTCTGTCCATTGGAGACTCTAAATTGCCCCAAGGTGTCTTGTGATGTACTGGCATCCTGTCCAAGGTGTGTTCCCTGCCTTTGCTCTATGTGTGCTTAGTTAGGCTCCAGCAGAAAGTGGGTTAAGAAAAAGGATGGGTGGATAAGCACATAGACACACAAGTGCAAGTGCAGATAATAAAAAGACACGAGAGGACAAATAACTGCCTGTGTGTGGTACATGTTGCCAGAAAAGAGGCAAACAAAAAGAAAAGCGACGACTGAGGAATGTCAGAAATTGTGAGCATCTACAGTAACAATGATAAATCTGAGTTATTCAGAGAAGAAAAGAGGTGATTAACTTTGACTAAACAAACAAGACGTCTCCAGAGGTTAAAAGTCACTTCAGTCCCGCTGCAAAGAACAGTCTATTCACATCAAGTGCTCGTTCAGAATGAAGGCTGAAGAACACATTTGACGCGTTGGTAAAAAAAAAAAGAAAAGAAAAAAAAGAAAAAAAGAACAACACGCACCGATCAGTTTTGTTTGGATTATCACCGTTTTGTAACAATCTCAATTCAGTTGTCAGCTTCTGGCTTGGCAAAGGGAGCTGTGCTTGCGTCGTGCCAATAAAGCACCCATCAATTTGAGCTGAAGCCTCTTGAACTGATGAAGCAGCCAAGCTGAATAGCAATGGAAAAAAAAAAAACGAGCAACTGAACTGAACTGCTGCACAGAGACAATCTGAATAAATCATATTACCAAGGAAACAGATGTAAAAATAAAATCAAGAGGTTGAAATGAAAAGTTGAACATTTCATGAAGAATCGGCGGACAAAACGCTCGAGTGAGCGCAAAAGTCTGTGATCTATAAGCGTCTCGTGTCATGTGACACGTCACTCGTGAAATATACTGTTTACTGTATTTCACAGAGCTCCCATGCTGTATGCATCCAGGCCCTTTGACTGCACAGAGTAATGAGAAGTTACAACAGCGAAAGGGAAATCAAAAGTGAGCTCTGGCATGAGGCTATGGAAGGAGTACAAATATACGACTCCAGTTAAAAAAGTGATCTGTAATCACTTTAACACAACAAACCTTCTACAAATGTAGGATATTACCATGTTGCCTTAGTGAACTTAAGCACACAGACATCAAAGGCAGTGTTTACTGAGACCCCTCCCCTGCCTGAGCACCTTGTTAAGGTTTTTAGCATGCTAGGACCCCGAGGGTTTCCACAGACGTTTGATGTCTGGGATGAGATGGAAAATGAGATGCTGTTCAGCAAACAGCCTGCAATGAACAAGTGTTTACTGAACAAAAAAGGACAAACATGAAGCCAGATAGAGTTTCCAGAAACTGTGCAGGGGATTCAAGCCCCATGGCCGCATCCACCACGCATAAAGTCAGGGTACATATTATTTATTTAGGACAAATTATGCACTATAAACACATTTAGCTGGAAGTCCCGGAGACATTCATACCAGGTTTCTTTTATGGATTTACTGACAAAACATTGTGAGTTTCACAGATACAGAGAAGCGCTAACATTATAACTGCCATCCTTAAGAAATCACTGTGGCAGCGTAATGGTGATTTGACAATAATTTGCATCCTAGAGCTCGTCCTTATTAATGGCTCCTAAGTGCAGGACTGTGAGCTGCCAGGCACCTGGTCCGCAATTACACAAATTTGATTTCACAATGAAAAATAATGCACTTTGCAGTTACCTGCTTCATCATAGCTATAACCATCCGTCCATCCATTATCTTGCCCACTTTATATGCTGGAGCCTATCTGCAGTAAACACAGGAATGCACTCTGGACAGGTCATCAGTCCATCACAGGGCACACACACACACACACACACACACACACAAAACATTCATTCTCACACTTACATCAAGGAGAAATTTAGTCTCCAACTGAAGTAAAAGTGTATTTTGGAGTGCTGGAGGAAATTATAGAGCATGAAGAAAACCCACGCAGAGACAGGCAGAACATGCAAGCTCCTCACGAAAAGGACCTAGGGTTCAGCTGGGATTTGAACCAGGAACCAGTCAGCCTAGAGGCAACAGCTCTATTCTCTAATCCACCATGTAGGCCAACTATTACCAAATGGTCACAAATAGCTGCTTCCTGAAAGAAGGTCCACCGTCCTGCACAGTCTTAGTACCTCGCCATCTTGTTTGCTCTGGGCATCAACTATCGCTGCAGAATTACAGGGTGGAGAAAATCATAAAAGTATCATAAAAGTGCTCCATAAAAGCAGAGATTTACAAGCAGACACAAAGGAGGTTTATTGAGACAGAACAATAGGAATTAACTAAATAATCAATATGTGATTGTGTTTTATTAAGCAAACAGAAACCTTGAGGGTGTTTCAACGTTTGAAGTCATGATGTATTGTATATCGGATGTGCTTCTAGCTTGCATCTCAAGGCTACTGCGAGGAGATGTGAGGTGTGTGTAGGATGTGATGACTGTGACTGTGTGAGTGAGTGTGCGTGTGTGAGTGTGCGTCCATGTGTGTGTGTGTGTGTTTGTGTGTTGCTATAGACAACACTGCAGAGAGGTGAGGAAAAAGTGAGTGAAAGAAAGATGCTTCAGCAGTATTGGAAGGGTCATGGTGTCAGTAAAGGGTCACATGCATCGCCTGTGTGTGTGTGTGTGTGTGTGTGTGTGTGTGTGTGTGTGTGTGTGTGTGTGCGTAGCTGAGCCTGTGTAGGTGTGTGGTGCATTCGATGAGCTCAAGGTGACTGGCTTTTCTCTGTGGTTCAGTGGAAAAGATGCTCGGCTGAAAGGTTGACCTGTCCTTTCGGGCGCTCCTGCTCTCGGGCTTAGATTACAGAGCACATGAATATCCCGATGAAGTACGGCACAGTACCGTCAACAATGGCAGTTTCCAATTATCGACATCGCCAACATTATCTGCCAGGCAACCACAGACAGAGAGAGAAAAAGTCTAAAGAGAGGAATGAGGGGGCAGGAAGGGACGAGAGATGAGCGGAGGAGGTTTAGAAAAAAAAAAAAGAAGATTCGAGGAGTAAATCAAAAGGTGACAGGCATAAAAGACAGGGAGTAAACAAAAGGAGCTGTGGAGGAAAGAAGGTGACAGAGCGAATATATAGAGAGGAGACATGAGGAGATTAGAGGCCAGGGAAAAGAGGATGAGTAGGTGACGGGTTGGAGTAATGAAAGGAAAGGTGAGAGACGGGGAGTAGAGGAGCGGGATGGAGAGCTGGCACCAGCGAGGCAGCTGCAATTTACATATGCTAATTAAACTTCTGTTTGGGTCACTTGCTCTTCATGTCAGGCCTCCTTCCACACCTTCTGTCTGTCCTTGCACACATTTTCTTTGTCTGTCGATCCCTCTGTGCTCCTGCCTCCCTCCACTTACCCTCGCATGTCATTTTTTCAGAGACAGAGTTTGTCTCTTTGATTTATTTTCTGCTTGAAAAGGGAAAAAAACGAGCTGGAAACCTTCCTGCCTGCCTCGCTCCTGCCTGACCTCCCGCTGTGCACCTCATCCAAATTTCCCCCTCATGATCTGTCTTCAACATCTTCATCTCCTCAATTTTCCCCAGTTTCATCCCGTTGCTTCTTTGTTCCTCTCTTTCTTTTCTCTCTCGTACTGTTATTCTTCTATTCCTCTCTCCATAATGATGTCAAATTTACTCACTAACCTTCACCCTGTCCTCGCTTCTGCCTTTGTTTTTCCTTCCATCATCCCTGGTAAATAGTGTGCATCATTGTCATACAAAAGTACACCTCATTCTTTCTCTGTGCTTCATGCTTTTTGTTTTATTCTTAAAGGATGAATCCATTCGCCTCTGCCTTTTGTTTTGTTTTGTCCTCATCTCCACTCATCCCATCTTTCTCTTATTTCTCTGCCAGTACATTTCCTATGCCCTTTCCACCCCCCCCCCCCCCACTTCAACACACCTCGAGAATTGAGACCTTTCATGTCATTTTATGCCTTCACTCCACTTTTTCTTTCAATTATCTCCCAATATGCACCTTTTTTTTTTAGCTGCCGCTATGTTCCCGGAGTTGCTTTTTTTCGCGATCCTTTATTTTCATCCTCTTCTTGACTTTTCTCTGCCAAACCTTGCAGTCTAAAAGCTGAGCCAAATACCAGAATGCCAAAATAACTCCTGAACTCACCTGGATGCAAACACACATATAAATGCACAAACTTGCAACATGCATGGACACACATGAACACCACCACACACACACACACACACACGCACAGGCTCCCATGCATGTGAGCACAAATGCACAGAAACACACACCTCTTGCCTCCGTGACCCGTTGCGGGTTTGTGAGCCATCTGTTCATTTATTTCAGAGAACAAACACACCTGACAGTACTGAGGAGCTGCTAAGTCCATTTCACTGTTCAGTGAACAGCACAATTGAGTCGACTAGATGGAGGGATAAGCTTGTACAAAAACTTAACGCACCCCGAGGGGAATTGGAGATCGAGAACCACTGTTCCTGTCCAAAGCCATTTCTCTGAGAATCAGAAAACTGTATCTCCCAGTTGCTGTCATCTCACACGATTCAGTACTGTGCGGCCATAACACCAAAAGTTAATAGGAATTTGGCTTTGGTGAGGCTCAAGATATGAGGGACATAAAGGCCGGTTATATGACATAGTGGGATACATAGTGCGTACTATACGTTCTGCTCCAACGGGGAAACTGCATATGGGTAATAAAAAGATGAAGATAACAGAGAGCACACATGAATGCCATCTGTTTTTTTTCCTGTGCTTGATAAAGTTACATTTCATCAACTCTCATGTTGATAATGATAAGAAAGCCCAGCTGCCTCACACACAGCTCATTTGTTTCTAATGCTGTGTAACGTTCGTTATCACCACATTTCATTTGTCCACCAATATTTGCTCATGGCAATGGTCAGACAACTAATAAAAATGGTCACGGTTACGGTTTAATGATCTTGTTTAAATATTAACCACATGGAGAGTCAATTCTGACTTTAAGTATGTGACGTGAGCCGTTTTTATTTTTTTTTATTTTTTTTGCTGGCTATCTATGGCTGACAGACATGCAGATGCAGTATCTGTGTGCACAGTGTTTCCAATAATGCTACCCGAGTTTCTAAGTTCAGACTTGAGGTCTACATAAAATCCATCTCGGCTACAAATTCCCGAAGCCGCCCCTGTGCAGCACTGAGCGGTAAGTGAAAGTTCTATATTGGACTTTCTGAATTCCACCTGGCAGCTTTTATTAGAGGACCTGTTCTTACCTGAGGATGATTTCAGCAGCAACGGGGCACACATGGAGCAGAGCAGGAGTGCAGGAGCCAGCGAGAGGAAGCGGGGGGAGAAAAACAGAGAGACAAGGCAGTGTTTTGTTAGATTATTAAATAACTGCACTCTCAAAAACAACTACACGCTCTACTTCTATTTTGAGGACATTTCCCATCACCATAGCGCCTAAATAATTCAATGTGGAAGCCGGATTCGACTGTGACGAGGCAATTGAATGGAGGTGTGTTTTATACCATCACTTCTCGGGAGACGCTGCTACAGCAGGATTTACCGAACACTGCTGCATACAACCGGGGAATGAATGGGTAAAAATGGAAATCCATCCCGGCTTCATTTGGGAGCATCAGCTGGGAGCAAGGGGGCTAAATGCGTTCCCTGCTTTATGTTCACTGTGATGGGGACAGACCTGATGAGGCACCGTCTTGTTTGAACCAATCAGGGGTGATGAGACACAGGGGCACTGGACTAGATTGACTATAATTGCTCCGTCTGGTTTGTGTCAAACCTGAGACGTGTATGTGTGCACGTGTGCGTGTGTGTTTGGGGATATGGGGGGGCGGGGTGTTGCCTTTGCATTTGCTCCTGCGTGCACGTGACACAGGAATGCATCCTGCGTCTAAGGACAGAATAGAAAGTGCAACGGTAAATAGTGAGAGGATTTCTCAGCGTTAGGATGCAGAGCGGTGGTGAGGGAGACGAGCGCAGACCGGGCACATTTCTCAGTGTCTGAAGTGAGACAAATGGGCCGCACATCCAGACCAGACATTCACAGTGGACTGAGAAATTCACTTGCTCCGTCTCGTCCCCTGCTAGAATATTTACTTGCTTTTTCATCTTCACGAAATATTTCACACTTAATGTCATTGCGCCCTCTCTCAGTCTGCACGCCTTTCTCTGGGCTTCCCTTTTCTGTCCCTCTCTTGGTTAGGCTTATTTCCCCTCTCTCCTTTCCTCCCTGTCTCTCTCTCTCTCTCTCTCTCTCTCTCTCACACACACACACACAACTGTTCTCTCTTTCTCACGGTGTGTTACTGTCTCTTTGTTACTCATTCAAATACTAATCTACACTTTTACAGCCGCTGGTCACTCCACTGGTGTGGAGTGCAGTAGCTGTTTATATTTCCCCCTGGACATCACTGCTGATTAATTCTGGTCCTGCTAACTTCTGCTTTATACGTGACACACGTGTGTGTAGGTGGACGTGTGGGTGTGCCTGCACGTGAGAAACACCATCGTTACTCAAAGTCTCATCTTAAGCATCCCTCCGGGGTCGCTGTCGTCCTGAAATTTTAAAAACCTGTTCTTGGATGAGGGCAGTGAAAAACTATGTGTGATAAGAACAACACATACTGCATTTCTAGCATGTAGAGATCTAAGGAAATATTTCTGCACAGAACGTCTTTGTAACCTATGTTTGCAGAAGAACCAGAAACTCTCTCTGTGTGTTCGCTTTTCTGTTGTGTGTGTGCGCATAGAGCTCTGTCCATGACCAGGCGAGACACACAAACAGAGCTGATTGATAAACATCCATCACCGGTGCTGCATAGACACAGCGGAGCAGCCGCCACCATGTCTGATATCAAAAAACAAAAACGCAACTGTCGTCAGTCTGTCTGAGAACATCTCACACCCGGGCGGCTCCTCTCCTTCACAGGCGGTCGCTGTTTTGAACTCAAGACGAGAGAAGAGGCAAGAGAGGAGACAACAGTGAGCACCCTCCAAAGTACTTGTGAATAAAGCTGCTTTCCATGTTGCTGCACAAGGTGGTTTGAGATTTCAATGCAGTCTTCATTTTGTTCCTGTTTTTTTTTTTTCTTTCCCCCTTTTTTAAAATGGCTGTAATTCTTTGGACTCGTGCCTCCGGAAAAAGAATGGAAACATCTGAAGTTTAGAAAGTACAAGATCTGTGAAGAAGTCTGTAAGCTATTAGGACAAAGGGGGGAGAAGGAGGGGAGGGGGCACTTTCTCCTTTTCCAGAAGGACAATCGGACGTTTTGAAAAGAAAATCAAAATGGCTCATCAAAACAAAAACTTTTTACTCAACACCACAGCTTTAAAAGGACCTCCATTCATTCAGAGGTTGTTTGTAAGTGTGTGTGTGGTCATACAAGGGCTTCATGTAGACGCGTGCTCGCTCCAGGAAACACCTAAATCCAGAGCGGTTTCTGACTTCTGAAGGAGCAGTTGTCGAATGTGATGCAGAGCAGTGACAAGGACTTATAACCAGCACCAGATTCTCCAATTCAGTACAGTTTTTTTTTCTTCACTATTCAAAGCTACATTGCTCAAAAACCTCACAATGAAAAAAACATGTTTTCAATTCCAATAACAGCAACAAATTAGCCTGCTCTTTTTAACTCGGAGTGCACAGAAAAGGTGAGGCTTAAAAAAAAGAAGCACACATAAGCAAGAAATAAATAAATATAAGCTTAATTACACTTGGCATCATGTTGATAATCAGCACCTGATTACTTCCTGGTTTTGGGAACCTTTTCTGCTGCTGTTGACCTATCAGGGTGGATTTTTGCCTTTAACGACTTCCTGTGGGAGTTAATGAGCGATTCAGCGAACGCAGCCAAACAAGAAAGCTGAAAGGCCTTTTGTTGTTTCAAAGGTCATTAAGCCCAATCACAAAGTGCCCTGGTATGCCCCATGTGTGTTCTTCCATGTGTGTGCCTGCCTGTGTGCATGTGTGTGTGTGTGAGAGAGAGAGAGAGAGGGAGAGAGGGAGAGAGAAAGAGAGAGAGAGATGGAGATATAGCATGCCATATATTCTGTGAGAGGGACCTGCAGACTGTCCTTTGCCCTGTGAAGTCAAACTGAATGAATTCCTTTTACATAGACAGACACAGGAACACACTTGCCTTTCTTTCCCATACAAGGCACACACACACACACACACACACACACACACACACACACACACACACACACACACACACACACACACACACAGGGATAACTGATCTGTGAGGAATCTCTGGTGTTGCTGCCACTGTGTGAAAGCATGTGTTTTCTGTGTGTAGCAGCCAGTGGGTCAGGGGCCTGTGTCAACATCTGCTGTTGCTAACGGACAGATAATGTATACCTCCGCTGACCAAAAGTCGTGTTTCTGTAGTTTCTCCCTCTGTTTAGGTTTGTCTGACTCTGCTGTCTGGTTTTACTACACATGCCTATGAATCTCTCATCTCTCTCGCTCGCTAAGCTCCGGGGTTCTCCTGTGATTTAGTATTCCAGAGAGGGACAAGTTCATAAGAAGGTCCAATGCAGAGATATTCTCACTTTAAGCTTCAAAAAAGGCTGGATCCTCCTCTTATACTCATGCAACTGGCTTGCCCTTACCTTGCAAAATGTGATTCTTATCAGCTTATAACATATGCTTCTTCTGTCAAACACATTCACAAGGTATTCAAAACATTCTAGCATATGTAACTCTGATACTACAAGATGTGTCTAGTGCTATGACAGGAAACTAGAGTTTGACCAAAGAGTGCCTTCAAAGTTGGATTCACTTTTATATTTCAAAGTAGAACCTTTGAAAATGTTGCAGACTTGTTAGATTTGTTACAGATAGTAGGAATGTAGTTTCAATACAGTTTTTTCAAGTTTTTTTTTAAGATATAACAACAATTCCACAAGCAATTTTCAAGTTTCATTTTCAATTTTCAAAACAATATCATATCTATCAGCTCTGAGAATTGTTACCCATCAGATGCTGTGTTCATCATAACACAAATCTGCACCAAGTTAGACTGCTACAACTGAGAATTTTAACAATACAAGTTTTTGAAGGTGAAAAAATTAAAAAATATTGTTTAATGCAGAGAGAAAACAAGACATCTGCTGTGGTCTTCAGAGCTACTTAGAGGATATAATAAAGTTGAGATTGAATTGAAGAATAGCATAAAAGCTCTGAGACTTTCAGACTGCGCTTCACTCCAGACAACTATTTCCTGAGGTCTGTTTATGTGTGTCTGTGAGTTCATGCATATACATGTGCCTGAATGTGAGTGTGCATGCATGAGAAAAACAGAGAGAGAGAGAGAGGGAGATAGAACGAGAGAGAGACAGGGGTGTGCTAGAGTGACATCAGCAAATCCAAATTGC
This sequence comes from Karalla daura, assembly GCA_029224185.1. Lineage (NCBI taxonomy): Eukaryota > Metazoa > Chordata > Actinopteri > Chaetodontiformes > Leiognathidae > Karalla > Karalla daura. Next base: position 15,274,704 of record CM055192.1, read on the forward strand.
CCACTGTCACTCAATAAAGGGTTAAAGTGGCCTGTAATTTCAAAGGCCTGGACTTACGGCTGTGTGTGTGCCGATTGTCCATTGTAACAGCATTTGTCCGAGTGTATTTGTGTGTCTCTCTGTGAGTGTGTGTGCATCTGTAAGTGGTCAACAAAGCCTTTACAGCCGACGGGAAAGTGCTTCCATTATGGCGTCTGGTGGCACCGACTGCACACTACACTGCCTGATGGGCTGAGGGGGAGCGAGGAGGTGGAAAAGAAAGAGAGAGAAAGAGAGAGAGAGAGAGAGAGAGAGAGAGGGAGGGAGGGAGTGAAGGAGAGAGAGACGGGACTTTGCGATTGCGTGCAAACTTGTGTGTAATGGAAGCCAGGTGTGTGGCTTTGTAATAGTGAGGAAGACCCCCTGCTACTGTAACTCTGTTCTGTCTCTCACAGGTCAGGAGGTCAGGACACACACACACACACATACACACGGTGGCCTGTTTCTTACATTATCACTGTTATTCACCCTCACACTACATCATTCAAAGAGCTTTGACAGGGAACCCCACAACCTCTCAACACATACTCGCACACACTTCAACAAGACCTGAGTAAAACATTACATGCAGGAGGCCTTTATATCATGCCTATCCAAACAGCCTCTCTCGTCCACCTGGTCCGTCAGCACCAAGACAAACACACTCCTTTCTCCAGTTTCATTCCTGCACGATGGCACACGGAGCGCATGTCCAACTCGTCCGACTGATTTCTCTCCTTAACGGTGACCTTTAGTCGCGCGCTGTAGCTGCCATTACGGAAGCACGGAGACGGCGGGGGCCATAATGTGAGAGCCTCCTCAACTTTCACAGCGAGGGCTCAGCAAAGGCTCGGAAGCCCGTACATATCACTCATTCCCGTTAATCCCAAAACAGCTGCCCTGTGCCTCATTTTTCACTGAGTGACGGCATTTAAATACTGGAAACTTGGAAGGAGGGTGGTGGGTGGGTGAGGGTGGGGGGGGGGGGGTCTTCAGGAATGAAAAAAAAAAAAGGCCCGAAGCCGTCAAGTTTCAAAAGTGATAGCTGTCATTATCTGCGGCGGATGGTGACTCATCAATCATCGGGACTTTCATCAGCCGTCATTGTTCGCGGCTGTTCCTCCCACCAGCTCTTTTCAGAGTTCTCGCAGCCGCTCCGGTCGGGCTTTGTCTTCGCCCCTTGTCTGTGCGTCATTTAATTCTTCTTCTTTCTCCTCCGTTTGCCTCCACATCTAATTGTAATCAGACACGCAGCCGCAACAACAGCGAGGCTCTGCCGAATCTACATAGTATTCTTTTGTCAACTAAACAAAATGTTCCTTTTTCTTCGTTTTTTTTCCTTTCCTCCCCTCCATGCGCAGTTGTCCAGTTGTTGAAATAAGCAGCTTTGTTTCTCTCCATGCAGCCGCACAGGCAGATCCGAACGGATGTTAACGGAGAAAGCGAAGCATACGGCGGCAGGTGATTTGGCGGGGCGGCGTGCGCTGGTGTGTGCAGACGGACTGCCCATTTCCTCTGGCAGCGGGGAGAGTGTTTTAGAGCCTTATTAGCCATTAGGAGTGCCGGACCTCGTCGGAGAGGGAAGCTAACCAAGATGATTAACAGTTTAAACTCTCATTTAACACGCAGAGATAGCCCTGGTCATGGCACTCCTCACTCCGCTCTCCCTCTCTCCACCTCCTGCACTCCCTCTGAGGCAGAGTAATATTAAGTTCATAGCCCAGTGCCTTAATAGATGTATTAATATAACCAATGGGCTTCTGAGAGCATGAAATTATCTTTGAGCGATGAATTAAAGCCTTATTGATTGTCTGTAAGGTATTCACTACACAGCAGACAATTTGGAGCGCGCTTTGCTGACTGACTGATCGGACCGAGCAACGACTGAATAAATGAATGGACCAGCTGGGTGGAACGATGGATGAGGGAGCGATTTACCCATTGGACACGGAACACGGCCGGCTTTCCCTGCAATTTCACAACCAACACGTTCCTGTAAACCGACTAACTGGCGAAAGCAGGCCACGGCTGGAATAAGAAAAAAAATAAAAAATTTAGCTGCAAATTGCAGTGCAACCCAGCAGAGACACAATTTGTTTTCCTTCCCTCGCGGTGCCAGGAGATGAAGTTTTATTTAATAAGCCACGAGAGCAAATGCTCGGTGCTGCAAAGCAAACACAGGATAAACATGTCAAGCTGTGCTCCTGTTTCAGGAGACGCTCACACGTTTATCCTCGGAGGAAACTCAGCAGCCTCTGTGCGAGTCAGCACCTATTAGGATTAAGACGTTTATAACTAGCCGACCTTTCACCTCCCGCCCTGAGTGATTTGGAATAGCTTTGGCAAAAACCCAAAGACACAACTGGACTCGTCCTTCTTCAGCCAGTCTGAGCTCCAGGGGGCGCTACAGAGCCCTCCTGAGACAAGAAATGTCCCCAGAGGCGTCCACACAAAGACTGTGAAGATTTAAAGTGTGCGTGTTATCAACTTTTGTTTTGCTTCATTTCCTTTCACAAAGTCTCTCAAAATGTTTTCCCCCTTTCTAGACAATTTTAGAGCTGCCATCACTCCAACAAATTCGCCACTGAAAAGCAAATGTAGTGACAAAAATAAAAACACAGGAAATGAAACTGAGAGAAAATGAGAACCACTATTTTTCTACACTTTTTTCTGTTTTCGGTTGCCGTGACTGATCCATCATTTTATTGTTTATAATAAGTAAGTTATAATGACGCCAGACAGAATTTTTGTGACATGAAATGAAAAAAAGATGAGCTAAGTTTTCCTACACTTTCATTGTGTCGGTGACAATGTTTCCTTCATAAGTGTTTTAAAGTCAAAAAAACACACAAAGCAGGTTTGAAATGGTATCCGAAAAGTTATTTTGATGCTGAATTTAATTCCCAGAAAAACCTATGAAATAATTTCCCTGACATGCCGTCTTTCCATAGCTGCTTGTTTAATTAAGGATTCGTTCCTGATTTAGAGAGAAGTCCCAGTGTGAACAGGCAACCTTGATCCACAATCTGCCTGCATATTGTTCTCTTAACAATAAGAGGCTAAATATAGACTTCGGCTCCCACTTTTCCTTTCATCCTCCAGATAAGAGCGGCCCCTCTTCCTCATTTTCTCTCATTCATCAAATTACCCTTTTCCACTTTTATTAGTTTCGCAGCATAATCACCTGAGGAGAAGTTGGTTGGGCTGGAGGAAGGTGGGTGTTTTTATTACTCCTCTCTGCTCAAACACCTTCCATACGCTCCCATCAAAGTGCCTGCTCCAACACTGTGATAAGTCCCATCCCCACACACACACACACACACACACACACACACACATGAATACCATATACACTGAGCACACACACAGCCACACATACATTTGTTTATTAATATCCACACCTATTGAACCCTCTCTATCTCCTTTGCCACTGTTCCCATGGCGACGACACAAAGTTTGATTTGTGCCTATTTCATTACTACTCCAGTTGGTTGGTCCCTGTTAGACACACGTCTCCGTCCCCTCGTCTTCTCGTCTCCTCTTTAAGAGCAGTGTTAAACTGAGGCTATCTGATTGTAAATCTCCTCTCCAAACACACACTCTTACTGTGTTTACTCCGCTGCTTCACTGTCTGAATGCTTGACTGTTGCCTGCCTGTCTGTCTCTGAGCGTGACGGTCCACCTGTCTGTCTCCCTCCCTCCCCCGTCCTGACCGTGTCCACAGAGCCTCTCTACACGTCTGCCCCCGCTGCGTCTCGCTACTGCCGGCTTTACTTAAGCCTTTGTTTAACATCAGCACAGGAAGACAATCAAGAAGCACTTTCTCTTTGTCAGGAAACCAACATAAACACACACAAAGTCAAATGCATGCCAGCACCACACACACACACACACACACACACACACACACACACACACACACACACACACACACACACACACACTTGCAGCCATAGCAGCCAGCAGTAGATTGACACAGTAACAAAGCCAGAGTTCATAAACAAAGAGCCCGTTTGTTTGGACTGGTCGGGGTGAAAAGATGGAAAGCCAATAAAGTGACTTGGTTCCAGAGGACGTGAGGTGAAAGGTCAAGTGTTTTAGAGGTTTTTCAGAGAGCCAGTCTGTGTGTGTGTGTGTCTGCGGGTGTGTGTGTGTGTGTGTGTGTGCTTGCTTGTGGCTGAGTGTGTGCGTTTTCATCAGCTGTGGTGGTCTCTTTACGTATTCATTCAGTCCCCACAATAGCCTCCACCATGTCCTATTCATTTTCATTTGATGGCCAAGGCACACACACAAACACACACAAGAATCTCCAAAACACACACAGTGACACAATAACACTCCCTTCTTCATCGAACTTGTTTTGTAAAACACTCAGAAATTACTGTGAGTTTTTTGTTAGCCACTGAAGTAGCTGAAATGATACACTGAGCTTAAATATAATTCACAAATGTCAAAATATTGGTCGTGTGTAGGCTGTGTAAAAATTAAGGAAGACATGCAACAAATATATAAATAATGATTAAAGTTTGTGCAACATTTTACTATAGGTATGGATTCAAGCCTGTAGACGAAGTGGAAAATTACTTTTCCAATCTTCCAGGGAAAGAAAACAGCTCAAGAGTAAAATTACTTTTGGTCCACACAGCTGATTCAAAAACATTGTAAATAGGAATAAGTAAATATGAATAACCACTGAGTGAAAACTGCTTGGAGGGAGCATGTGTGAGAGAGAGAAAGTGGAAAGAGATGCTACAACACACAAAGTATGAAGAAGGGCCATTAAAACTCTCAAACAAAACAGCAGACTCTGCTTTCGAGTACAAATTATTCTCTTCCACATTAATGAAAATATGCACGCTTGTTTGTACGCCTCTCTGTCTCCGTCTAGACACTACTCCACAGCAGCACTCTCCTTTGTCTCGACACACCCAGTCGTATTCCTCTCAGTAAAAGTAAAAGGTTCTTTTGGTATTCCATTTCCCTGGTAGCCTTTAGGAAGGTGAGAAGTTGACGAGTTCAGATGAAAGGAGAGATGAAACACAAGGCAAATGAGAGTAAGGGATTGGAAGGGGTTGAAGGGTATCAGACATCACAGTGGATATGCAGACGGAGAAAAGAAAAAAAAAATCATAAATATGTCAAACAGAAATCCATATATGAGTCTGGGTCTGTCGTGGTGACATTCCCAAAAGTAACTAGGATTGGATTTCAAATAACTTCAAATGCAGAAGCAGGGGAAGAAAAAAACAACACAGAGCTGATGAGCTCTGATTTAGACACAAACAGGCGGGAGAGAAAGAGGGGAACGCAAAACAAAAATGACAAGGTGTCTTGCATCAGGAGGTTGCTTGCTCGGTCTCTCGGTGCGAGGGAGACGGCGGGGAGGGTGTGGGGGGGTTGGAAGGAGGTGGGAGAAGTTAAAATGAAGACAAAACTGCAGGGAGGAGGCATGGAGCGAGCGGGGAGGAGAGACAAGTGAGGGCAAAGTAAAGAGACAAGGTGACGAGAGAGAGGGGAGAAGGAGGCACGGGCGTGATGTTTGAAGATGAGCAGTGTCCCTTGGTGACTCTCGCTGCCGCTCCGTTTCGCCTCCGCTGCCAGATTAAACGCGGATGGAACAGAGCGATGGGAGGGAGGAACAGGAGCGGAGGGAGGAGGTGGGAGGGAGGGAGGAGGGAGGAGAGGGGGGGGTGGGGGGTGGGGGGGTGTGTAAGTAGGCCTGGCACCCTGCTGTGACCCCATCAATCAACGCGCACACACACATGCACACACGGGTATGCCCCCCCAGCGCTAATGAGCTATTTACACAGAGGGCTGTTTGTGCACATCCATAGAGCTCTGCCAAAATGCACACACACACGCACACACACACACACACACACACACACACACACACACACACACATTCTTACACAGATGCCACAAGGGTGCACGCACAGCAAGGTGTGCTCAAAAATGGGGAAAATATAAAAAAATTAATAAATAAATAAAAACCCAAATGCAAAAATAAACCTACATCGGAGGTTTCAAGTTGTCGGGTGAAATCTGTTAGTGTGCTGCAGATACGACCGGATGACGTGCATCTCGGTTGCAAATGTCACCTTTTACGGCACAAACGACCACATGTGCACGTAATCCTGCTCGTATTCTGCTTTTTTTTTTTCTCTGTGCACAAAGAGCGTTTCTCCGGGACACACCGTTTGTCCGTATGTTTGTGACGGAGTCAAATCCTTCTCCATCCTCCACCTGCTCAGGACTCCATTTGTGTAATTGGGGAGCAGCTGGCTGATGGCTATACTGTACACACACACACACACACACACACACACACACACACAGACTATCCCCTATGTTCACTCCTGACTCTGAAGTGATAGCTGAAGAGCCGCTGGTGCACCAGTACGGTAATCTGCGCTTCCCCGTCTCAGCTTGGTTTATCCAGTGTATCGCTTCATTCAATCCATTTAAAACTCATTTGCTTGATGAGTCGTAATGCAAATACTTGGTACTGTACTCACTGTTGGAACATTAACGCTGATTAAAACTGAATTAATATCGTCCCTTACAGTAAAGCAATTGGTACGGAGGCAATGTCGTTTGGTTTTTGGTCAAAGTTGTTGTTTCACTCTCATTTCTCAAGAGACACACACACACAATTTGACACAGTTGATGGTTCATTTATGTTGAAGGTTTAATGGCTTCACCTCAGTTATCACTAAAATATTTGTACATGTTTCCAACTCCTTCATGCAGGTTGACATGTAAATAAACTCTCTGGTCTGAGCACATACACTACACTTTTTGCTATGCCAGAGAGCGGCTTTAAAATGTTCTAGATTGAGAGGAAATGAGCTCAGGTCTTAGCACCTTTAATGATGCATGCCCAGTTAATAACAACCACTGAGTATTAGAGCGCCTCTTTATGAGAAGGTCAACTGGGCAACCAGAGGAGGTTCAACCACATTAAACAGGAACAAATCCTCCTTCAAGCTAACGGCTTACAAATGTATCGCTGTGCTTGTATGCCCGTAAATCATGTTGCTCCAAACCTGAAATTATATGAGTAAGAGTTTTCTTTGTGTTTGTGACAACTGCACTGCATTAAGTGGAGATAAAACCGAGACCTTACCTGACAGTGTCAGCGCTGTGGCAAAACAACCAACTGTGCGTGTCAACACGCACCACAATGAAACCTCAAACAGCAGGAGCATGTGGGAGACTTTTTTACACACACACACACACACACTCATATTAAAAAAATAAAAGGGGCGACACGACTTTCCAACAAATAATGAGAGTGACTCTGACAAATGGCCATTCTGAATCCAGGACAGCAGTTTGAGCCGGCAAAGACAGACAAACTCAACTGTGGGCTTAAGTGTGCGTGTGTGTGTGTGTGTGTGTGTGTGTGTGTGTGTGTGTGTGTGTGTGTGTGTGTGTGGTTGGGTGGGGTGGTTGGGGCTGTGGGGGGTTGGCAGAGAAAAAAGGCTTTGCCCTGGATAAAAACTGAAGCACCCAGTCAGCAACGTGACAAACCAATCTACTGCTGCTGCATTGAGAAGCTGACAGGACCACACACATACACAGAAACACACATACATGCGCGCACGCACGCACACACACACACAGGATTCAATGTTTAAGACCTGCCATTGTTGCTGATCTATTTTATGTGGATGAGTGGGCATATCCATGCAGTCCCCGCACAGTGCCAAACAAACAAAATAAATCCTCCTCCTCACACTCTGGTGTTATTGATACATAAAGACAAGAGCCCTCGGGTTCTGGCCTGGGATCAGGGGTCATTACTGGAGGGTTTGCATGTTGAAGTATGGGAGACAAATGGCAAATGTGGACGAGAGAAAAACACTGTTACAAAAAAAAAAAAAAGAAATGATAACATGGAATCTCGTAAGTGCCCGTAAGTGGATGCAGGCAAACCAATAACTCTATCGTTTGAGTTTGATACGCAGTGTTGTGACCCCTGGGCACGTGTTTTGCTGATGGTTTTTATGTTGGGATGAGAGCAGCCAGTCGAGGGTGAAAATAATGTAAACCCAGAAAAGCCTTGAAAGCACCGTGCTTCAAAAACTTGAAAGCCTTAATGGACACTCAGAGTCTCAAGGTGACTAACAGACAGACAAGTAGACGGAGCAGCAGAGAGAAACGGCAGAGGGAGGGAGAGAGAGAGAGAGAAGTCGACAACAAGACAGACAGAGGAGAGAGACGGTTGTAGGGAGCGAGGCTGAGTGATGGAGAGAGGCAGTGAGATTAACAGGAGACATTAAATCATGCACACGTCCTGAGCGTCTAACTGGCAAAGTGCATTTCCATCCAGCGATTGTCACGTCAGCTTCCCTCGTGGTCGCGCTGTTGCCGTGACTCACTGACGTTTATTGAACTTTTTCTACGCGTGCGTGACGTTTGGGGCCATTGAGACAGCGTGTCCTCACTCTGCAGAGTCTCCACAACATACAGTGACTCGATCCGAATGCCGACAGATAGAAATCTATTTAATTGCATATTCTTCTTTCCGGTACGAGGGAAAGTTTAGGATTCAAGGCCGGAGCACTTTCTAAAAGAACCCTTAATATAGGTCTGAATAACTGCATATATATAGACTTCACATTCATATATCATGAAGGCTGCCTCATATAAAGTTAATTAGAAAAGCAAAATAAATGTTGTGGTGCTGTATCCATATGCAGTTGTCGTGCTATGGTTAATATAGAGCAATATGAGTCCCACCCCACTGATACCACGACTAGACTGTCACTGTCCATGTAAAAGAAATGTTTGTTGTGACCTTTTTATGAATGGCAGCAGCAGTGACCCGAGTCAGGTTGTGACTTAACACACAAATTATGGAAATTATTACTGTAAATCCACTCTGTCATGACAAGACGTAAACCTTAGCTGTCGTTTTTTTTTTCATTTCCGAAATGATTTGGGTCACTCCACAGTCTCTGTAGCGCTTTTACATTCTCTAACCTACTTTTCCACCTTGTTTGTGCAAAAACATCTGCGGAGAAGAAATTCTGAAGACGGCTGTCGAGTCTGACACATCACCTCAGTAATTGCCGTTTGGGCTGACACATCTAGCATGATTTTCCATGTCAGTGAAAGGCCAGGTTGTTGTCAATGCCACATTCACACTGGTTTTGTTGAGGAGAAGCAACAGACTGATTGAACAGGTAAAATAAAAAAAAAATTTAAAAAAAGAAAAATAGAGATGGGAGTTTGTCCTGGACCTCAGCCAGTTGGACCGTTTTAGTGCTTTTAAGTTCTGCTGAACGCTGGAAATGACTGCACACGGCGAGGTCCATTTGTACTCTCAGAAACCTGCTGGAAAGCAGCGCTCCTCCTGAGGAAGTCGAACTGCATTTAGAATTATAACAGCTGAGATCAGATAGAGATCTCAAACCTAACCCGTCTGTCTCAATACAGCCAGAGCCAAGACAGACCACCCTGCCTCAGATCATCCATTTAACATGAGATGTAAATATCACCTGAGGATTTTACAGGGAGGCCTGTGTCTGTGTGCATGGGTGTGAGTATGCGTAGTAATGAGAGAGAGAGAGAGAGAGAGAGAGAGAGAGAGAGAGAGAGAAAGTGGGTACTGAATGGGATGCAGATTAAGGGGGGAAAGGAGAGAGGTGCACAGTAAGAGCAAGTTACAGTCAGAGACAGCCGAGGGTGAATAGCGGCTGAGTGAAAATAGAAAATTAACGAGGGATAAGATCAAGAAAAGAGAGAGATGTAAGTCAGGACAGTCATTAGAGCAGTAAAGGGGGCAGAGTTTGGGAGAGAGAAAGAAAAAAAAGAGTGGAAAAAGGGGAACGCAGGGACACAGAGATGTAGGTCTTTCCAGGGGCAGCCAGCATGCAGTCTAAGCTCCAAGGTAGATGAAGGGCCAAGACCTTTATGAAAGGGCCTGTTGTCAGGCTCAGAACGGACGGACGCACACACACACACACACACTCACTCACTCACTCACACACTCACAGGCGCACACTGAACTTTCTAGACATTAGAGGAAGGCGCTGAAAGGTCCCTCGGGCCAGGGGCTTCAAAGTTCACGTAATCTGTCTTGGAATATGTGTGTGTGTGTGTGTGTGTGTGTGTGCGTGTGTGTGTGTGTGCGTGTGTGTGTGTGTGTGTGTGTGTGTGTGTGAGACAGTCGGCATGTCCTAGTCTGTCTGTTCCAGTATTTGTCGTCCTCTATTTCAACTGCCGTATCAATAATTTAAACAGCTTCATTGCACAGACGAGCCGAACTTCAGCCAGGAGGTCACACAGTTTGCGGCTTTGCTTTGCAAACAGAAAGTGTCACAATTTGACGCAATTTAGAAAAAAAAAAGACAATAAAGGTGGAGAGTTTGATCTCATCCTTCTCGGTAGCCGTGTTTGAAACATCTCATTTCAGAGACGCTTAGATAAACAGCGTGATTCATCAAGCGGCATCTGAAATGCTTTGCATCTTACACTGGATGTTTTCCCCCTGAGACCTGAGGTAAGGGGGGGGGGGGGGGGGGGGGGTGTCTTGGTTACACTGTCAACCTCCGCAAAGTGCTGCTTCTCTCTCTCTTCCTCATTAACAATGAAACAGATCTGACACCTGACACAACCGAGAGCTGAGAACGTCGTTAGTGCCTCCATAGACACCGGCGCTCAGAGTTAAAAATGGCAAGAAGTTAAAGCCGTAAAGAAAAACATTTAATCCGCAGTGTCACCGGTGCTTTATTTCAAATGGGTTTTCTGTGTTGCGAGCAGCCGGAGCTCCTGGCTCAGGTGTCCGGTCCGAGCATTAGCACGGCTGAGCGAGAGCGCATGCAGCGGTGCTGAAACATGCACGCTTCACACATACACCGAACGGGCTAAAGTTAGCGCACATTTACATAATCTGCCGCGAGGAGCTTTTAATCAGCGCTAAGGGGAGGTTTACAGCACCGAGGACCAAAAACAGTTGCGCTGAACTGATTAATTTGCAGTGATGAGCCGTGATAGGCAGGCCGAGAGGCCGACCGGGTGGATGTGTGCTACCAAACCTGAGCTGAACTCGGAGGCGCCAACATTTGCATAAATAGTCCATAAGCTTTGCCTCGGCTTGATGTCACCCCGCACGTGAGCAGCCATTTTGCACCGTGGGGAGTTGCCAATGTTTGACTGCTATTCAGAGAGGTCTAAAAGCTAGTGGAGGTGACACGGCTGCCCCTTGTAGATCTAAATATTGCATCAGCCTCAATCCTGCAGGGAACATCTTTTCAGAGTTCTTTAGCCGTGCTATTTGTGTCTTTCTTTCTCATGTCTTTTGCTCCTTGCTCCCTGTAGCCTCCTCCATTTCCACCCCGGCACAAATCTCTCTCTCCCTCCCTCTCCCGCTCTCTGATGTTTGCCTCATCCCCGACAATCTCAGTCATCTTCCTCTTTCCAAACACTGAACTGGCACCAATAAAGCCTCGTGTTTACTCTGTCCGGCCGGGCACTAAATCATCCACAAAGTGATATCACCAAGTGGAAAAGTTTCAGCAAATTAAAGCGCCTCAGGTTTCCTCCTCTTTGAATTACCTGGAGACTCTCACAAGCTGCGCTTGTTGTGCCAATACATCATCATCATGTTTTTGTGAGGCGATCAAGGCGTTAACTAAGTCTTTCAACCACCCTCAAAGAAGTTCCAGGATGTTTCCGTACTTCACAGCGTTTTTGTCTGAACGACCATCTTAAGCAGGTGCGTTTTCCTCCATCTATCCATTCATCTCCACTCGTTTCAACTTCTCAGCCGACAAAATCTTAAGTCTCCTCAGCTTTCAGCACCATCAGTGATATCATTTATGCATCTACAGTAAATAAAGCATATATAACTCCTTAACTCCTTTATGTCTCTTTTTTTGGGGGGGGTACGACCAGAACGTAGGCAGAACTGTTTGTAACTGGGCCCACATGGTAGAGTAGAGGCTTAGCATGTGACCACTGAAGATAATGACACCTGAAAGAAAGCCCACGCTCTGGCTTGGAGGCCAACCACATGCAATTATTGCACTTTCTGTATGACCACATAAGTTGCTTATAATTACTGCAAGACCCCACTTTTCATTATCTGGCTAATGAAGTCGGGCAATGTCAGAGTGAGCATGTGGGCAGAAAAAAAATGGGATATTAAATACTGTGGGTGTAACTCAGAAACATCTCATTACCAAATGTGGCATTTTATGTCTCCCTGTAATTAAAAATAGTTACAGCACTTTTTTTCACTGCACGAGGACAACTTCTAATGAGGCGACCATGGAAGTAAGTAACGAGTAATTTGACTTGAAAATCACTTTTCAAAACTGCATTTGTGCACACATTGTGTTATGAAGGGACTGATGGCATATGATGCATTACTGATACTACAGCCAATTCCATTCTTGCTAATGAAAGTAGCTCAACCTTGCAGCCATCACTGTACCCCCCCTCCGCAAATAAATATAAAGTCCTTCAGTCTGACTAACGGCAGCTGGTGCGGCGTCTCACAGACAGCCATTCACCACGATGTAACAGCCACGAAACTGCAAATACTGACGGCTGCGTTAAGAGAAATCAAAAAGCGTGTCCTTTCATCAGGCTGCGACAGACAGCTCAGGATTCCACAAAGAGATTGTTTGTTTGGAGGGGAGAGGGGGGGGATGGCGAAAAAAATAGCGTGTTTTTGTAAAATAAACACCCGCGGCCTTCAAACCTAATTCTAAGGCAGCGAGTTCACATCCGATAGAGATTCGGGCCAGTCTGAAGTTCGCAACTACTCTGCTCCAGCAGCGACTCATTTCAGTGAACAGAGCGTCAGTGTTCAGCCACCCAGCCCCGGGTCTGCGAGCCGCTGTCTTTCCTGCAGCTCGGCTAGAATGGATGGTAATGACACCTACTGTATGACCACACGGGATAATGAGCACATTCATACGACCGCTGCGATCGCTGAGACCACAGAGCAATAATTGGGCTTTCAATGGGCTACTGCAACACTGAGAAAACTTTAAGTCTTCAAGACTTCGAGAGAAATGAGAAAGAAACATAACATTGAAAAGAAAAAAATATATACCCACATTGGAAGTGAAATGTCTCGGAAACTTGATGTTATCATTTAAGACCACACTGCAGTTTGACCACACAAAATAATGGCACCTCCTGCGCCACCACAGCAAAATAAAGGCACCGGGTGTGCACGCAGACATAATTGGCCTCAAAGCAATCAACCCCAATTACCCAGCACCGTAATTGGCTTCAGAGCGATCAACAAGACAGCTATCATTAAGTTTAAGCAGGCACCAGCATGCCCATGACACTGCTTATCTCGGCAGTTTATCTGCAGGGTTTGTTACAGCTTTATCTGCAGTGGGCGGATCACAATGGCTGTAATGAACGACACAAAACACCGAAAGTGGCGGAGTAGTACCGCACGCGTGCATGCGTGCATGGCACGTACCTATGCTAACTAGTACAGACGCAGATGAAAAGAGAAACTAGAATGTCGTCAGGTGTAGAGCTGCAAAAAGGAGCACTACACAAAAGGTAACTGCAGGGAAACAGATATTGAACTCCCTCACCCTCTCTCTCTCTCTATTTCAACTTCAAATATGCTTCATTTGCATCTCTGTCTGCGAACTAATGAGAAAAAGTCCTCTGGGAAACGTCTTCCCTTGGAGGAAATGCACAGAGGCGGCGTTGCTCGTCTGCCTACCTACAAACCTCTGCAGCTCACAGCAGCTCACACGACCTCGCTCTTTGTTGACTGCGGTCACTTCTGAGGCGTCGCCACAGATTGCAGTGTGTGGCCACTGCCGCCGCAATTTCATCTGTCTTTACATTTTCTTTCTTTCTTTCTTTCAATACCCGCTCTTGTGTGAATTGCCTCTCTCTGTTCTAGGCAACTCCTCATTTCACAGTTTACAGCTGGCACCGACATGTCCGACATTTCCATCTGCCATGAAGTATTGATTTGCAGCAGACAGCCATGGATGGAAGGATGACACACCAGCACGTCTCAAACTCTTGTCTGAGTGTGTGATTATGTGTGATTATATGTCTGCCTGCCTTTTCCTCTGTCAATCTGGCTGGATTTGTTTTGCTGCAAGTCACACATAAGCACACACATACAAAGAGACACAAATAAACACACACACGCACACATACACAAAAACACCTCTCTTCCATATGTCCCTTTCATATAGTAGTAGAACCATCTCTGTCTCCCTGGTTTTCTCTCAGGACAGAACAAGACCCAGAAGTGGCTTCAACTAATGACTAATCAATGCTCAGCTGCCTGTACTGAAAACGGGCCCTCATCTCTGTTTCTCTGAGTTCATAAATACCTTAATTACCTCATTGAAACTGAAGAATACCACAGGATAGTCTCACACACAGCCTGACTCGTTTCTGTGTCTGTTTGTCGACTCCTCTTTTTGACCCGTCTTCCTGCAGCTGCCCCGAGCAGCTCTTAAGGGAATTTCAGCAACCCAAAACTTCCCATATTTCTTTGAAAGTTCAAAACTAGGTCACCCAAATACAAAACTTGTACCTCGACAGAGGCCGAGCAACAGATGAATCCCATCTAAGTGAAATATTCAGGTAATCAGGCCCGCGATGTATTCATTTTCTCTCTCCCTCAAAAGAGAAACGCCACTCACAACTATCAGACTCTGCAAACAACTTCTCTGACTACATTTTTCATTGAACACTTCTTCAAAGTGGATTCTCAGATCTTCCAATTTAAGCTTCTCTTCTCGCGTCTAATTGTAAAGTGGTTTGGAAGATCTTTGATGTTTGTCTCTGGGAGAATTCGCGGAAGCCTCAAACCACTAGACAAAGGGAAAGACAGAGACAGTAATTTACTGAGAATTATTTCTCTGCTGTCAAGAGAGAGGGAATACAAAGGTGGAATGAACCAAGGAGAAAGGAAATGTGAGGGTAATTTCGCAGTTTTCCAGTCACCCACAATTCAGACGATCTCAATATATCAATACTCCAGACAAATCACACAAATTTGTTTATTATCGTGCACATTTATTTTTAGAATAGCTTTTGAAACAGCACAGCAGTGATGAAGCAATATGAGGAGCATGATTGCTGAACAACGAGCCATCATCAATTAAGTAATTAATTACCTCACAGTTGGAAAGGGGAAATTATTCCCAAAATTAGTACTAAGAAATGAATTAACAGAGATATCTCATGTGGTTTCGAAGAAAATATTTACTACTCGTCGATTCAAATCTTCAAAATTGCAGCTTATTATTGCCCGTCTTTAATATCTGAGGATGGATCCGTCCTCAACAGCTAAAACAGGGACAGGGAAAAGAAAGAAGCAGCGACCACAAATAAATCAATCCAATTTACGACAGCAGACGCCTGCGCAAGCGAAGATGATGTAAATCTCAGAAAGACATGAAGGAAGAATTACTCTATTGTTCAGAGTGGGGGGGGGGGGGGTAAAGAAAAACCCAACACAAAATCAAAAGATGTGATCTGCTGTAAAACCGGAATGAAAGCAGATTTGTTGCATTTTCAGGTGGTGAACTATGATTGTATTCTTCTTAACCAGAGTCGACACAACGCTCCGCTCTTTACTTTGCTTGTCCTCTTGTTCTATTATTCACTCCCTGGTTCGTTTGTTCTGCCGTACACCGTCTCCTGCTGTATCTCTCAGGCTGTATTTGTATTCCCATGAGCATGTTCGAATTCAGCGTGTCTCATTTAGTTTCTATTTCTCCTTCCCTCCTATTGTTGCACAAGTGCCTCGGTCGTGTAAGTGTACACGCTGGAGATGGGGAGTAAACGGAAGAGGCGGTGGCAGAGGCCTGCAGAGATTGGCTGGTTTGGCTTTTTTTTTTTTGCTTTGCCGGGGTAAATTATTGAAACGCAACCGGTGAGATGTCAGGCCAGGCATCACTTTACAGTCTTTGTGAGACTATCAGGATGAACATTTATTCAACATGTGGGACAGGAAACATGCAAGGAGCTGCAGGCAGAGCAGCGGCTGCAAACAAGTTCAGAAATTATATGATGTTTAATGGCAAACACCTCAGTGCACCTTAATGTACACAGTGGAGAATAAAGCCAGAAGGATCAACTGTCTGTGTCAAAAAAAAAGAAAAGACACAGCCTTTTGTTTAATTGTATTTTTCTACAAACTGTGGAGAGCCTCACAATTCCCTAGAGGTCGAGGAGATACACTGAAATGAATAGCTCCATCTGAGCAACACTTAAAGTCAAATCAATGATATTATTCAAAAACAAAACAGCAGAGCTTAAAAACGGTGAAGCTGAAATTTGAGAATATTTGTTGTTGTTAATGTTAACAAAATGAAACAGAAAGGTTCAGTCAATAGGTTGATCTACCTATGGTATCTACCTATCTATCTACCTAACAGAGATCAAGAGAACGGACACTGGTAAGTGCAGCTGGAGTATCATATTTTCTTTTCTATTTGTAGAGCTCTTGTGTTCATCTTGAGCACACCAGGCAGACCTAACCTTAAGAAAACTTTGTTGTAAGCGAGATACACCCAGTCCCAGCCCATTTCCATCTGAACCAGTGATATTTTTTTTTTCTACCTAAGCTGACAAATACCTGAAGGAAAAAAATCACAATATATATGTATATATAGACACACACACGCACACACACACATATACATATAGAGCTCAGGCATTAACAAATATGGTCAGGCTGAAGTTCATTCCTTCAGCGAGACCGGAAGCTGAA
Source organism: Karalla daura (assembly GCA_029224185.1). Lineage (NCBI taxonomy): Eukaryota > Metazoa > Chordata > Actinopteri > Chaetodontiformes > Leiognathidae > Karalla > Karalla daura. The sequence continues at coordinate 15,291,460 of CM055192.1, forward strand.
TGCTCCATCACACTGGGATAAGAGGTTTGCATTAAAATGAAAAGTCTGCAGAAAAAATGTAATTTGGATCGGCAGGGAGTGGAGGACGCGCAGGTTTTCCACACTATCGAGGTTCTGCTCTGCGCTCTACGAAGGACCCGTCTCACTCCCCGCTGAGCCGAGCCTGGGCAGCCTCACGTCTGAGCTACTGTACGAGAGAAATTTTCCATCCCATTTCTGCCTGTTCTCCTCTGAGAGGTCACAGCTGAAATCCACTATCATCTGACTGCGAACAGCTCTCTGGAAGTCAATACAAAATTATAATTACATTTGGGAGAGCGTGCAATGGTTGTCATATCCAAATAACTCCGAAATAACAATCGTCCTAACTTGTACTGTGAAAGACAAACTGGCCTCAGCTGAAGATTGAGATATTCCCTGATATCGAAGGTGCTTCACAGAATTCAAAGCAACTTCTTAGAGTGCATGCACATTGCACAGATTAGAGTCTATTAAGCTTTAATCCATTTAAGGATCGAGTCAGAGAAATGTTCAAGATGAGTGGATTCCACCTACGAAAACTCTGCCAGAGCATGCTCACTGCCGTCCCTCTAAAAATCGAACAAGGCACCTTAATTGGGGTCGAGACCAGTCAAAATCCTCATTAGACCAGAATTAGCCCTCCTGTCTGGTATCTCTGGTGAGTCCTGCAGGCACAGCTAGGCTGCCAAGGGACTCAGGTGTACTTACAGTCAAAGCACCTTTAACACAGACATCTGTAATGATCTGCTCGGCGGAGAATAGCAGCTTACAAATACAGATTAAAATCACAAATAATAAAAGGCACAAGCTTTCAGCATCAGAGTTGGTACGTGTCTCATTTTGTCAGTTTGTGCAGACACAGAAGCGCTGGAGGGAAAGTTTGGAGAGGTAGCGGCTCCACTGCGCCGCCTCATCATAATTCACTTTTACAACAGTTTTATTTCATCCCTCAGTCTCGCAGAACAATTTGTCTCCATGTTGAAATGTTGACCTGTTTCTGTCTTAATCCCTCCTTCTATTCACTGTGTGTGTGTGTGTGTCTGTGCGTGTGTGTATCTGTGTGTCTGTCTGATGAATTGCTCTATCAGTTTGGCCAGCTGCTTTGGCGGTCTTTAGTCTGCAGGGGCAAGACTGTGAGTGTGTGTGTGTGTGTGTGTGTGTGTGTGTGTGTGTGTGTGTGTGTGTGTGTGTGTGTGTGTGTGTGTGTGTGTGTGTGTGAGAGAGAGTGTGCGTGCAAAGATGTAAAAAGGAAAAAAAGTAAATGTGATCTGATTTAGGTACTAAAGCGGCTCGTAAATACAGCAACTGTTGCTTAAAAATATGACATAATGTGTGCAAGACATGATTGTGATTTCCAATGTAGTTCCTACATCATCACACACAAAATCCGTCAAGGAAACATCCCCTTCAACTTGAGAATGGAGCTTTGTATATCTACAACAGCATAATCAACCTGAGGTCTCGCATTAACGTTGCAGACAACGCTTCAAACATGCATGGATAGATTACTGCCCCATCTCCAGTGGCCACTGTGCAGCAGACCAGGCAGAGATGTGTGTGTGTTTGACGAGCAGAGTCAAAGATACATTACATCAATGTATATTCAGTTAAAGCAAAGGCGCAGAGCTACGTCCAAGGGCACTCCAAGGCAGGAGGGGAGTTTTACTATGTAAATTTGATAAAGAGCGAACTTTTAAGGAGTTCAACAAATGTCAACTATTAAGGAGAGTATACGGAAGGATTTTCTAAGAGGGGAGGTGAGTTTCCCGGACAGAGAGAATTAGGATATGAAAATGACTGAGAGCCATAGAGACAGACAGAGAGAGAGGGAGAAAGACAGAGAGAGAGAGATCACAAAAAAATGGGAGGGGAAATATTGGAAACGTCCAAACTGTTTAAAGTGATGTTGAGTCTTTAAAGCAGTGAAGCAAAGCACTGCAAAGCTTGACATGAGCAGCATGGATGACAGCTGATTATTTAGTCCACATGTACTGGTCCGTGCACGTGTTTTTCACCATCATGCCTCTGTTGCATGTGTGTGTGTGTGTGTTCATGCGTTACTATTCTACATTTCTGCTCATTCACGTGTAATTTTTTACTCAGAGCCTGGAACGAACAGCACAGCCCAATTAAATTAAAAGTCGAGACCCTTCACACCCACGAAATGCAAACATCCACCCCGCCAAGGCACAGAAACAATGTGGCGACACTATCAGATACAAGATACATTAACTGTGTGCCTCGGAGATAAAGGAGGGGAAAAAAAGAAAAAAGAAAAGATTTCAGGCAATTACAGCAGGCAGATTTTGTAGCGCGGCGCCAAAACGGTTGAACGCATCGCTGCACACAGTGAGATGACGTCTGAAATTTCACGAGAGGCTTTGAGAGAAATGCCACAAGAGTTTAGACACGAGGTAAAAGTCAATAGCGAAACCTCTCGTTCGATCAGCCTTTTCTTCTCTTTCGAAGGTTCTTTGTGCTTACGCGCGACGACCCACCAAAGGATCGGAGGAGTTCTGCAAACCCTGCACGGTCTTTCTTAATCGATAGAAAGGTTGTATAGATGCACAAGTGTAATGAAGCAAGTCGTCACTTTTGGACCGGCTGCACCTTTGGACTAAATTACTTTTTATTCGACTTTATTTTTTTGTTTTAAATCAGACAAAAATGTGGTTTTGAAAGACAGCAACTGCTATTGGCCACAAGGCAGCTCATCCAGCTCTTCCAAGCAGGACGCTGCCAGGACAGTGTCTGCAATGAATATCAAGCATTTCTGATCAATGTGTGACTGACGGCTAACAATACTCCCCACCATTACAAAAACAACATCCTGCATTATTAATTTGGTGATTTTGTGACTGTGAATGTGTTTGATAATAAACAAAATATACGAGGAGAGAGAGAGGGAGGTAGTTGGGTAGCTTGTTGATTAATGGCACACTTTGTTTGTACTCGCATAGTTTTACGGTGATCAAAAATCACAGGGCTCACTCAGTGCCACCCAAACAAGCTGGCAAACGTTTCACCTGCAGTTGATTTTATGTTAATAATGAAAACGTTGCTCTTTCAATTCCGACATTTTGAAGTGATTAAAGCTTTGTGAATGTGTGCGCGTATGTTTGCGTGTGTGTGTGTGTGTGTGTGTTATCCAAAAGTCTGGCATCTGCCTCCACAGACGTGCTAATAATTTCTACTTTTATGGACCAATGAAATCATCCCAGATATCTCACCACCAGACAGGTCATGTCCTCTGACGTTAACCTTCACCTCATTCAACAGTCTGTGCATAAGAGCTCAGCAAAACTTGTGACACCAGCCCACAGCTGAGTATGTTATTATCACTCTGTTATTTTTCAGAGAAGCAATATTCAGCCACAATCATTGACTTGATTGAGGTTGCACATGCTTCTTTTTTTTACAAGTGATCCCGAGTTCACACCCAGCATTTCCTCTCCATCAGACCAGGTTGCACTAGTTACAGCTGCACAAGAAAAAACAAATTTCTCTCTTATCTCTCTCACTTATCTTCTCTTATCTTTGATGATCTTACGACAGAGATTATGGGTTTTATTGATAATGCAGTTTGGAGTCAACATAAATAGTGAATTACTCTTTAAAAACCTTGAAAACTTCCAGGGCAAAGTTCTCTTGTTCTGCATTTGTTCTCATCATCGCTGTGCTGGGAAAAAAAAGAGGACAATAAACCCATTCTTCTCTCTTAGTTAACAGCACACTCACTTTTATTCCCCTGCATTCCAGGTAGGTGTATAAAAGTTTAAATTGCTCGGCTCATAAAGAGACACGCACACTTTTAATTCGGGTTCAAACCAAGTACCCGGTGAAGTTTTAATTCAACACTGGAAAAATCTCCAAATAAGCTAAACAACCGTGTAAAACTTTGTAATTACCACAAAAAATGTTTGCTTGTTAATGGCTTTTCCTACTTCAAAAAAAAGAGAAAACTCATTTCGTACGTCCTCCTCTTTGGAGACATTTAAAGCCTGCTCTGTAGGCGTCTCTATGAACATGTGTGCATGTGTGTGCATGTGTGTGTGTGCGTGTGTGCGTGTGTGTATGCGTGTGTGTGTGAATGTCTCTATCAAGGACACTTCCTCAAGTTCACGTGTAACAGATTTTATAGGAAGGCAGTAACCGAGGGAATGTGCACTTAAGGAGGCTACCATGCTACAGGGTTTCACGGATGTACGTTTGCATGTGTGTGTGTGTGTGTGTGCTTATGTGTGTGTGTGTGTCATATTTTGGTATCACTTGGAGACAGTAGCAGTGGGTTTACTGAGGACATAATGCATTTCTTGGTCAGTAAATGCACGAAACCATTACCCTGTCAATGCTGATATGTGTCTATGGCTGTGTGTGTCTATGTTCCCCTCTCCCGCGCAATACATATTAAATTCCCACTGCACTCGTATAGTCGACTGTGCATTCACACCCTAGTCTGGGCTATTGCATTAGCTATCATCTCGACCTGCAGTGGGATCTATGCGATGAATGTGCATGTCATACGTGAAGCATGCAGCTATTGTCAGAAAAACTGATTGGGGAGACACGCCGCGCTGAGTTATATATACACAGAGGCTATTGGAACACTTATGGGAATGCTGAGGAAAAATACACTCATATTGCTCTCAACATATCATTTGTGTCCTGCAGACATCACATTGCTCCAGCCGTGCATTCTTTCCTTTATTGCATGCGACAAACGTTTCCCTCAAGCAGACGATTGCTGCATGACCGTGCCAGTGAAAGTACTTCAGTAAATGTCACAAATCCACCAGTAGAAATGATAAAAATCGGCCACTTCTTGCTCAAACACTGACAGGTTAGTTTCTAGGGAATATAATGTTTCCATGCGATGTTGAGGAGGAAGAAAATAGGGGACTAGTGTGTTGGCACAAGTGCCAGTAGCTTTTTTATCGGTCTGCCTTTCAATATTAATGTCAATGTTGTGTTTGCATCAGTTAACATCTACTACATCTGTCTGTTTGATAAAGCTTCCCCCCAGTTGAATTTCTATTACATCCCAGCTAAATTTGTATTCATTAGCTTAAAAATGTGCTTTCTCATGTCTCCATTGAATCAGTTTCAATCAATTTGAAGGTTAGTGAAGGCGCACGAGGCAGAGACGTCTGATCTCTGTAAAACTTAATTCAGTGCAGTGCAATTTCACTTCTCAGCGACAGGTCTGCTACTGTCTGTCAGCAGCCTTTCTGCTGCGCTTCCTCATCAAGGTAGAGAAAAAAATAATGTGACCTGTCAGCTCTGGTTCGGAGACTAATGACCGAGCAAATGAAACATAGAATGTGAGACAAGAGGAAATGCCTAAAATCCCCCCGGATCTGTTAAGACAGTGGTGAATCAACAGGACTTATTCTGCTAGACATTGCTGTGTATATGTTCATGGAAGAATGATTTGTCCTTGTAAAGGCTATGATTGGATGCAACACCAAGTCAAGTGAATCTGATGCCCCTTAATAGAAACAAATACAAAAAAACCCATGCACAGGATAGAGGATAATTACTTTTCGCATTCAATTACAGAGACATGGATTTTTTGCCTCTTTTTTTTCCCCCTCGCCTTCCTATAAGTAATGAAAAGGGTCGTTCTGCCGTGCAGCACATTTTGTTTAGCATCACCACACAGTCAACCATCCGCTCAGACATCTGGTGCTCAGATACACGGAAGATTTACCAGTTTGTGTTCAGGCTGCAGTTTAACATGCCAGCATCAGCATCACCAGCCCGACATAGAGATACCATAGATGCATTCGGAGTAAAACAGCGGAGGAGGAGACGGGTCCTTTAGTGTCGTTCTCGATCAGTCTGCTCGGATCAGTCGGTGCCGAGCTGAACACGGACAGGGTCTCTCTCGCGGTCTCTTTTCATCCGTCTCTGTCTCGCTTGTAAAGTGTAATGCTGGTGGCACAATGGGTGGCCGGCCCGAGTGGTGTGAACGCGAACGCGGGAGAGACGCTGCGAGCGTGGGTGTGATAAGAGCGCTACATGTGCAGGCGAGCTTACTTGAAACGACAAATTAGCCGCTCACTGGACATCACTGAGACTGATTCAGAGAGAAATCCAGGAGGACAGGACAGAGTCGCTTGTGAAGAAGGTCTGAGCCATTTACAGTGGTGCATTCCAGTCCTGCAAATGAAATGAGGAAAACACCGGAGCCAAAGCCTCTTTTTCTCACTTAATTGATAGAGTGTGTGAAGGTCTTGAAAAGGCAATTGTATGTAAGTGTATTTAAGACCCTCACTCAACCCCCCCCCACCCCACCCCACCTCCCCACCTCCCTCTTCTCACTAATTTTTTTCTTTTTTTATTTTAACAGATTTCTCTCAGAGGGTAGAGTAATAATATTTGGAGTGGCTCGCAGTGAATGAGGAGAGGAAATCACAAGAGCAAGACAAAAAAAGCCTCAAGACGAAACTCATTTAGTGGCTCTGGGCTCCATCAGTGCGAGCGTGTTATCATCAGTAGTATGAAAATAAGACAACGTATCATTACGGCTCAAAGATAAGAAAGTTGTGCTGAAATACATTTGTTACAATAAATCTTTTAAATTGGGCCAGTTTAAGAAACAACACGGGGAGCAATGAGAAGCAAAGGCAAAATTACCCCATTCATACCGAGTCCGCAGAGGACACACTGGAGCAAGGTGGTGCTAAAACAGCTCCGAGGAAGGAACAACTCCTCTATTATCCTGTTTATATACACTTTCCCTCTCTTCCTTTCCTCCCTCCCTCGCTCTTTCCTCCGCCCCCTCCTTTTCTTTTCTCCTCCATTTTCTGCTGTTGAAATCCCCTTTAAGTGCTTAGAAGGAGAGCAAATGTCCAAAACCTCTTTCCAAATCCCCATGTGTGTGCTTGTCCCCATTTTTAAGTGCCTGTGTGTGTGTGTGTCTGTGTGTGTGTGTGTGTGTGTGTACACATGCATGTGTGTAAGACTAGAAAAAGAAAGGAAGCGCGGATGAGATAGTAAGTAACCAATATAAGTGAGTATACGTGAGAAAATGTCAAGAGCTGACCGATACTATGCTGTTCCTTCTCACAAGGGACGGGAAGAAGAATTGAGTAAACAATATTCAGTGACCTGACAAATTCTGATTGGCTGGGAATTGTTAGCGGTGATTGGTGGAGCGATCATTATCTGTCCCCTGAGCGGCTGACCTGTGTGAAGCAGGAAGAGGCACATCCAAAAGGGAAAAAAAAGTAGGTGTCCTGACCTCTGTCTGTGTGTCTGTGTGTGTGTGTGTGTGTGTGTGTGTGTGTGTGTGCGGTTAGAGTGAGTCTGTGACTGACAGCGAGACAGAGAAGGTGTTGAAAGGTGAGTTCCAGAGGGGAAATCAAAAGAGGAAGAACACTGTTGGCTTCTGTCGGAGTCCTGTTTAATTTATGTGGGAGAAAATGTATAATTTCCCCCAGAAAAACATGCTCACGCATGCGCACGTGCACACACACACACACACACACACACACACACAAAGAAGGGTGTGTGTCCCGTGCCTTCACACAGCTTAAGTAGCCAAATATATACATAGAAAAAGACAGAAAAGTCACCTCATTCATGAACATGTACAGCAGATACAGTGTGTGTGTGTGTGTGTGTGTGTGTGTGTGTGTGTGTGTGTGTGTGGTTACACTGGGAAAAAAGCAACCATTCATCAAGAAAGGTGGCACAGACGCTTATTCTCACAAGCTCATTCGTTTTTAATTAATCTTTTTCACCATTTCTTTCTCCCCTCATCGACTTAACCACCTCTTCCCTTTCTTGCTCTCAATCACCCTCTTTTTAAACTTCCTCCCCTCCGTCTCCCCTTCTCTCTCCCTTTTTGTTGACCCCTTCTGCCTCCCTTCTCGTTTTCCACTTTTTAAGTGTCCACTGGAGAGACGTTTACGAGGTCAGAGCATAAAACGAGTGCTCTGGGCGCTCACACACTGAGGCATGAATAAAATCAGACATTTGTAGTGTTGCAGTCAAGCCCCCATCAGCACACACACACACACACACACAAACATGTTGACCTCAATGTACACACACAGATATACAGAGGATTTTATGTTTTGACTTACTGAAAGTGACAGAATTCACAAAGTGCTCGAGAGAAAATGATCTGTACAATATACAGCTGTCAACTTTGTACAAAGATACGCTGTGACGAGGACTGACAGTCCCACTGCGCCCGTCTGTGAGTTTGCAGGGCATTCGTACCTGCATAATAAGATTTACACAAAATCTTTGATCTGGAATGATGTGTAAAATGAGCAATTAGTCAATTCGGTTAAAGATAATCTACAGAAATCTGGAAACAAATTGAATGAATTACACTTCTGATTTAATAATTCTGATTTAATCAGCTAGAAACACCAAACATGGTCTGTTTATAGTCTCTCTAGTGTGAGAATGTGCTGGTCTTCTAGAAACTGAAATAACTGGCCGTGAGATGAAAGTGAACAAACAGACGAGCCTGAAGTAGACAGTAAGGAAGCGAGACTTCTAAGATGTGAAGACAGCCCATCATATTTTCTGTCATCTTCGCAGCCATGGCCATGGCACGAGTGACGAACAAGAATCAAGCGGAGAAGTGACAATGACAGAGACTAATAAAACAGATAAGCCAGACGCTCATTGTCTTTATCTCTCTGGGAGCGCGGCAAAGTCACAGTTTTTTTGACGAGAGCAAAGTCAAAAAGACAGAAGCCGCAGGAAACTCAGCTGAGAGGCAGAGTCAGACAGGGATGCAACAGGGAGAGAGAGGCAGAGGCAAGAGGGAGCAAATGAGGCTCATGCAGGCGGAAAAATAAATAAATTAATAATATAGAGAAGGAGAGAAGAGCCAAGCAGACAAGACAGTGGCAGACACCGGGTGTGGTTTTCCCCTCCGCTGTGAAGGTTTGATGGGACGATCCATCACATTACTGCCGCCAGACGCCAACTAATGTTGCCCTACGACGTGGATCTGTCAACATACAGACAGGAATCTTGAGAGAAGGCCGTAAAACGCAAGATATTTCAGAAATGATTCACAAAAAAATCGAAACCAGCAACAAAAATGTTAACTAAAAAGTAAGAGGAGGCTAGACTTCAGGCAATTACTTGCTGGACGGTTTGGTAGGAATGCAATGTTATGCAGCATATTAGGCCTCGACAAAACACTACTTTTGTTTTCCATCTCTGCAGTTTTGAAAGTCAAACCACATTTAGGAAAGAATTACTGAGTTTAAATGACCGCTGTTGGACTCCCTCCATCAATCCATCCAATCCCATTCCTCCAGGTGATCCCTTACATGCGATAAGGGAATAGGTGAAATTAATGGGAAAAAGTTTTATACAGTGACTTTTTTTTCCTCTCTTTTTCAGCCTGGGGTGTGCTGGGCTACGGCAAGAGGAATGGCTACATGCACTCAGACACACACACACACACACACACATACTAAAATGGTGCGTGAGTTACAAAGCAAATTTGAGGGCTAAATGACTGAGGGCTTCTCATTGTACCTACAGGACAAAGTTGTATTAGCACAGTTGCATTAAAAAAATCCCTTCCTCAAAATTTCCTTTTTCAGGGACCATGCGGATAAAGTGGTGATTTAAAAAATAATGTAGCCTCAGGGCTTCTGTTGCCCCAAATTAAGCAAGCTGGTGCCCCCGCACACACGGCGAGGAAGTGTGCGTTTGAGCCTTCCTCTGCCCCAGTCTTTGTCCCTTGTAAAGGTTGGCCATGGATTATGTGGGTCTCAGACAGCAGTGTTTGTCCTTTTTAAAAGCACCCGGGGGGCGAAACCTTTTCATAAAATTGTTTAAAGTCCATCCGTGTGGGCAGAGCACTCGGGGTCTGCCTTTAGGGTGGAGTTACACTTTCAAATGGGCAACCATCCCCACCTAAGTGCTGCCATCTGAGCACTGGTGTGCGTCCTGGGCTCCATCTTTCAGTAGCCTGCGAAGACGAGAGGGGTCATGGGAGAGAGAGAGAGAGACAAAGACAGACTGAGACAGAGAGAGAGAAGGTGGGAGGGTGAGGAGGGTGAGGAGGTTGGGGGGGGGGAGGTTGCCACCCCCTTGGTCACCCTGTGGTTTGTGGCTCGGCGCTCCCAGGCTGCCTCACATTCCTACATCACATTCTTTCCCTTGCTCCGGCTCTCAGTTAACAGTGATCTGGGTTGTACTTCCCCCGATACAGCACGTCCTATCTTCAGGGCGCCATTATGAGCCAAAGCAAGCAGCAATTCGCTATGTTAAAAGCAGTGTTAAAACTCGAGCATAGATTAGATTAGATTAGATAAGCGACATAATGTGTTCTAGGAAATCGGGTTCTGGCGAGTTGCTGCACCGTATTACTGCACAGCTCCCTAATAACTGATGAAAACCTACAGAAAGCGCAATTTTCCTCAACGACTCAAGGCGTGCAGTTCACAGCAACAATTTGACTGCAATTAAACCGACAAGTTTTGTGATTGTCCAAAAAAAAAAAAAGTTCATGTTCATGTTCTGTCAGAAAATCCAGAAAAACTCTGAGAGGAATCCTCAAAGGAACTTTGTAAGTGGATTTATTGTGACATTTTGGCATTGATTTTTGCCTCGTCTCAGTATATGGCATTTTCTGTAAACACACACATATACACGCACTTGTTCACCAACACCTGACACTTTCTCTCCCAAAACTGAAGCAACATACAAACAGAAACAGAATCCAGATCAAACTATGAGCCAGTTTTCTAATGTTTTATTCATAAACTGACACGGGCATCCCGCTGCTACATGTTAAGTTGATTCCCTCCTCTTTCATAATTGGCTGTCTCACATGTCAATCATCCATGTGGAGCCAGCTGGATGTCAGAGATGTAGTAGTAGTAGTCAGTGAGCATGAGGATGTACACTGGAAGTACGGTGTGTGTGTGTGTGTGTGTGTGTGTGAAATAGTTTGCTCTATTTGCAGATTTTTAGACTCCCGAACACAGCCTTACTATTTGGAGAGCATGTGAAAACGTATTTGGTAGTAAACAATGCAATTAAGCAATGTATGGTATAGGCGGAAGTGTGCAATACCCCCACCCATAGTAAAAGACACTGACATCACAGGTGAGAGAGTGAGATTAGAGGAATGGAGAGGGGAATTAAGAAAGATTTCTTGAAAGTAATGGTGAGCCATAATGATCAGTGATCATAATATCATAGATACAGTGAAGCTTATGAAGTCAGTGCTGCGAAACTGACTCTTCATCGAAAGATTGAGAAGCAACTGTTGTTGTTTACCGGTGCCAATCTTCTTTACCGTGCGATGAATCATTTTAAGAGTGTAGGTGTATGCTTCTTATTTTCCTGAGATCTCATTTAGTCAAAATAAGAAAACGAGAACGAAGGATGTCCCTCCGTGTCACGGTGTGGGCGCGAGAAGAATCGTGAGACGGAGGGAGACGGTGAAGGGAGTGGGGCCAAGGAAAAATGAAGGAGAGAAATGCCAACGAGAGAAAGAAGGAAAGACAGAGAGTCAGACTAATTGGTTCACTGCCGTCTGCCCATTTGAATGCTAAACACCCCTCCTTCTGTCCCTCACTTACTGTTACACACACACAGGATGCACATGGCAGACAAACAAGGACGAGAACTGTAATAGTATTGACAATGACAGACAAACGGAGCAGATGGTTATCAGCCCATACACTCAAACACACGGGCACTAATTACGATGGACAGGGAGATGGATTTACGGAGGTACCGAGATAATCAAACATGAGATAAAGCAACAGAGCAATATTTGGAGCTAAAGACAAAAAGAGAATGAGAAAGAGAGAAGATGGGAGTGATAATACGGACATAATTTGCCAGAAACTGCAAAATCATGAGAAAATCCTGATGAAATTGCCATTCACGGAGCAAAGCAAGGAGCTCCCCGACTGGAATCCACTTCAGACTGAGGACCCTCTCCAGTGGGTTTTCTCTAGATACTGGTTTCCTCCCACAGTCCAAAACCAAGCTTTCAGGTCCACTGGAGAGCAACCACCCCCCCCCACCCCCACACCACAACCTTTGACACAGCTGGTGTTACAAAGCAGGTACGGTAATGGACAGATGGATGGATTTGGGCTGAGTTTGATAAGTGGTGAACTGGTAACAGGTCTTGACAGCGTTGATATGTGAGGGAGTGAAGAGACAGGAGGCCAAACCAGAGGAGCTGTCACACTGTGGCTCGCTTCGGTTTAACCATCCTCCATCTGCTCCGGCTGCTCAAAAGATGGACGCCTCTTAGACAGTCAACACAGAGGCTTCCTCTGACCTCGCTGCACCCGCTCCACATCTCAGGGCAGGGGTAAAAAAAACATGTGAAATGAAGAGAATTTCACTCTGCCACTTATTGACGCGACCTTCGTCCGACTGTTTTTGTCGCCGTGCGATTTTAAAGAGGAGACCCAGGAGAGAGTCGTCTGTCAATCAATTAAGTCTATCGATTCATTTTAACTGTCGCTTTCTGCTAAATTGTGCTAATTGTGGTGAAAAGCAGCGAGTGACCCACGTGTCAGCCCTTATTATCTCGAATCACAAATTCTGATCCGGTGAGACGTGAATTTTCTACATTGCACAAAGTCACTGGAGGAAAAGAGGGGGGAAAAAAATAACAAGAATGGAAGAAGTTGGCTTGAAAAACATACAATATGGCATCAATTAGTGTTGACTCAGTAGCGAGTTACCACCCTGCCTCAGTGTTTGTGTGTGTGGGTGTACACAGTACCACCCTCTCAGCTTCTACAGTAGCCAACAGGGGAACAAAGAGATCATGTGTTTCAAATCGCCAACTCCAGAGCTGGAAACATACATATAATCACTACCTCATGTCAACAGTTGTGCAAACACACACCATGCAACACTTGTGCACACACCAAAGGAGCACACAAAACAACTAATCAAATCAATATGTGGACGACAAACACTCGCGAGCACTTGTAAAATGTAGCTAAGCTTGAGGGTTTTTATGGAATAAATCCTTGATTACTGCTGCTGCTTATTACTTTATTGACATGCTGCATGTAGTTTGTGTCTGTGCGTGGGCGGAGGGATGTCTCGCATCAGACAGTTCTCACAACAACCAACTGTTAGATTTACTGACTGCTTCACTCACTGACTATCTGACTGAGGATGTGCCGTCATGTGCAGAATTTTTAACAGCAGCTGCGAGATGGAAATCAACCGGTTTTGCTCCCATCCCCGACGATTCCCAGGGAGGACGTTACACCAATGGTTCCCCCAATCTCCTCCCGTGTGCGTCAACTTAATGGGAACACCACTTGTGATTTCCCACTTTCATTTTAGCATCCATCACCGTCTCGTTGCACTTTGTACCATCTCTTAATAACTATATTCTTTCCCAATAAAAGATATTCCTTACAGGAAAGAATTTCGCTTTTTTTCTCTTTCGTTCGGAAAACAACTGTTTCAAGTAGGCGTTTGGGGTTCGAAAGTACTGCAGTTCATGTGAGACTTACTTATCCGAGGGGTATCTTATTACATCCATTCATTCTGGAGCAAGAGCAGTGTAACCTTTTGACTGGGGAGCTAAATCATGGCCATTATCCACCGGTAGTGCTCGTTATTCTGCACTCCCTCTGCGGGACAGAGTGGTCCGATTGACTAACTGGTCCCTAAACTGTTTCCTTTACCAAGAGGGAGGCCGAGAGCGGGAGAGCAGGACGACCAAACAGAGCAGACAAAGATGAAGGAACAGCCGACATCGTAGATTGACTGTTATGCTTTTTTGTGACGTGGATCAGGTACAATAGCGGGTGAAAGAAGGCTGGAGTGCCCGAGACGCCAGATTGATTAATACTGCCAAAATTATTCCCCTCTCAGATGAGGTGTCATTTTCCCCCAGAATCCATTTCAGGCACGCAAATGAATAGGACCTTTTGTTCTACGCGGAAAATATATTACGCGCTGAGACTATACTTAAAACTAAATACTAGGAACAGAGGAGCACATCGGCAATCTATTTCCAAACCCGGTAATTCTAACCAGTAAGGGGATTGACAGTAAGACTATGTGTGTGCATGTTTAAGCATCTGTGACCGTGTCTCCTGTAAGCCGATACCTCCTTCCCCGGGCCTAACATATGACACATGCCCAGTAAAAAAAAATTAGCGTTCATGGGGGAAAATGAAAAAGATCCCTGGTTTATCTCAATCAAAACTCGGCATGTTCGCATGTGTGCCGGCTTTGGCAGAAAAGTCCTATTTGTAAAAAATGTTTTCAATCTTTAAAGAGCGGTCCCTTTACAAGGACGAGGAAAATTGAGTTAGCGAGACCACATTTCCACAATAGAAAAATCATCTTAAATCAAGGCAGTCGTGTCATACTGTAAACATGTTTATGAGTATGAGGGAAGGACGAGCAGAGGAACACACAAGCAAGATGGAAACAGAGGGTGATTTAGTGTGTGTGTCTGTGTGTCTGTGTGTTTTAGCGCGGAACAGAGGAAAGCTGATATCAGACGGTCTCGGGGCATTACGGTCCAGCCAGCCGAAAGTCGAATTTCTTCCTTCGTGCAGCCTGGGTTGTGTGGACCATTTGCCTGCTAACTGCTGGGTTGTTATTCTGCTGCTGACTGACACCAGCCTAATGGCTGATAATGGTTTCTAGTTTTACGATGCCTTCCTCTTCAAGTGAAAATGTAGACGGCAATGAGCAGTTTCTCTATCCGGCTCTGTGTCTCCCCTGCAGCCGTGATCTCAATATTATTTCTATTTTCCTCTCTCATTTTCGCATAAAACAATAGTGGCATAGAGGCTGATTTTGTGGAATTTGGGGAAGTTGATCAGCTTCCAGTAAAAAAAAAAAAAAAACACACTTGTTACGTCATCTTCTGAAAAGAAAAAAAGATCGACTAAAATGCTCAGTTTCTGAGAACATTTGCAGGATGTGGGTTCTGTGGAAATAAACATTGCATTCAAGAGGCATTGTGAACGAAACAGTGAAGGAGAAAAACAAGAAAAAAAACAATGCGGCCTGTGGTTTTGTGAAGAAAGAAATGCACACGGATGTAAATACGTCCTGCCCCGGCAGACGCATGAACCGTGGACTTTCGCCACATGCGGTCTCATAGCTTTATGTTAGGGAGATCAGATTTTAAGAAATATTAAATTTAAAACGACTGAGTGTAGCAGAGCGTCTGAGGCCTGTGTAGGATGTGGTAAATGAAAAGTAACGGAACAGGCTGTGCTCGCCTCGGGCAGACAGTTAGGCAGGAACAGAGGTAATACAGAGGTAAAGCACCGCTCATCAAATATTGGCAAAATATGTGAAATCCATCCTACGCATACGGCTACATCAATATTCTACCTGCAGCTGATTAAAATATGCAAAAAAAAAAATTACCTCTGTGGAAAACAAAGTGGAAGAGTAAATGGAACTGTGTGTGTGTGTGTGTTGACGTTCAGAGTTATGGGCAGATGAAAATGTCCTCTGAAGGTGTCTGTATGTGTGTGTGTGTGTGTGCAGACTGGGGTCCTGGGATCAAATTTCTGATTTATAGCCGCCCTCCCACTGCGAGCCTGACTATGGTGCACAACTGTCTGCGAGCTCAACAACTCAGTCCCACCAACACTTCTACAAGATGTTTTGCATGTTTTACTCATAGTCACCATCAGGTCAACATCTCCGCCCTCAGCATTTGTGAAAAATAGGGAGGAATTAAGTATTTCTACACCCCCTGAATCTTACCATGCATTAAAAGACTATTAGGAAACAAACATTATTCAAAGTCCACAGAAAAAAAGAATAAAAACACCAATAGTACTCCCATTTTGCCAGAGCAATTATATTAGATTACACTTGGGTGCAACCATCCACTTCCAGCTACCAATAGTTTGGTTGCGCTGGAAAAGTCATCCGCCATCCAACTTACTTTTTGTCTTAAAACAAAAACAGCAGGTCTGGTGAATAAATTAGGGAAATGGTTTGAGATTTAGGGCAGTACACAGTCATGCAGCGCTGCCCTCCTCTGTGAAGTGCATCCTCCTTCACCCTTCGCTGCCCTTTTACTCTCTTTGTTTCCTAGAGCAAACCCCTCCCCTTCGCCCTTTACTCCCCGTTTGTCTAGCAACACACGCCCGCACAATCACACACTTCGGGGTGACAAGCATTCACTTCTTGCTGCCTGATTTTAACCTTTATTCTTTCCAAACTTTTTTTTTTTTCCCCATTCTTTACCAATATGGAATAATTGTATACCAGTGAGGCCCTGCGGCAGTTTGACACAGTCACGAATAAAAAAATCACACATTTGCGTTGGTTCACCCACAGGCATGAACGCGTTATCGCGCACAAACACACACGGAGAGTCACCCGTGGCGTGGCCGCATCTCCTCTGCGCCCGTGCCACGCAGCTCTGCGCTCGTGCTCTGAGCACGATGATTCCCGGGCCTGTCACTGTGGGCGATGGAATGTCCCGTCACCAGGGGAAACGCAGTGTCCCGTCACCGGGGGAAACGGAATGCCCTGTCACCCGCGGTAACAGAATGAAGACATAAACGTCTGAGACAGTCCAGACATGGAGGTATGACGCATCTCCAGGACATGAGGTACATATGGATGGAGGGAGAGATGGTGGGAGAGGGAGAGCGGAGGGGAGAGGGAGACAGAAAGTGACAGAGGAGGAGAGAGGAGGCCATGTTGCTCGGGTAGAAGGGAGCAGGAGTACCAGTTACCTAATGGGTCAGAAGTAATGTGACCTACTGACTGTCAGAAGGTCGGAGAGGCTCCGTTTACACTGCGAGCTCTCAACCAAAAACCCATTCATTCACCACATTATCAACACCAGGCAATTACTTTGAAGGAGTCAGGTTATTTTTAAAAGACAATATTTTTTTGTCATGATAAGTGCCCGAGTGCTAAGGCAGAACAATTAATTAAAATATAATTGAAAACCAAGGTGAATTTCTTGTCCCTGGAGAAGTGTGTCATACAACATGGCACAGTTAGGGATATGACAATAGCTGGTGTCATTATCCTCTGAGTTTTAATTACCACGGTAACCGTGGCCGGCAATCATGGCCAGTAACCGGGCATGTCAAACTGTGCCACAGGAGTCATATGCACAGCTCCAAATTAACTTCCACCAACTCGCCACTCGCTACTACTGTATATCTCGTTCTTTTCACAATAAATCATCTTTCTCTATGAAAATCTATTCAATTTTAATTCTTCCTGTGGTTCTTGGGGACCCCTGATGTACACACTCCATTTCCAATGAAAAACCTACTACTGCTACTGCATGACTGTATTTAATGTTTATTTTGCACAGTTTTGATACATTTTTTTAAACTTGAAAGTATAAAGCACTGTTTTTGTTTGCATTGTTCAAAAGTTTTGCATTTGGCTTCTTTCTGAATGCATAATAAGTCTAATGAGATGTTAATATTGGTAAAATTACTTCAATTTATTGCTGTATCAGTGCCTTTTTTCAACTTTTTGAACATATACAATATCCCAATATACAGTTCCGATAACAGTGATGATTTTGTTTACTACTGGTCATGATTTGAGAAATGCTGTGAAATGGTGACCTGTCCAGGGCGTCTTCCCTGCCTCACTGATGTATGCTGAGGATAGGCTCCAGCAGGCCCCCTGCAACATCAGTTAGGTCCAAAGATTATTAAGGTAATGGATGGATGTTCAGCCCTAATGTATTTAAAACAAAAAGAAACAGTCCTCCTCCCCCTCCTGCCTGCAGTATGAAGAATGGATGTAGGGTTTGTATCTCCTTCTCCTTTTTCACCAGCAGCAGCTCATTCACCAGCTGCTTGGCTGCGAGCTGACTTGTATCCTGTATTCTACCAATTGTCAACTCCTTGACTGGGGCATCTGTTGTGTGAGGCTGAGTTTATTTCCCTCACAAAGATATGGCCCGCTTCACTGTCATGCTCTCATTCCTGATGAAAAAAAATAATCGTGAATGCTGAATTGACTGAGGCCTGAAAAGTGATGCTGTCGCGACAAATAGCTCTGTTGTGTCTGACTGCAGGAGGAGACATGAGGAAAAAAATAAACAAATAAATAGTGATGATGGTTTGAGTTTTTCCCACAAAAAGATCAAGAATAAATCAATGATGTTGCAGGTTATACTGACACCAGCTTCAATAGTTCAGCTCAGTGTATGTGCCAATAACAAGTATTGATCCATTACTAGGCTAATACTACGCTATTTGACTGAATGGACTGTATAGAGTGAATTTTACTTTAAAAAGTTTAAAAAATGCTATTGGCGTGGACCATATCTGATCTGCTTAATAAGATTGCTCCCCCCCAGGTCTCACCGCTATTCCAGCAGAGCACTTTGCTGTGTGGTATTAAAACTATGTGATGGGTTCATCGGATAAAGTATCCAGATCAGAGGTGTAATCATAAAACTACTGTACAGGCTTCCTGGATCTTACTCAGCTTATTTGCAGCGTCCACACATCCACACCCAGTTCACTCTGAGACTCACACCTAGCGTGGATTTAGAGTCTCCATTGATCTATACATGTGTGTTTTTGGACTCAGGGACTATGAGTACCTGGAGAACATCCATGTAGACATTGATAGAACATGCAAACTCTATACAGAAAGGTCCTTGGTCTGACCAGGAGTTAAACACCACAGCTTTTTGCTCAGAGGCGACCGTGCTCACCACTGTGTAGTCACACACACTACAATGCTGCTCTTTTCAAAGCCATGATTACTTTTTCTCTGAATGTTACAGCGCAGCTTCTCATTTCACTGACCCCAAGGTTCGCACCAACCTCAGGGAGAGTAACTTCTACCTTAGTGTAATTTAATATCCCCTGCATACTATTTGCATGCATTATACCATCCAAATTCCATTTTCTTAATGTGTGTTTGTCGCAGTGATAGAGAGAGAGACATCAACGGGCATAGGGGCCACGGGGCCCAGTGGAGAGAGTCGGGGAGCAGCAGGCAGACAGGTAGAAAAGAGAAGAGAAATTGAGTCAAACAAGGAAGAGAGCGGCAAGAAAAAAAAAAATGAGAGCCACACTCAGCAGAGATCACAGCGAGGTAGCCTAATTGAAAAAGGCAAAAGGAGAAAATCATTAAACAAGCCCCACTGGTGTCTCCCTTATTAGATTCCCCTGCTGGTGTCACGCTGCTTAAATTCCCCCTTGTTTCCCCTAACAAACTCTAAACTCTCTGACAATTTGTTAAGGAGAGGGATTATAGAGAATTGCAAGAGGGCTGTGTGCTGGTGTGTATTTATCAGTGTGTGTGTGTGTATGTGTGTGTGTTGGAAGTAAAGTGAGTGAATGCATGTCTGCTTAAATGCTTTTTCTTGCTCCTGCAAGTTCCAATTTGAAGAAACACACTGTGCCCCTGTGCAGCCAAAGTGAACATATTCTATTAAGAGTTTTGTTGACACTAATAAGGCATCATTACTGCTTTGCTTTACAGCCACTGTGGCCAGCATCTCAAGGGGAGCGGCCCTTCATATTTAATGCTGCGGAGCAGCCCCTTTCTGATCCCAGCGCTTATGTCAATAATAAGGGGGGAGCAAAATATTTGGCTGAGATTTTGCTTGACAGTTTTGTGAGATACTGACTTCTTCTTTCTCAAGTCTCTCGAAAACATCTCGTCGGATCAAAGGACGAAGCAACCTCCTCGCTGTTATTCTTTCTCTCTCTCATCAGTATTTCTCTTAGTCATTCTCTTGTAGTCTGCGTGTTTCACTCTTTTCCCTCTCCCTCATCATCAGTA